>OY726526.1:14128817-14653215 GCA_963383655.1 Bathymodiolus septemdierum | reverse complement strand
CTTCATGAGCACCTGAGTTCACATTAATCAATGGGTGTCTGATAGGAAACAGGAACTACATACTCTTCATGAGCACCTGAGTTCACATTAATCAATGGGTGTCTGATAGGAAACAGGAACTACATACTCTTCACGAGCACCTGAGTTCACATTAATCAATGGGTGTCTGATAGGAAACAGGAACTACATACTCTTCATGAGCACCTGAGTTCACATTAATCAATGGGTGTCTGATAGGAAACAGGAACTACATACTCTTCACGAGCACCTGAGTTCACATTAATCAATGGGTGTCTGATAGGAAACAGGAACTACATACTCTTCACGAGCACCTGAGTTCACATTAATCAATGGGTGTCTGATAGGAAACAGGAACTGCATACTCTTCAAGAGCACCTGAGTTCACATTAATCAATGGGTGTCTGATAGGAAACAGGAACTGCATACTCTTCACGAGCACCTGAGTTCACATTAATCAATGGGTGTCTGATAGGAAACAGGAACTACATACTCTTCACGAGCACCTGAGTTCACATTAATCAATGGGTGTCTGATAGGAAACAGGAACTACATACTCTTCACGAGCACCTGAGTTCCACATTAATCAATGGGTGTCTGATAGGAAACAGGAACTACATACTCTTCATGAGCACCTGAGTTCACATTAATCAATGGGTGTCTGATAGGAAACAGGAACTACATACTCTTCACGAGCACCTGAGTTCACATTAATCAATGGGTGTCTGATAGGAAACAGGAACTACATACTCTTCACGAGCACCTGAGTTCACATTAATCAATGGGTGTCTGATAGGAAACAGGAACTACATACTCTTCACGAGCACCTGAGTTCACATTAATCAATGGGTGTCTGATAGGAAACAGGAACTGCATACTCTTCACGAGCACCTGAGTTCACATTAATCAATGGGTGTCTGATAGGAAACAGGAACTACATACTCTTCACGAGCACCTGAGTTCACATTAATCAATGGGTGTCTGATAGGAAACAGGAACTACATACTCTTCACGAGCACCTGAGTTCACATTAATCAATGGGTGTCTGATAGGAAACAGGAACTACATACTCTTCATGAGCACCTGAGTTCACATTAATCAATGGGTGTCTGATAGGAAACAGGAACTACATACTCTTCACGAGCACCTGAGTTCACATTAATCAATGGGTGTCTGATAGGAAACAGGAACTACATACTCTTCACGAGCACCTGAGTTCACATTAATCAATGGGTGTCTGATAGGAAACAGGAACTACATACTCTTCACGAGCACCTGAGTTCACATTAATCAATGGGTGTCTGATAGGAAACAGGAACTACATACTCTTCATGAGCACCTGAGTTCACATTAATCAATGGGTGTCTGATAGGAAACAGGAACTGCATACTCTTCACGAGCACCTGAGTTCACATTAATCAATGGGTGTCTGATAGGAAACAGGAACTACATACTCTTCACGAGCACCTGAGTTCACATTAATCAATGGGTGTCTGATAGGAAACAGGAACTACATACTCTTCACCATTTTTGAGCACCTGAGTTCACATTAATCAATGGGTGTCTGATAGGAAACAGGAACTACATACTCTTCATGAGCACCTGAGTTCACATTAATCAATGGGTGTCTGATAGGAAACAGGAACTACATACTCTTCATGAGCACCTGAGTTCACATTAATCAATGGGTGTCTGATAGGAAACAGGAACTACATACTCTTCACGAGCACCTGAGTTCACATTAATCAATGGGTGTCTGATAGGAAACAGGAACTACATACTCTTCATGAGCACCTGAGTTCACATTAATCAATGGGTGTCTGATAGGAAACAGGAACTGCATACTCTTCACGAGCACCTGAGTTCACATTAATCAATGGGTGTCTGATAGGAAACAGGAACTACATACTCTTCACGAGCACCTGAGTTCACATTAATCAATGGGTGTCTGATAGGAAACAGGAACTGCATACTCTTCACGAGCACCTGAGTTCACATTAATCAATGGGTGTCTGATAGGAAACAGGAACTACATACTCTTCACGAGCACCTGAGTTCACATTAATCAATGGGTGTCTGATAGGAAACAGGAACTACATACTCTTCACGAGCACCTGAGTTCACATTAATCAATGGGTGTCTGATAGGAAACAGGAACTACATACTCTTCACGAGCACCTGAGTTCACATTAATCAATGGGTGTCTGATAGGAAACAGGAACTACATACTCTTCATGAGCACCTGAGTTCACATTAATCAATGGGTGTCTGATAGGAAACAGGAACTAGCATACTCTTCACGAGCACCTGAGTTCACATTAATCAATGGGTGTCTGATAGGAAACAGGAACTACATACTCTTCACGAGCACCTGAGTTCACATTAATCAATGGGTGTCTGATAGGAAACAGGAACTACATACTCTTCACGAGCACCTGAGTTCACATTAATCAATGGGTGTCTGATAGGAAACAGGAACTACATACTCTTCACGAGCACCTGAGTTCACATTAATCAATGGGTGTCTGATAGGAAACAGGAACTACATACTCTTCACGAGCACCTGAGTTCACATTAATCAATGAGTGTCTGATAGGAAACAGGAACTACATACTCTTCACGAGCACCTGAGTTCACATTAATCAATGGGTGTCTGATAGGAAACAGGAGCTACATACTCTTCACGAGCACCTGAGTTCACATTAATCAATGGGTGTCTGATAGGAAACAGGAACTACATACTCTTCACGAGCACCTGAGTTCACATTAATCAATGGGTGTCTGATAGGAAACAGGAACTACATACTCTTCACGAGCACCTGAGTTCACATTAATCAATGGGTGTCTGATAGGAAACAGGAACTACATACTCTTCACGAGCACCTGAGTTCACATTAATCAATGGGTGTCTGATAGGAAACAGGAACTACATACTCTTCACGAGCACCTGAGTTCACATTAATCAATGGGTGTCTGATAGGAAACAGGAACTGCATACTCTTCATGAGCACCTGAGTTCACATTAATCAATGGGTGTCTGATAGGAAACAGGAACTGCATACTCTTCACGAGCACCTGAGTTCACATTAATCAATGGGTGTCTGATAGGAAACAGGAACTACATACTCTTCACGAGCACCTGAGTTCACATTAATCAATGGGTGTCTGATAGGAAACAGGAACTACATACTCTTCACGAGCACCTGAGTTCACATTAATCAATGGGTGTCTGATAGGAAACAGGAACTACATACTCTTCACGAGCACCTGAGTTCACATTAATCAATGGGTGTCTGATAGGAAACAGGAACTACATACTCTTCACGAGCACCTGAGTTCACATTAATCAATGGGTGTCTGATAGGAAACAGGAACTGCATACTCTTCAAGAGCACCTGAGTTCACATTAATCAATGGGTGTCTGATAGGAAACAGGAACTGCATACTCTTCACGAGCACCTGAGTTCACATTAATCAATGGGTGTCTGATAGGAAACAGGAACTACATACTCTTCACGAGCACCTGAGTTCACATTAATCAATGGGTGTCTGATAGGAAACAGGAACTACATACTCTTCACGAGCACCTGAGTTCACATTAATCAATGGGTGTCTGATAGGAAACAGGAACTACATACTCTTCATGAGCACCTGAGTTCACATTAATCAATGGGTGTCTGATAGGAAACAGGAACTACATACTCTTCACGAGCACCTGAGTTCACATTAATCAATGGGTGTCTGATAGGAAACAGGAACTACATACTCTTCACGAGCACCTGAGTTCACATTAATCAATGGGTGTCTGATAGGAAACAGGAACTACATACTCTTCACGAGCACCTGAGTTCACATTAATCAATGGGTGTCTGATAGGAAACAGGAACTGCATACTCTTCACGAGCACCTGAGTTCACATTAATCAATGGGTGTCTGATAGGAAACAGGAACTACATACTCTTCACGAGCACCTGAGTTCACATTAATCAATGGGTGTCTGATAGGAAACAGGAACTACATACTCTTCACGAGCACCTGAGTTCACATTAATCAATGGGTGTCTGATAGGAAACAGGAACTACATACTCTTCATGAGCACCTGAGTTCACATTAATCAATGGGTGTCTGATAGGAAACAGGAACTGCATACTCTTCACGAGCACCTGAGTTCACATTAATCAATGGGTGTCTGATAGGAAACAGGAACTACATACTCTTCACGAGCACCTGAGTTCACATTAATCAATGGGTGTCTGATAGGAAACAGGAACTACATACTCTTCACGAGCACCTGAGTTCACATTAATCAATGGGTGTCTGATAGGAAACAGGAACTACATACTCTTCATGAGCACCTGAGTTCACATTAATCAATGGGTGTCTGATAGGAAACAGGAACTGCATACTCTTCACGAGCACCTGAGTTCACATTAATCAATGGGTGTCTGATAGGAAACAGGAACTACATACTCTTCACGAGCACCTGAGTTCACATTAATCAATGGGTGTCTGATAGGAAACAGGAACTACATACTCTTCACGAGCACCTGAGTTCACATTAATCAATGGGTGTCTGATAGGAAACAGGAACTACATACTCTTCATGAGCACCTGAGTTCACATTAATCAATGGGTGTCTGATAGGAAACAGGAACTACATACTCTTCATGAGCACCTGAGTTCACATTAATCAATGGGTGTCTGATAGGAAACAGGAACTACATACTCTTCACGAGCACCTGAGTTCACATTAATCAATGGGTGTCTGATAGGAAACAGGAACTACATACTCTTCATGAGCACCTGAGTTCACATTAATCAATGGGTGTCTGATAGGAAACAGGAACTGCATACTCTTCACGAGCACCTGAGTTCACATTAATCAATGGGTGTCTGATAGGAAACAGGAACTACATACTCTTCACGAGCACCTGAGTTCACATTAATCAATGGGTGTCTGATAGGAAACAGGAACTGCATACTCTTCACGAGCACCTGAGTTCACATTAATCAATGGGTGTCTGATAGGAAACAGGAACTACATACTCTTCACGAGCACCTGAGTTCACATTAATCAATGGGTGTCTGATAGGAAACAGGAACTACATACTCTTCACGAGCACCTGAGTTCACATTAATCAATGGGTGTCTGATAGGAAACAGGAACTACATACTCTTCACGAGCACCTGAGTTCACATTAATCAATGGGTGTCTGATAGGAAACAGGAACTACATACTCTTCATGAGCACCTGAGTTCACATTAATCAATGGGTGTCTGATAGGAAACAGGAACTGCATACTCTTCACGAGCACCTGAGTTCACATTAATCAATGGGTGTCTGATAGGAAACAGGAACTACATACTCTTCACGAGCACCTGAGTTCACATTAATCAATGGGTGTCTGATAGGAAACAGGAACTACATACTCTTCACGAGCACCTGAGTTCACATTAATCAATGGGTGTCTGATAGGAAACAGGAACTACATACTCTTCACGAGCACCTGAGTTCACATTAATCAATGGGTGTCTGATAGGAAACAGGAACTACATACTCTTCACGAGCACCTGAGTTCACATTAATCAATGAGTGTCTGATAGGAAACAGGAACTACATACTCTTCACGAGCACCTGAGTTCACATTAATCAATGGGTGTCTGATAGGAAACAGGAGCTACATACTCTTCACGAGCACCTGAGTTCACATTAATCAATGGGTGTCTGATAGGAAACAGGAACTACATACTCTTCACGAGCACCTGAGTTCACATTAATCAATGGGTGTCTGATAGGAAACAGGAACTACATACTCTTCACGAGCACCTGAGTTCACATTAATCAATGGGTGTCTGATAGGAAACAGGAACTACATACTCTTCACGAGCACCTGAGTTCACATTAATCAATGGGTGTCTGATAGGAAACAGGAACTACATACTCTTCATGAGCACCTGAGTTCACATTAATCAATGGGTGTCTGATAGGAAACAGGAACTACATACTCTTCACGAGCACCTGAGTTCACATTAATCAATGGGTGTCTGATAGGAAACAGGAACTACATACTCTTCATGAGCACCTGAGTTCACATTAATCAATGGGTGTCTGATAGGAAACAGGAACTACATACTCTTCATGAGCACCTGAGTTGACATTAATCAATGGGTGTCTGATAGGAAACAGGAACTACATACTCTTCACGAGCACCTGAGTTCACATTAATCAATGGGTGTCTGATAGGAAACAGGAACTACATACTCTTCACGAGCACCTGAGTTCACATTAATCAATGGGTGTCTGATAGGAAACAGGAACTACATACTCTTCACGAGCACCTGAGTTCACATTAATCAATGGGTGTCTGATAGGAAACAGGAACTACATACTCTTCACGAGCACCTGAGTTCACATTAATCAATGGGTGTCTGATAGGAAACAGGAACTACATACTCTTCACGAGCACCTGAGTTCACATTAATCAATGGGTGTCTGATAGGAAACAGGAACTACATACTCTTCACGAGCACCTGAGTTCACATTAATCAATGGGTGTCTGATAGGAAACAGGAACTACATACTCTTCACGAGCACCTGAGTTCACATTAATCAATGAGTGTCTGATAGGAAACAGGAACTGCATACTCTTCATGAGCACCTGAGTTCACATTAATCAATGGGTGTCTGATAGGAAACAGGAACTGCATACTCTTCACGAGCACCTGAGTTCACATTAATCAATGGGTGTCTGATAGGAAACAGGAACTACATACTCTTCACGAGCACCTGAGTTCACATTAATCAATGGGTGTCTGATAGGAAGCAGGAACTACATACTCTTCACGAGCACCTGAGTTCACATTAATCAATGGGTGTCTGATAGGAAACAGGAACTACATACTCTTCACGAGCACCTGAGTTCACATTAATCAATGGGTGTCTGATAGGAAACAGGAACTACATACTCTTCATGAGCACCTGAGTTCACATTAATCAATGGGTGTCTGATAGGAAACAGGAACTACATACTCTTCACGAGCACCTGAGTTCACATTAATCAATGGGTGTCTGATAGGAAACAGGAACTACATACTCTTCATGAGCACCTGAGTTCACATTAATCAATGGGTGTCTGATAGGAAACAGGAACTGCATACTCTTCACGAGCACCTGAGTTCACATTAATCAATGGGTGTCTGATAGGAAACAGGAACTACATACTCTTCACGAGCACCTGAGTTCACATTAATCAATGGGTGTCTGATAGGAAACAGGAACTGCATACTCTTCATGAGCACCTGAGTTCACATTAATCAATGGGTGTCTGATAGGAAGCAGGAACTACATACTCTTCACGAGCACCTGAGTTCACATTAATCAATGGGTGTCTGATAGGAAACAGGAACTACATACTCTTCACGAGCACCTGAGTTCACATTAATCAATGGGTGTCTGATAGGAAACAGGAACTACATACTCTTCACGAGCACCTGAGTTCACATTAATCAATGGGTGTCTGATAGGAAGCAGGAACTACATACTCTTCACGAGCACCTGAGTTCACATTAATCAATGGGTGTCTGATAGGAAACAGGAACTACATACTCTTCACGAGCACCTGAGTTCACATTAATCAATGGGTGTCTGATAGGAAACAGGAACTACATACTCTTCACGAGCACCTGAGTTCACATTAATCAATGGGTGTCTGATAGGAAACAGGAACTGCATACTCTTCACGAGCACCTGAGTTCACATTAATCAATGGGTGTCTGATAGGAAGCAGGAACTACATACTCTTCACGAGCACCTGAGTTCACATTAATCAATGGGTGTCTGATAGGAAACAGGAACTACATACTCTTCACGAGCACCTGAGTTCACATTAATCAATGGGTGTCTGATAGGAAACAGGAACTACATACTCTTCACGAGCACCTGAGTTCACATTAATCAATGGGTGTCTGATAGGAAACAGGAACTACATACTCTTCATGAGCACCTGAGTTCACATTAATCAATGGGTGTCTGATAGGAAACAGGAACTGCATACTCTTCATGAGCACCTGAGTTCACATTAATCAATGGGTGTCTGATAGGAAACAGGAACTACATACTCTTCACGAGCACCTGAGTTCACATTAATCAATGGGTGTCTGATAGGAAACAGGAACTACATACTCTTCACGAGCACCTGAGTTCACATTAATCAATGGGTGTCTGATAGGAAACAGGAACTACATACTCTTCACGAGCACCTGAGTTCACATTAATCAATGGGTGTCTGATAGGAAACAGGAACTGCATACTCTTCACGAGCACCTCAGTTCACTTCAGGTTTTTTTGTGGGGTCCGTGTTGCTCGTCTTTTTAATTTTCTGTATTGTGTTTTTTTTTTCTTTTTTTTCTATGTTCTGTGTAATTTGTCCAATGTTGCCTGTGTCTCTGGATTTTCCATTCTGGATTGGCCCTTCGGTTTTCTAACATTTATTAAGATACACATGTACATCGTGACACAAAATTAAGCTGAAAACTAATAAACCATAAATCAAGAATGAAAGAAAGTAGTGTGACATAGTCATGAGTTACCAATTTATTGATTAAAATGTTGTTTTGTTTTTGTTTCTTTAGAAAATGTAACAACAGAATATAACAGTACCACAGACGTAGACCTAATTATGACGTATTACGACTTCAGTGTGGGCAATGATGATTTTGGTCCTTCTGGTAGACTACTGAGTACCAGACCCTACCATGTAGTTAGTCCTCACGGGTCTTGGTTAGCCATATCTGACAACCCATTGGTGGACAGTTTTTCTGAGTGGTTCAGATCAACTACCTCAAATATTGAGATCAAAGGGGAAATAACTCTATCCAATAAAGACAACATGACTAACGCTGATGTTAAGAGGTGAATGGCGAATAATAATACATTTCAGATAATACAGAAAGAATTACCTTAAAATGCAATAAACAGTATATTAATTCATTGAAAATATAAAAATGAGCTTTAAACATGGATATTGATACTATTTTCAATACAAACAAATATACTATTCTTCCAAAACTGGTAAACAAGAAATTTAAAACAAAATTCTAACTGTGTATCAAATGTTACTTCAACTGCAATTTTTTATTGGATTGACTAAAGTTTAAAGTTCACAATCTGTATGTTGTAGCTAATTGTGTTATGATCAAAGTTGATATTTTACTCTTAATTATACCCCGCTCGACGAGAGTCGGGGGTATATCATCTTCGCTAGCCAAGGGTTACGATCCGCTCTACTCATCTTCACCCTTGGCATCGTTAGACGGATTTTCTTAATTCCCGCGCATTGCCACCTGCTGGATTTTGACAGTTACGCCCCTTGTAATAATGTCATTTTCAGCCAATCGACGTGAGGCTTTCATTTCCTTTCGTTTGAATGTCCTGAAAATTGACTCGAGATTATGATATGGCTGATTTTCAAGCGAAGATTTGTGAAAAATTTAATATAAACTCATTGACAGACAATCAGAGCAAATCTATAATGGCTATTATAGACGGAAAAGATGTCTTTGTTGGCACAAAGACGGGAAGTGGAAAGTCGTTGACTTACGAGGCAATCCCAAAAGTGGCGCAGCATTCTAAAATCAAGCCAGTTCAAGGAAAAAATGAAAGCTATAGTCGTTGACGAGGCTCATACTGTTATTCAATGGTAAGCTAGTGCTTTTATTTCAAACTTACAACATTATTTTGATGACATTTTTCCCACAGAACATGTGCATTTTGTAAAGCTCGTTCTGATTGGTTGCAGCTACCACTAGTTGCATTACATATAAACCGTCACCGTGTGACCTCGAAAATCTGTCTAATGATGCCAAGGATGAAGATGAGTAGAGCGGATCGTAACCATTGGCTAGCGAAGATGGGGGTATATAGGGATCCTCATGTCCGTTCGTCCGTCACACTTTAGGTTTCCGAATGATATTTAAAGTACCGCTCAACCAAATCTTTTCAAACTTTAACACAATGCTGTATACCATAAAATACAGGTTATGTTTGATTATGGTGTATTTCACATTTACCGTTCCTGAGTTATGGCCCTTTTTCTCTTAGAAAATAGGGACTTTCTAGGTTTCCAGATGATATTTAAGGTACGACTCAACCAAATCTTTTCAAACTTTAACACAATGCGATGTACCATATACAGATTAAGTTCATTTATGGTGAAATTGACATATACCGTTCATGAATTATGGCCCCTTTTCTCTTAGAAGATAGGGACTTTAAAGGTTTCTGGATGAAAATTTGGAATGCGGGGGTATCTGTGATCACCAGATCAACTTTCTCTAGTTTAAGCATATTTTATTAATTGATAAATAATGTTGTACAATAAGATAAATTTCGATGTGATATAATACACATAATTAAAGGGATTCGAAAACAAATTTATCTCTTTACAATAATAAAACTATGATCTTGAAGTTTAAGCAATAATATCAAGTTTTGAATTATAATAGACACTGTTATTCTGAATAGATAATCTTTTGTGTACTTCTCTTTCACCACTTAGTTTTTCTATATGAAAACTTTCACATTATTTAACTCTTGAAGCAAATATATGACATTATATTGTTTCAACTATGACGTTTTATAGGTAATTACGCCAAATACATTTTGTGGAATTAAAGTTCATGTTAATGTTAGAAAAATTTTAATACTCAATCGAAACCTTCGTTCTTATTACAACAGAAGGGAGATAACTGTATTGTTTTTTTGAAGCTTTACCAATGTTATTCTTGCTGTCACAAATATCTGTTTACCCAGCTTCACTCCATGTAGATAGATAAACTCAATTTGTGGCAGTAAAACTAACAATTGACGACAGAAAAGCTTAAAATACAATACAGCTATTTCATGACTGAACGCACGCTCAGGTGTCAGTTTTGTATTTCAGTTTTCTACACAGAAAGAAATGTCCTTACAATTATTTGAATACTCTTAAGTTTGTATTCTATAACATTTATGTTACAGTTTTGTGGTTATTAGTAATATGGTGTTGATTTTTCCAGTCTGATTTTCATTAAATGTTTATGAGATCTATTTTGTAATAAAAATGTAGATATCAAATTAAGTGCACACAATGCCGCCACCACCACATAACTGAAATATTGTTGAAAGTACCATTAAACACCATAAACCTAGTGTGCACAGCGTGTTTCTTGAATAACCTTTTTCAGATACTCTCAAAATCGAAAGATTGGAGAGCCAAATAATTTAAAGTTTTGGGAGCAATAAAACCAAAAGGCCTAAACAGGATAGATAAAATCAGCTAAGGTCACTTATGCCTAAGGGAGGAGAACCTTAGTTTTATTAATAATTGCATATTGAAGAATAGTAAATTTTGGCAAAACTGTGATGCATTAAAAATATACCAGTTAACAACATTCCATATCCAGTCAAGTAACAGTTAGCCCTCTTATCCTTTATTTAACTGCTTTGTTGTTCAATATCTAAAGATTTTGGTAGCTTACATGTAATAAGATAGGTATTTTCTTTTGACCTGTAATCACAATGATGTTGTAGGTACTACTCAAGCTCATTCTTTCCTGTGGACAATTTAGGATTTGGAGCAGAAGGTCAGACTGATTGCCTCGGTACTCTTCATAACTTTGCGTAAGTATATTTACAGTAACACATACTTATGCTAAACTTATACGAACAATAAATTAATACATTTGTTTTCAAATGAAATGGATATTTGGAGGGGCATTTACATCTTAAAAATATATGTAGTTGGGAACTTAAATGTAAATGTTATGTCGATAAAATCGTGTTGGTGAAATGGAAGTATCTACCTATACCACTGTACACACACATTCCAAGGAAGTATCTACCTATACCACTGTACACACACATTCCAAGGAAGTATCTACCTATACCACTGTACACACACATTCCAAGGAAGTATCTACCTATACCACTGTACACACACATTCCAAGGAAGTATCTACCTATACCACTGTACACACACATTCCAAGGAAGTATCTACCTACACCATTGTACACACACATTCCAAGGAAGTATCTACCTATACCACTGTACACACACATTCCAAGGAAGTATCTACCTATACCACTGTACACACACATTCCAAGGAAGTATCTACCTATACCACTGTACACACACATTCCAAGGAAGTATCTACCTATACCACTGTACACACACATTCCAAGGAAGTATCTACCTATACCACTGTACACACACATTCCAAGGAAGTATCTACCTACACCATTGTACACACACATTCCAAGGAAGTATCTACCTACACCACTGTACACACACATTCCAAGGAAGTATCTACCTATACCACTGTACACACACATTCCAAGGAAGTATCTACCTACACCATTGTACACACACATTCCAAGGAAGTATCTACCTACACCACTGTACACACACATTCCAAGGAAGTATCTACCTATACCACTGTACACACACATTCCAAGGAAGTATCTACCTACACCATTGTACACACACATTCCAAGGAAGTATCTACCTATACCACTGTACACACACATTCCAAGGAAGTATCTACCTATACCACTGTACACACACATTCCAAGGAAGTATCTACCTATACCACTGTACACACACATTCCAAGGAAGTATCTACCTACACCACTGTACACACACATTCCAAGGAAGTATCTACCTACACCATTGTACACACACATTCCAAGGAAGTATCTACCTATACCACTGTACACACACATTCCAAGGAAGTATCTACCTATACCACTGTACACACACATTCCAAGGAAGTATCTACCTATACCACTGTACACACACATTCCAAGGAAGTATCTACCTATACCACTGTACACACACATTCCAAGGAAGTATCTACCTATACCACTGTACACACACATTCCAAGGAAGTATCTACCTATACCACTGTACACACACATTCCAAGGAAGTATCTACCTACACCATTGTACACACACATTCCAAGGAAGTATCTACCTATACCACTGTACACACACATTCCAAGGAAGTATCTACCTACACCACTGTACACACACATTCCAAGGAAGTATATACCTACACCACTGTACACACACATTCCAAACAATAAAATGAAATACAAAAAAATATCACACTATCAGAGCAATTCTACAATCAAAAATCAAAATCGTAGAAAGAGGCAAAATGGATACCCCTAACCCACAAATACATGACGGCTCACTTTTCCTGGCTTGGTACAGGCACTTCAATAAAAAGTGGTGGGGTTAAACTAGTTTTAATGGCCCAAGCCTCCCCTCTTAGTGAAATGATGGGACCAAGCCTCCCCTCTTAGTGAAATGATGGGACCAAGCCTCCCCTCTTAGTGAAATGATGCAGTCATACGAGTGCTTTCCACATGTGAGTATTTATGCCAATCCTCACAATATAATTTCAATTTCCAAGTTGATCTGGTTTGAACTCTCACCCAAATCTGTTGTGCAAATATCTTTCAGTATTCATTTACGTAACACTGATTTAAGCTTATTTTATTGTTCATAATAACAACAAATGGATCAGACACAAGTTTTACAACTAAGAAATGTCTTCTCCGCTAGTTACATCAATTTCCATATAATCAGAACAGCATTAAATACATAATAATAAAATATAGAACGTAACACTATTTTCATACATGTATCTTCATTAAAAACCACAATGCAAATTATATTATCCAATGTCATGGTTGTCCTAGTGTTAAGGTTGTTGAATTCTAACCTAACAAACCTAACACCACTGATCGACATAGGTTCCAACCCGAAAAAAACCAGATTCCCAGATTGGCATTTTCATCGGTCAGTTTGTTATATCCATTGGGGTTTTCTCAATAAGTCTGGTAGTTTCAATATAGCCATAGTCATTGCTGAAGGTGATAAATATAAACATAAATTACTCCACTTTTTAGTTTCACATCAGAATTAAGAACTGGTATAAAGTTTAGTGGATCAGAAACTATAACCATTGGTGGAGGAGAGGAACTATGGTTGTTTATCAACAAGATATTAGTCCTGGAGGTCATCATTATAAATAGGACATCTAATGAGATACCATGTCAGAAGATTGATTTGTCTACTGCTAAAACAGGTTTATACTTATGTAATTAAAGGATATATTGATGCATATTGTATACAAAGAAAATGTCCTTTCATGATTAATGATTAAGGTTATGCTAAGTTATGTTATCGGTGTTTAACGCCACTTCAACAATACTTTAGTTTTATGGGTAATTTAGACATGCTTCCATTGATCTTCCTAAGTAACATTTTCAATATCAACCTAGTTGACTAACATGCTGAAAATTATCAGTCAGGGTGCCATCAAACACATTATGACCTACCGATAAAAAAAACCTGTCAGTTTTGATGGTGTCGACACCTAGCGGACTGACTGTGATGCTAGTGATTATGTTTCTACCTTCAAAACTGTTGTTACAGGTATTCTTTATATATTGTGACGGTCACTTTATTTGTGAAGAAAATCGGAGTAGCCAGAGAAAACCATTGATGAGTCCATTGGGAGATGTCAATTTACAAGCTATTCATGTCGCAGTGATTGCAACTCAATTAATGTTTTATGATGAATCTGTACAAATATGTGAGTTGATTTCATTTGTATTTTTGCTGTACTCATTCTTATAGGACGCGCTGATGTAATCCCAGAATCTGGTGTTTTAGTGAATGGAGAATGTACAGGATTATCTCCCTTAGCAGCATCAACTGTTGGTATAGATCTGAAGGTAACTAGAAAATGCTGTTTTAGGTTGAAATATGACATTTGAATAATTACTACACTTTGTTCCTGTTGTAAGTTGTGAAAAATACGCAAATTTCAAAAAACATTCTATGATAATGAAAATCAAAACAACAGTTCATAGAATAATCTGAGAACAATTTTTTACCAACATGATTTATTGTTTGTGAAGGTCTTTTTGGAAATACTGATCACGGGACATTAAGCATAAATAATCAATCAATCAATCAACATTTTCTCTTTTGGCCATTGTGTCGTCTGTCCTTCTATTTAAGGCTTCTGAATACTTTTTTGGTGTATTAAAACTTTTCTTATGAGATGTCCAAGACAATGATTTATCCGAGTTTGAGATAATGAAGTTTGACTGTTGTTGAAGACCCGTATATTATATATATTTCATCATTTATGAATTATGTCTCTCCTTCAAATGAAGGGAGACATATTGTTTTAGTCTGATTTTTTTCTTCCGCTTCTGCTTCTTCTCAGCGAAGCTTGTCTGGACCATAGCTTTTTTGTCTTTCCAGATCGGTCAATTATATTTGGTATGTGGGTGCATGACCATAAGGCGGTGTGTCACATACATGTACCATAATGACCTTTGTGGGTCCTTGACCTTTGACCTCAAGGTCAAATAATTGTTTTTTAAATAGTATTTTCTTGTCAGGGCCATAACATTTTTTTCTTTCAAGATAGGGCAGTGATATTTGGTATGTGGGTGCATGACCATAAGACGGTGTGTCACATACCATAATGACCTTCATGGGACCTTGACCTTTGACCTGAAGGTCAAATAATTGTTTTTTAAATAGTATTTATTTGGTATGTGGGTGCATGACTATAAGGCAGTGTGTTGCATACCGTAATGACCTTTGTGGGACCTTGACCTTTGACCTCAGGGTCAAATAATTGTTTTTTAAATAGTATTTTCTTGTCCGGGCCATAAATTTTTTGTCTTTCGAGATAGGTCAATGATATTTGATACGTAAGTGCATGACCATAAGGCGGTGTGTTGCGTACTGTAATGACCTTTGTGAAACCTTGACCTTTGACCTCAAGGTCAAATAATTGTTTTTTAAATAGTATTTATTTGGTATGTGGGTGTATGACCATAAGGAGGTATGTCGCATACCGTAATGACCTTCGTGGGACCTTGACCTTTGACCTCAAGGTCAAATAATTGTTTTTTAAATAGTATTTTCTTGTCTGGGCCATAACATTTTTGTCTTTCGAGATAGGTCAATGATATTTGATATGTGGGTGCATGACCATAAGGTGGTGTGTCACGTACCATTATGACCTTCGTGGGACCTTGACCTTTGACCTCAAGGTCAAATAATTGTTTTTTAGATATTATTTTCTTGCCCGGGTCATAACATTTTTGTCTTTCAAGATAGGTTGTTGTACAGATGGCCACATTTAGGGGGAGACATAAGTTTTAGGTATCTAAAACAGTTCTTCCTAGTTATTATTTGTGTTTGCTGAATGGAATTAAGTATGTACCATTTATGTCTATTAGGTAAACAAAGTAGAAAACATAAAAAACATGAGTACTGATTTAATGGATGATGTTTTACTTATTTCGCAGAAGGAAAACAGAAAATGTGCTGATTTCCAATCAAGCTAATAAAATTAAAACCAGGAGTTGATATGCTATATTGGTTTTATTTGATATTTCTCAGAAATCGCAATTGTTTTGGAATATTTCACTAAGAGGGGAGGTTTGGTTCCTTAAATCAGTTTAACCTAGTATACACAATGTTTACAGGATCAGTTAAAGGGCTTTGTGTGACCAGCCGATTGATCAAACAGGTCTATTGAAGTGCCTATATCAAGCCATATAAGTGCACGGTCATGTATTTATGTATTTAGGGATGTTGATTTTGCCTCTTTATACTATTTTTCTATTGTATTTTGGAACTGTGTTGACAGTGTGGTATTTTTTGTTTTTCTATTGTATTTTGGAACTGTGTTGACAGTGTTGTATTTTTTGTTTTTCTATTGTATTTTGGAACTGTGTTGACAGTGTGGTATTTTTTGTTTTTCTATTATATTTTGGAACTGTGTTGACAGTGTGGTATTTTTTGTTTTTCTATTGTATTTTGGAACTGTGTTGACAGTGTGGTATTTTTTGTTTTTCTATTGTATTTTGGAACTGTGTTGACAGTGTTGTATTTTTTGTTTTTCTATTGTATTTTGGAACTGTGTTGACAGTGTGGTATTTTTTGTTTTTCTATTATATTTTGGAACTGTGTTGACAGTGTGGTATTTTTTGTTTTTCTATTGTATTTTGGAACTGTGTTGACAGTGTGGTATTTTTTGTTTTTCTATTATATTTTGGAACTGTGTTGACAGTGTTGTATTTTTTGTTTTTCTATTATATTTTGGAACTGTGTTGACAATGTGGTATTTTTTTGTTTTTCTATTGTATTTTGGAACTGTTGACAGTGTGGTATTTTTTGTTTTCATTTTATTAACAATTATATGATATCATTTTAGATCGGTGAGACATATTTATTTGAGATATTTCATACCGAGAGACAAGCTTGCACATCAGAGTTTTACATAGAACTTGAAAATGTCTATCTGTCGGTGAACAAACAAGATATCCAACCATTTGATTATGAGTTAACACCGGATGAAGACCTCCATGTTAATGGAATAGCTGGGATTTTTAATGTTGGAGATGTTTTCTCTGCTGGACCTACATATCAATTAGAAGTAGTTTCAGGTAATTTGTAATGTTGTTTTAATTATTGTGTGGATTTTGACACTCTTAATGCTGTAGTTGTCAATTGCATGTAGTCAAATGCTAAAATGGGTTGAATTACAGTTTCCTTATTTTCTCTCCATGACCAACTATATATCTAGATTATGAAAAGAAATTTTAAACAGTGATGGTCAGCAATTCCACCCATGTCAATAGAATGAACAGTCACCTCTCACCTCAACTTATTAAATATAATTCTAACATGACCTCCTTCTTTCGCTTTGTTAACAAACGAGCAAGTTATCGATTCGGTATAATCTCATTAGCACATGGCAGCATAAATTGTGTGTGACATTTTCCGCAAACGTAAATATAAATTACCATCTTCCAATCAAAGTATATTACCGTATTTGTACTCTTAGACATATCAGAATCGAAATAAATCATGGAAGCCAGAATGTGTTTTGAGTTTTAACATGGATTGGCGGATATTAGTAAATTTTATCCCTCGCTTCTGGCTCGGGATAAAATATTAATATCCGCCAATCCATGTTAAAACTCTCAACACATTCTGGCTTCCATGATTTATTTCTTAATTATATCATATAACAAATGATGAAAAGCCTGCATATATTTGTTCCACTCAAAAAGACCACATAAAATCAAAAAATGAATAGCAACATAAACATGGACAGTACAATAGCAGGGTCTATTTCTGTTATATTCAAAGTCTATGTATGAGGAAATATATAAAAATATTGTGATATGTTAATTGTCAAATAAAAGTATATATATACGTTGGCTACTTTTTCAGACATTTATATTTATATATATAAACGTCTGAAAATTAAACCAAACAGTGTTAGAATTAGATTTTAGAGCTGTCAAATTTTTGTTCTTCCCTCAACGGGATTTGAACCCACACCATTGATACACTGCAGCACCATTCGCTTAGCCTTATGTCCAACGCCCTAGACCACTCGACCACATCCACTCCCTAAAAAAGGAGCTTCAATAATCGTAATGTTACCTTTTCTCGTAAGGCAAATCTAGGGATAGACGTAAGACATGTGTATAAGCGTGTGTAGATGGTACATATATACTTAATATATATATGTATATATACAATATATATAGAAATGTGATATGGCAGTTGTTATTAGTTTGTTAGTTTTTTTCAATACAATGGCCAAGCGACAAAGGACAAACAATGATCAACAAAGCAATACACAGAAAACTAAAGATTTAGGAATACTAACCCCACTTAAAACGGGGGAAGAACTCAATTGCTCCAGAAGGATAAGGGTAGGCAGTTCATGTATTTGTACTAATGGTATGGCACCAGTATAATTATGTCCATAATGTATTATGTTATTCCATTTAGGAAATGAAGCACGCCACTTTGCATTTACAAATGATACATTGACCAGTAGAAATGCAGCAACTACCATAGCTCCGCCTACTTATGAATATGTAAATATTACAGGAACAAATATGTCATATGTTGGTATGTTTAATTTTGTGATTAAAATGAACAAATTTGTGACTTTTTGTACTGTTTTTGTATCTTACCCTTTTCATCTTAAGTAGTGAAATAGGTTTACTCATGATTGAATACCAAATTCAACAACATTTACAGAAAATCATACACGGATGTTGTTTAATGTCCATAATACTAATTGATCTGTTTTGTCTATAAGACAATGCAATGAAATTGTAAATACATGGATACAAATGGATGAGTGGGTGGTTATGATGTTTAATGCCACTTATTGGTGGAGGAAACCGGAGTACCGTAGAAAGCCACTGACCTGTCGCAAGTTGCTGATAAACTTTATCACATAATGTTGTATCGAGTACACATAGCCATGAGCGGGATTCAAACTCACAATGTTGGTGATGAGTGATGGGTACTGATTGCACAGATAGTTGTAAATACAACTACCATATGATCATGACCACGACACCCCGATACAAATGGAACTAAAGGGATTAAAAATGAATAAAGATAACAACAGAGTGTCAAATAAAATTAGGGGATGATGGTACAATATCAGGAATATAGAGAGAATTAACTAAAGAATTGGAATCAAACTGGTCCCATAATTAGGATTTATACAAGATCACATTTGTACCAAAAAAGAAAATACTTTTTGTCTAAGATCCTCCATTTTTATAAGAGTAAATGCTGAGATTATTTTAGATTATATATTAAAAAATGAAATACAAGTTGATTGATCTCTTCCTGTCCATTGTATATAGGAAGCATAAGAGTAGTATCAGTAGTAATAGACTTTTCAAAATACGTTAAAAAAAAAACAAAATAAAACAATTCACCGGCCACAAAACTTATCAAGTGCATCATAAGCTAACATTCAGTACAAATATAGGATTGATTCCTGTTGTTGATTTCTATTTCAGCATGTCATGACCCTGTAGTGATGACCCCTGAACCCTATACACCAGGGTCAGAGACTTTTACTATTGCAACGACAGAAGTTTTAGTGACATTGGAATCAGAACTTGATTTTGAAGTAACTCAGTCGTATACTTTAATATTAAAGGTTGTAGACACTGGAACAACATCAACTGGATCACTAGTGATCAGGGTAAATACTTATTGTGTACCAGTTATTATTGTTCAAATTGGATCTAGACTAAAGATTATAATTTTGTCAATGTTGGTTAAACTAAAGATCACATAGCCGTAAGGTAAAATCTAGCTTTGTCAGATTAAAATGGAACATAAAAACATAGATATCTAATTTAGTGCACACGACACATTTCTGGGACAACCTTCATCAGGTACTCTCATAGTCATAAGGTTACAAAGCCAAATAATTTAAAAGTAAACCAAAGGGCCTAAGCAGGATAGCCAAAATCGGCTAAAGATTCCTATATGTCTGGGGTAGATTCACCTTAAATTTTATATATTACATTATTTAGCATCTAACATATGACTTGAGCCCATAAAACTAGTTTAACCCTGACACCTTTTATTGGAGTGTCTGTACCAAGCCAGGAAAGTCAGCAGTCATATATTTGTGTGGTAGGGGTATGGATTTTGTCTCTTTCTATAATTTTGATATTAGATTTTAGAAATGTTCTGACAGTGTTGTATTTTAGAAATGTTCTGACAGTGTGGTATTTTAGAATTGTTCTGACAGTGTTGTATTTTAGAAATGTTCTGACAGTGTGGTATTTTAGAAATGTTCTGACAGTGTGGTATTTTAGAAATGTTCTGACAGTGTAGTATTTTAGAAATGTTCTGACAGTGTGGTATTTTAGAAATGCTCTGACAGTGTGGTATTTTAGAAATGTTCTGACAGTGTGGTATTTTAGAAATGTTCTGACAGTGTGGTATTTTAGAATTGTTCTGACAGTGTTGTATTTAGAAATGTTCTGACAGTGTGGTATTTTAGAAATGTTCTGACAGTGTGGTATTTTAGAAATGTTCTGACAGTGTGGTATTTTAGAATTGTTCTGACAGTGTTGTATTTTAGAATTGTTCTGACAGTGTTGTATTTTAGAAATGTTCTGACAGTGTGGTATTTTAGAAATGTTCTGACAGTGTGGTATTTTAGAAATGTTCTGACAGTGTGGTATTTTAGAAATGTTCTGACAGTGTGGTATTTTTGAATTGTTCTGACAGTGTGGTATTTTAGAAATGTTCTGACAGTGTGGTATTTTAAAATTGTTCTGACAGTGTTGTATTTTAGAAATGTTCTGACAGTGTGGTATTTTAGAATTGTTCTGAGTGTTGTATTTTAGAATTGTTCTGACAGTGTGGTATTTTAGAAATGTTCTGACAGTGTGGTATTTTAGAAATGTTCTGACAGTGTTGTATTTTAGAAATGTTCTGACAGTGGTATTTTAGAAATGTTCTGACAGTGTGGTATTTTAGAAATGTTCTGACAGTGTTGTATTTTAGAAATGTTCTGACAGTGTGGTATTTTAGAAATGTTCTGACAGTGTGGTATTTTAGAATTGTTCTGACAGTGTGGTATTTTAGAAATGTTCTGACAGTGTGGTATTTTAGAATTATTCTGACAGTGTGGTATTTTAGAAATGTTCTGACAGTGTGGTATTTTAGAATTGTTCAGACAGTGTGGTATTTTAGAAATGTTCTGACAGTGTGGTATTTTAGAAATGTTCTGACAGTGTGGTATTTTAGAAATGTTCTGACAGTGTGGTATTTTAGAAATGTTCTGACAGTGTGGTATTTTAGAAATGTTCTGACAGTGTGGTATTTTAGAAATGTTCTAACAGTGTGGTATTTTAGAAATGTTCTGACAGTGTGGTATTTTAGAAATGTTCTGACAGTGTGGTATTTTAGAAATGTTCTGACAGTGTGGTATTTTAGAAATGTTCTGACAGTGTGGTATTTTAGAAATGTTCTGACAGTGTGGTATTTTAGAAATGTTCTGACAGTGTGGTATTTTAGAATTGTTCTGACAGTGTTGTATTTTAGAAATGTTCTGACAGTGTGGTATTTTAGAAATGTTTTGACAGTGTGGTATTTTAGAAATGTTCTGACAGTGTGGTATTTTAGAATTGTTCTAACAGTGTGGTATTTTAGAAATGTTCTGACAGTGTGGTATTTTAGAAATGTTCTGACAGTGTGGTATTTTAGAAATGTTCTGACAGTGTGGTATTCTTTGTTTTCCTTTTATGGCTACTATTATACTGACAGTTTATTACTTGTACTGCTTGATATCCCCTTGATCTTAGATGTATGTTTTGCAGGTAAATGTACAAGATGTTAATGACAATTGTCCTAACTTGACCAGTATTACATATATAACACCGCAGCCAATACTAAAGATAGACTCACTGTTTACTGTAGAGTCTAATGATTTAGACAGTGGAATCAATGCTGACGTCAGGATTTATATTTCACCTGTAATTAATGAAAGGTAAGTTCATTCACTTGTACATACGTATTCATACCTAACTTTGTTTTGACAATTATTATTACAGATGCTTGCTCACTTTGTTGTATGTGATGATCTGTGGTTTACTCACATGTGGAAAAGACATATATGACAGCACTATTTCAAAGTAGGGGCCAATCAAGCTAATTTAAAGGTGCCACTCTTTATTGAAGTGCCTGTAACAAGCTAGGATAGTGAATTTTCAGTCTGTTCGAGATATCTATTTTTGCCTGTTTCTACGGTTTTCCTATTTGATTTTAGAACTTTTCTGACGATGTGGTATTTTTTTTCATATTTCATTTTATATATACACATTAATACAACAACACCAGAATGACAAACATTTCCAAATATAGTGTTTACCTGGGGAAGTAAAGAGTATGAGTTATTCTCATTGTTAGAAACCATACTGTGACTAAAATGTAGAACAGCAATAAAAGTGTTCTTCCTTTACATTATTTTTGTGTCTTAGTGTAATGCTTGATAATTTATCATGTTTATTTACATCCATATCCTTTCTTTCTACAAGTTATTACATACTTTAATTGTTTCTAAGTGTAATACTGTATAATTTCTTATGTTTATTTACATCCATATCCTTTCTTTTTACAAGTTATTACATACTTTAATTGTTTCTAAGTGTAATACTGTATAATTTCTTATGTTTATTTACATCCATATCCTTTCTTTTTACAAGTTTTTACATACTTTAATTGTTTCTAAGTGTAATACTGTATAATTTCTTATGTTTATTTACATCCATATCCTTTCTTTCTACAAGTTATTACATACTTTAATTGTTTCTAAGTGTAATGGCTGTATAATTTCTTATGTTTATTTACATCCATATCATTTCTTACCAACTAGATACTAGATAATACTGGTGTATTATAAGGATCATATTACAAAATCAAATGATACAATGCTGTCCAGTTTAGTTATATAAATAAAACCTTGTAATTATGTTGTTGTTTAAAGCACATAAAAGTTTGACTTGTAATATCTGACTTTTTCAGTCCAGCAGTAAACTATAGTAAAAAGTTAGACCAGATAAGTGACATTTATAACGGCAGTACTGAACTGACTGTCGAGATTGTTGGAATAGATCAAGGGACACCACCCAGGGGGAGTGCCATCAATGTCACGGTATATATCAGTAACACCTGTTTGATCGATGAGCTTTTTGACAGAACTAATTTATCAGTCACAGCCAATGAGACAACAGGATCTGTATACCTAAGAGTTCCAGGATACTGGGTCATTGACTATGGCAAGTTTATTTTTATTGTTTTTATTACTATCACTGGACCGATACCTCTGCTGGTGGACAATTAGTCACCGAGGTTATCATTTGACCAGTTGTCAGTGTTATTATCACTGGACCGATACCTCTGTTGGTGGACTATTAGTCAGCGAGGGTATCATTCGACCAGTTGTCAGTGTTATTATCACTGGACCGATACCTCTGTTGGTGGACTATTAGTCACCGAGGGTATCATTCGACCAGTTGTCAGTGTTATTATCACTGGACCGATACCTCTGTTGGTGGACTATTAGTCACCGAGGGTATCATTCGACCAGTTGTCAGTGTTATTATCACTGGACCGATACCTCTGCTGGTGGACTATTAGTCACCGAGGGTATCATTCGACCAGTTGTCAGTGTTATTATCACTTGACCGATACCTCTGTTGGTGGACTATTAGTCACCGAGGGTATCATTCGACCAGTTGTCAGTGTTATTATCACTGGACCGATACCTCTGTTGGTGGACTATTAGTCACTGAGGGTATCATACGACCAGTTGTCAGTGTTATTATCACTGGACCGATACCTCTGTTGGTGGACTATTAGTCACCGAGGGTATCATTCGACCAGTTGTCAGTGTTATTATCACTGGACCGATACCTCTGTTGGTGAACTATTAGTCACCGAGGGTATCATACGACCAGTTGTCAGTGTTATTATCACTGGACCGATACCTCTGTTGGTGAACTATTAGTCACCGAGGGTATCATTCGACCAGTTGTCAGTGTTATTATCACTGGACCGATACCTCTGTTGGTGAACTATTAGTCACCGAGGGTATCATTCGACCAGTTGTCAGTGTTATTATCACTGGACCGATACCTCTGTTGGTGAACTATTAGTCACCGAGGGTATCATTCGACCAGTTGTCAGTGTCATTATCACTGGATCGATACCTCTGTTGGTGAACTATTAGTCACCGAGGGTATCATTCGACCAGTTGTCAGTGTTATTATCACTGGACCGATACCTCTGTTGGTGAACTATTAGTCACCGAGGGTATCATTCGACCAGTTGTCAGTGTTATTATCACTGGACCGATACCTCTGTTGGTGAACTATTAGTCACCGAGGGTATCATTCGACCAGTTGTCAGTGTTATTATCACTGGACCGATACCTCTGTTGGTGAACTATTAGTCACCGAGGGTATCATTCGACCAGTTGTCAGTGTTATTATCACTGGACCGATACCTCTGTTGGTGAACTATTAGTCACCGAGGGTATCATTCGACCAGTTGTCAGTGTTATTATCACTGGACCGATACCTCTGTTGGTGGACTATTAGTCACCGAAGGTATCATTCGACCAGTTGTCAGTGTTATTATCACTGGACCGATACCTCTGTTGGTGGACTATTAGTCACCGAAGGTATCATTCGACCAGTTGTCAGTGTTATTATCACTGAGCCGATACCTCTGTTGGTGAACTATTAGTCACCGAGGGTATCATTCGACCAGTTGTCAGTGTTATTATCACTGGGCCGATACCTCTGTTGGTGGACTATTAGTCAGCGAGGGTATCATTCGACCAGTTGTCAGTGTTATTATCACTGGGCCGATACCTCTGTTGGTGAACTATTAGTCACCGAGGGTATCATTCGACCAGTTGTCAGTGTTATTATCACTGGACCGATACCTCTGTTGGTGGACTATTAGTCACCGAGGGTATCATTCGACCAGTTGTCAGTGTTATTATCACTGGACCGATACCTCTGTTGGTGGACTATTAGTCACCGAGGGTATCATTCGACCAGTTGTCAGTGTTATTATCAATGGGCCGATACCTCTGTTGGTGGACTATTAGTCACCGAGGGTATCATTCGACCAGTTGTCAGTGTTATTATCACTGGACCGATACCTCTGTTGGTGAACTATTAGTCAGCGAGGGTATCATTCGACCAGTTGTCAGTGTTATTATCACTGGACCGATACCTCTGTTGGTGGACTATTAGTCACCGAGGGTATCATTCGACCAGTTGTCATTGTTTTGGCATTGCTATGGTTTATTAGATATATTTATTATTGATATTTTAGGTTCCACTCCCTCAGGAATAGGTGACATTAGCCAGTTTTGGCTATCCTTAGTTGTTTTTCCCTTAGATTTTCTTCTTTTTTTTAATATTTGACGTTCCAATCTTTTGATGTACAAGTGTATGTAGAGTTGGAAAGGGATGAAAAATTTAGTCTGTGTAGCTAGAATTTGCCTATATTTTATCGAAATCTGCAAAAGAGGTCATTGCACTGGTTCACGACCAAGCTTATCGTTATATAATCTGACAACACCCAAACAGAAGGCAACCTATATGATTCCTGTAGACACAGCCTGTGGCTCTATGTTTTGAGCCCTGGGAACCTACACTAGTATCCATCACATAAAAAGTAGTTCAAAATGGCTCCTACAAAAAACAGGAAGGCAGAGATGCCTCATATCACCTGAGTTCACACCCGTTTTTAGTGGAGTGTGTGTTGATTAATCTTTCGTTTTCTGTGTAGTGTTTTGTACATTATTGTTTGTCCTTTTGTCCTTTTTCTTTTGACCTTTGTAATGTCTGTCCTTCTTCAATTTAAGGCTTCTGATAACTCCTTTGATATCTTTAAGCTTTTCTACTTAGGGCTAATATTAGTGTTTATGCTTCTGAATGAAATATTTACAGATCTTCGTTTTATTATAGAATGTGCAGATTATATTGGTCTTGCTAATGGAGCCATTCAATATGACCTTATAACAGCATCTTCATCAAGAAGTAGGCTGACATTACCAGACAGAGCAAGACTGGGAATCAGTGCGTCAGATCGTAAGTGTAATATTTCATTTCGGAAATTTAACACATTTGAACATGTTTAATTAATAAACAGACATCTGTAATTGTGTTATAACTATGAATTGCAACCACAAAAGGACATGTAAAATAGATACTTTTGAAGATCTTAAATTCGTTGAACTCAGTTTTCTTGAATTGCTCATAAAAGACAAATGCGCAGGTTAATAAATCGGTCGATTCAGAATTTCCAGGCAACAAATTATTAATATAGTTGTATAAAGAAATTGCTATCTACTGGTGTTATTCCCGTAAATAAATAAAAATCATTATACAGAGAAACCTGTCTAAGCCGACCATAATATGTGCCACCCTTTGTGTTCAGAATAGACGCGTGTTCGGTTAAAACAGATTGAATTAACAAGAATTTCCTATATGGGGACTTTATCTAAAGTTCGATTTATACAAGATTTCGTTTTATTCATGGTTCAGTTTAGACAGATTTCACTGTACTTTATTTGATTCTTAAATGAGAAGATTTCTTACAACCAAAATCAACAAAATTCCCTTACATTTCTTAAGAACATTAAATTATACTCGGTTAAATTATCTGTCTGCTTGACTTTTAACACAACATTTTTCGACTGTAGTTTCTAATTTAGTTATTACTGTCACTATATGAATTTTATTTTCTTTCTCTTAGATTATATCTGTAAACATTTTGACGCTTTATAGGTCTTTGATATAATTGTATTTGGAACAGGAGTCATTGGCACATGTTCTTAAAGAAGAACTTGTTTAATTTAGTTAAAAATGTAACAACCGTACAAAGCAAGCGAAGAACAGTATATAATTTTAGCTGCATTGCGTCCCCTGTCTGTGGGGCTCGTAGCAGGTTCTAACGATAATGACCATTATATAATTTTAGCTTCGTTGGGTCCCCTGTCAGGTGGATGGGTAGCAGGTTCTAACGATAGTAACCAGTATATTCAAGTAAATTTAGAAGAACCATACAGAATCAAACAAATCCATATACAAGGTCAACAAGATGAACCAAACTGGGTCACAGCCTTTAAGATTTATTATAGAGAAAACCAGACTACAAACTGGACACTTTATCAGGATGACGTAGGAGAATATGTAAGTCTACACAAAATAGTTATCTTAATGTTAGTGTTATTTGATTATCAGGGGTCGTCATGGTCGTGATCATATAGCAGTTAGATTTACAACTACTTGTGCAATCAGTGCTTTTCCCCACTAAAGATATGAGTTTGAATCCCGATCACGGCAAAGTGTAATCGATGCAACATTATGTAACAAAGTTTATCAGTGACTTGCTGCAGGTTGGTGTTTTTTTTTGCGGGTAATCCAGTTTCCTCAACTGATTGAAAGTGGTGTTAAACATCATATCCCTAACCCTGTTAGATTATCAATAAAATATTTATGAATTACTGTCTATCGCAGTAACACCGGAAGAAGCTTAGAATATATACATTACTAATTAATAATATAGATTATTTAGCATTCACACAACAGAAAAATACAAAAAATCACTATAGACACACATTTGGTAAAAACGTGAGTGAACAAACACAGAAAGCTAAAGATGAACAACACCGAACACATAAAAATGGGATGAACGGTGCACTTGAAGGGTAAGAATTTCCTTCACAAAATGTGACACACGCTGTGTAATACAGATGTAATCGTAATGCTGTGTTATTTGTGCCTATAAATACATTTTCGTCATTGAGATATTATATATGATCATTTTACTTCTGGTGTTATCAGTTTTATTTAACCAAGGCATTGTGATATTTATATTAGACAAGCGTTAAAGTGGCAATATTAAAAGAAATTCCCCAGTAAATGAAAAACCTTGGATAACAAGGCCTCTTACAAAACATAAGAGTGAAAGCAGGACTGTTGGTGATAAACCTTTCCTCATCCTCCATTAATTACCAATCAGAACTCTGGATTAAATTTCTACTGTGTTCTGATTGGATGATGAAACTTGTACAGGAAATTTGTATGATAGTAAGGCCAGGTGCACTTGTTACGTCAGCACATAATTCCAATTTTTTCTGTGGAAGTTAAAAAATGTTCGTCCATGCAATTCTAAAGAAGATGAAAAAAAAAAAAAATTTAACAAAACATTTTATTTTAAATTTATTGGGAATTATTGTTTTCTTCTATTTATGAATATGTATACATTTTTATTCATTCTTCTTGAGCAGATATTCCTAGGAAACAATGACCAGGATACAATTAGCACTATGGACCTAATCCCTCCGATATTGTCACAGTACATCAGAATTAATCCTTGCAACTGGACAAACAATATAGCTCTCAGAATGGAATTTTCTGGCTGTTCACTAACTAGAGAAATTCGCTGTAAGTATAATATGTGTGTCTGTCTAAAACAGTCTGTAAACATAATTTATTGTTGGCTTGGATAAAGTATTTTTGTAATATATTTTTTTATCATACATTTGTTATGATAATCAGTCAAATATACTAACCATGACCTACCATTTGTATTGAAACACAGTGTCATCAACAAAAATAGGTCATTGCAAACGAGTAAATGTTAGAGGAACCGAATGGCCAATCAATAATGGACAAGTCAGTGATACAACCAACATTAGGAACAAGACACAGAATAAAGACAAACAAAATGAAAGAAAAACAACACAGAAAACTAAAACAATGAGTAACTGGATTGCACCAAATTTCTGTGGGTGAACCCATGTGCTCACGAAAGGTAAGAAGTTCCTGTTTCGTATAATATTTGTGCATGTTGATAATCTCATAACCACCCTTAAATCATAAATAGATCCTGGATACTGACCAGTCGGATGCATCAGATTGTGATGTTTTGTTCCTTCTCATTAGTATTTATTAAATGAACGATAGAGGAAACCGAAGAGTGCAATCAAGAATGGAAAATCCAAAGACACTGGCAACATTGGGCACACAAAGCACAGGATGAAACAAAGACATTGGCAACATTGGGCACACAAAACACAGGATGAAACAAAGACACTGGCAACATTGGGCATACAAAACACAGGATGAAACAAAGACATTGGCAACATTGGTTACACAAAACACAGGATGAAACAAAGACACTGGCAACATTGGGCACACAAAACACAGGATGAAATAAAGACACTGGCAACATTGGACACACAAAACACAGAATGAAACAAAGACACTGGCAACATTGGACACACAAAACACTGGATGAAACAAAGACACTGGCAACATTGGGCACACAAAACACTGGATGAAATAAAGACACTGGCAACATTGGACACACAAAACACAGGATGAAACAAAGACACTGGCAACATTGGGCACACAAAACACAGGATGAAACAAAGACACTGGCAACATTGGACACACAAAACACAGGATGAAATAAAGACACTGGCAACATTGGGCACACAAAACACAGAATGAAACAAAGACACTGGCAACATTGGACACACAAAACACAGGATGAAACAAAGACACTGGCAACATTGGACACACAAAACACAGGATGAAACAAAGACACTGGCAACATTGGACACACAAAACACAGGATGAAACAAAGACACTGGCAACATTGGGCACACAAAACACAGGATGAAACAAAGACACTGGCAACATTGGGCACAGCAAACAGAGGATGAAACAAAGACACTGGCAACATTGGGCACACAAAACACAGGATGAAAAAAAGACACTGGCAACATTGGGCACACAAAACACAGGATGAAATAAAGACACTGGCAACATTGGACACACAAAACACAGGATGAAACAAAGACACTGGCAACATTGGGCACACAAAACACTGGATGAAACAAAGACACTGGCAACATTGGACACACAAAACACAGGATGAAAAAAAGACACTGGCAACATTGGGCACACAAAACACAGGATGAAAAAAAGACACTGGCAACATTGGGCACACAAAACACAGGATGAAATAAAGACACTGGCAACATTGGACACACAAAGCACAGGATGAAACAAAGACATTGGCAACATTGGGCACACAAAACAGAGGATGAAACAAAGACACTGGCAACATTGGGCACACAAAACACAGGATGAAATAAAGACACTGGCAACATTGGACACACAAAACACAGGATGAAACAAAGACACTGGCAACATTGGGCACACAAAACACTGGATGAAACAAAGACACTGGCAACATTGGACACACAAAACACAGGATGAAAAAAAGACACTGGCAACATTGGGCACACAAAACACAGGATGAAAAAAAGACACTGGCAACATTGGGCACACAAAACACAGGATGAAATAAAGACACTGGCAACATTGGACACACAAAGCACAGGATGAAACAAAGACATTGGCAACATTGGGCACACAAAACAGAGGATGAAACAAAGACACTGGCAACATTGGGCACACAAAACACAGGATGAAACAAAGACACTGGCAACATTGGGCACACAAAACACAGGATGAAATAAAGACACTGGCAACATTGGGCACACAAAACACAGGATGAAAGAAAGACACTGGCAACATTGGACACACAAAACACAGGATGAAACAAAGACACTGGCAACATTGGGCACACAAAACACTGGATGAAATAAAGACACTGGCAACATTGGACACACAAAACACAGGATGAAACAAAGACACTGGCAACATTGGGCACACAAAACACAGGATGAAACAAAGACACTGGCAACATTGGACACACAAAACACTGGATGAAATAAAGACACTGGCAACATTGGGCACACAAAACACAGAATGAAACAAAGACACTGGCAACATTGGACACACAAAACACTGGATGAAACAAAGACACTGGCAACATTGGGCACACAAAACACTGGATGAAATAAAGACACTGGCAACATTGGACACACAAAACACAGGATGAAACAAAGACACTGGCAACATTGGGCACACAAAACACAGGATGAAACAAAGACACTGGCAACATTGGACACACAAAACACAGGATGAAACAAAGACACTGGCAACATTGGACACACAAAGCACAGGATGAAACAAAGACACTGGCAACATTGGGCACACAAAACACAGGATGAAACAAAGACACTGGCAACATTGGGTACAGCAAACACAGGATGAAACAAAGACACTGGCAACATTGGGCACACAAAACACAGGATGAAAAAAAGACACTGGCAACATTGGGCACACAAAACACAGGATGAAATAAAGAAACTGGCAACATTGGACACACAAAACACAGGATGAAGCAAAGACACTGGCAACATTGGGCACACAAAACACTGGATGAAAAAAAGACACTGGCAACATTGGACACACAAAACACAGGATGAAACAAAGACACTGGCAACATTGGGCACACAAAACACAGGATGAAACAAAGACACTGGCAACATTGGACACACAAAACACAGGATGAAACAAAGACACTGGCAACATTGGGCACACAAAGCACAGGATGAAACAAAGACACTGGCAACATTGGGCACACAAAACACAGGATGAAACAAAGACACTGGCAACATTGGACACACAAAACACAGGATGAAACAAAGACACTGGCAACATTGGGCACACAAAACACAGGATGAAACAAAGACACTGGCAACATTGGGCACACAAAACACAGGATAAAACAAAGACACTGGCAACATTGGACACACAAAACACAGGATGAAACAAAGACACTGGCAACATTGGACACACAAAACACAGGATGAAACAAAGACACTGGCAACATTGGGCACACAAAACAGAGGATGAAACAAAGACACTGGCAACATTGGGCACACAAAACACTGGATGAAGCAAAGACACTGGCAACATTGGGCACACAAAACAGAGGATGAAACAAAGACACTGGCAACATTGGGCATACAAAACACAGGATGAAACAAAGACACTGGCAACATTGGGCACACAAAACACAGGATAAAACAAAGACACTGGCAACATTGGACACAAAACACAGGATGAAACAAAGACACTGGCAACATTGGGCACACAAAGCACAGGATGAAACAAAGACACTGGCAACATTGGACACACAAAGCACAGGATGAAACAAAGACACTGGCAACATTGGGCACACAAAACACAGGATGAAACAAAGACACTGGCAACATTGGGCACAGCAAACACAGGATGAAATAAAGACACTGGCAACATTGGACACACAAAACACAGGATGAAAAAAAGGCACTGGCAACATTGGGCACACAAAACACAGGATGAAATAAAGACACTGGCAACATTGGACACACAAATCACAGGATGAAACAAAGACACTGGCAACATTGGGCACACAAAACACTGGATGAAACAAAGACACTGGCAACATTGGACACACAAAACACAGGATGAAACAAAGACACTGGCAACATTGGGCACACAAAACACAGGATGAAACAAAGACACTGGCAACATTGGACACACAAAACACAGGATGAAACAAAGACACTGGCAACATTGGGCACACAAAACACAGGATGAAACAAAGACACTGGCAACATTGGGCACACAAAACACAGGATGAAACAAAGACACTGGCAACATTGGGCACACAAAACACAGGATGAAACAAAGACACTGGCAACATTGGGCACACAAAACACAGGATGAAACAAAGACACTGGCAACATTGGACACACAAAACACAGGATGAAACAAAGACACTGGCAACATTGGACACACAAAACACAGGATGAAACAAAGACACTGGCAACATTGGGCACACAAAACAGAGGATGAAACAAAGACACTGGCAACATTGGGCACACAAAACACTGGATGAAGCAAAGACACTGGCAACATTAGGCACACAAAACAGAGGATGAAACAAAGACACTGGCAACATTGGGCACACAAAACACAGGATGAAACAAAGACACTGGCAACATTGGGCACACAAAACACAGGATAAAACAAAGACACTGGCAACATTGGACACAAAACACAGGATGAAACAAAGACACTGGCAACATTGGGCACACAAAACACAGGATGAAACAAAGACACTGGCAACATTGGATACACAAAGCACAGGATGAAACAAAGACACTGGCAACATTGGGCACACAAAACACAGGATGAAACAAAGACACTGGCAACATTGGGCACACAAAACACAGGATGAAACAAAGACACTGGCAACATTGGACACACAAAACACAGAATGAAACAAAGACACTGGCAACATTGGACACACAAAACACTGGATGAAACAAAGACACTGGCAACATTGGACACACAAAACACTGGATGAAACAAAGACACTGGCAACATTGGGCACACAAAACACAGGATGAAACAAAGACACTGACAACATTGGACAAATAAAACACTGGATGAAGCAGACACTGGCAACATTGGACACACAAAACACAGGATGAAACAAAGACACTGGCAACATTGGACACAGAAAACACTGGATGAAACAAAGACACTGGCAACACTTGGCACACAAAACAGAGGATGAAACAAAGACACTGGCAACATTGGACACACAAAACACTGGATGAAACAAAGACACTGGCAACATTGGTCACACAAAACATAGGATGAAACAAAGACATTGGCAACATTGGTTACACAAAACACAGGATGAAACAAAGACACTGGCAACATTGGACACACAAAACACAGGATGAAACAAAGACACTGGCAACATTGGACATACAAAACACAGGATGAAACAAAGACACTAGCAACATTGGACATACAAAACACAGGATGAAACAAAGACACTGGCAACATTGGACACACAAAACACTGGATGAAAACAAACAAAACAACAACAAAAACACAACACAACACAGAAAACTAAAAATAGCAACACGGACCCCATCAAAACCGGACGTGAACCTAGGTGCTTATAACTTGACATTTGTTTTATATTATCAGATGCTACAAGTTGTGAGAGATGTTACTCATCCTTCTTCTGTGAAGGGGACGGAGAGATCCATATGTGTGGTAGATGTGAAAATGACACGGAATTGTGTGACAGAAGTCCCACAGAGTTCTCATTTGGTGCTCAATCTGAGTGCTCATCCTGCTTAGACGGATGGGTAGGTACTAGAGGTTGCACATATGACTCATTTTGAGATCAATCTGATGGACTACTTATACTTACATATGGAGCATACATTCAACTCAACAGCATTTAAATGAGATGCTATGCAACTCTGCCTTATAAACTCATCAAATAGAAGCTGTTTTTAAAAAAAATAAATTAAACAGTTATTTTCTATGTCAGACTGTTGTTACGTTATGATGTAACGAATATAAATATTTATTTTTTGGTGATGATAAAAAATGATAAATATTGCAATTAGACTATGACGACATGATTGATGCTATTAATTTCTTCTAGATAACATTAATAATCATTTTGTAAGTAAAGTGCTTCGTATGCCAATGTGAACGAATTGTGCTCCCTCTTATTCATGTGTTTTAAATACAGCTATTAATCTCAATTTAAGGCTAAGCTTCATAAAGATACTTAACAATAATTGTCCTTACGATATCTTAACTGTAAATATTTTGATTGTACATGGAATGAGGCCTATAAAACAAGCAACTTTTTGGACTCCGACATCCCTTACTCAGTCGTCCATTTTACACATGTATTTACGACAAAACATAAGAGACGATTTTTCTTTTTCTATCGTCCATTTTACTATTTAGACGTCTGCAGTCCTCTACAAAGATTCGCTTCATGCACAAAACCAGCTAATTTAAACATAGATATGCTTCATGCCAGGTAAATTAAACATAGATATGCTTCATGCCAGGTAAATTAAACATAGATATGCTTCATGCTAGGTAAATTAAACATAGATATGCTTCATGCCAGGTAAATTAAACATAGATATGCTTCATGCCAGGTAAATTAAACATAGATATGCTTCATGCCAGGTAAATTAAACATAGATATGATTCATGCCAGGTAAATTAAGCATAGATATGCTTCATACCAGGTAAATTAAACATAGATATGCTTCATGCCAGGTAAATTAAACATAGATATGCTTCATGCCAGGTAAATTAAACATAGATATGCTTCATGCCAGGTAAATTAAACATAGATATGCTTCATGCCAGGTAAATTAAACATAGATATGCTTCATGCCAGGTAAATTAAACATAGATATGCTTCATGCCAGGTAAATTAAACATAGATATGCTTCATGCCAGGTAAATTAAACATAGATATGCTTCATGCCAGGTAAATTAAACATAGATATGATTCATGCCAGGTAAATTAAGCATAGATATGCTTCATACCAGGTAAATTAAACATAGATATGCTTCATGCCAGGTAAATTAAACATAGATATGCTTCATGCCAGGTAAATTAAACATAGATATGCTTCATGCCAGGTAAATTAAACATAGATATGCTTCATGCCAGGTAAATTAAACATAGATATGCTTCATGCCAGGTAAATTAAACATAGATATGCTTCATGCCAGATAAATTAAACATAGATATGCTTCATGCCAGGTAAATTAAACATAGATATGCTTCATGCCAGGTAAATTAAACATAGATATGCTTCATGCCAGGTAAATTAAACATAGATATGCTTCATGCCAGGTAAATTAAACATAGATATGCTTCATGCCAGGTAAATTAAACATAGATATGCTTCATGCCAGGTAAATTAAGCATAGATATGCTTCATGCCAGGTAAATTAAACATAGATATGCTTCATGCCAGGTAAATTAAACATAGATATGCTTCATGCCAGGTAAATTAAACATAGATATGCTTCATGCCAGGTAAATTAAACATAGATATGCTTCATGCCAGGTAAATTAAACATAGATATGCTTCATGCCAGGTAAATTAAACATAGATATGCTTCATGCCAGATAAATTAAACATAGATATGCTTCATGCCAGGTAAATTAAACATAGATATGCTTCTTGCCAGGTAAATTAAACATAGATATGCTTCATGCCAGGTAAATTAAACATAGATATGCTTCATGCCAGGTAAATTAAACATAGATATGCTTCATGCCAGGTAAATTAAACATAGATATGCTTCATGCCAGGTAAATTAAACATAGATATGCTTCATGCCAGGTAAATTAAACATAGATATGCTTCATGCCAGGTAAATTAAACATAGATCTGCTTCATGCCAGGTAAATTAAACATAGATATGCTTCATGCCAGGTAAATTAAACATAGATATGCTTCATGCCAGGTAAATTAAACATAGATATGCTTCATGCCAGGTAAATTAAACATAGATATGCTTCATGCCAGGTAAATTAAACATAGATATGCTTCATGCCAGGTAAATTAAACATAGATATGCTTCATGCCAGGTAAATTAAACATAGATATGCTTCATGCCAGGTAAATTAAGCATATATATGCTTCATGCCAGGTAAATTAAACATAGATATGCTTCATGCCAGGTAAATTAAACATAGATATCTGTCAGATCTTTTTATTTGGGTAATAATTATAGTTATAGTGCTTAAAGTCAGATTCAAAAATATTTCCGTTATATCGTGGAGGTCCATTTTATTGGTGGAGGAAACCAGAATACCAGTCACAATTTTTTGACAAACTTTATCACATCATGTTGTATTGAGCACACCTCACTGTGAGCGGGGTTTGAACTCACAACTTTAACGGTGATAGGCACCGATTCCACAGGTAATTGTGAATCCATCAACCATTCAATCTTGGGATCAACTAATATTTCTTATGCACATGTAACCTTTCAATTATATTTTGAAACTCTCTACTCCTTCAACACTTCTATGTTGTTCTATCTCCTTCACTTAGTTGTCGTTTGAAATATAATATATTACCTGACTTTAACACATGTTGTAGATATGTAACAATGGATCTGCTACACCATGTGCAAACAATACATATGTTCTTGGCTGTAACGATACCTACTGTCCAGAAAAATGTTCACAATGTGCACCAGGTTACGCTTGCCGAGGGGGACAAACATATATTTGTCTACCAGGAACTTACTCTAATGGGAGGGTTGGTAAGTATTTAGAAACTATGTTTGTATTTACTTGCTTTTAAAAATCCCTACTATACAAACAACTAATAATATATGTACAATATGAACTAAGATGCATGGTGTGAAGGGGTTAGGGTTAGAGTGTTTAACGCCACTTTCAACATTATTTCAGCTATATCGTGGCGATCAGTTTTATTGGTGAGGGAAACAGGAGTACCCAGAGAAAACAATCTACCTGCCGCAAGTAACCGACAAACTTTATCGCATAATGTTGTATCGAGTACAACTCGCCATGACTCACAACGTCAGTGGTGATAGGCACTGACTGCACAGGTAGTTGTAAATTTAACTACCATACGACCACGACCAACCAAAACAGTCCCATATATGGTGAGAAAGGTCAATTATTATTATTATTATTATAGACGATAATTTCTCTTGTGAAATAATTGATAACAAATATACCAAGATTAATTTTGTAACCCAAATTCTACCAAAAAATAAAATTGAAAACCAAATCTAAATAACAAACAGAGCAGCTAAAACCTGAGTTAAAAACAATGTTCAGTTCATCTTTATCTCCAGTTGTTTGTAGGAGGGCTTATGTCTTATTTACGTTATTTGTGTTTGTTTGCAAATAGTGGTGTCCAAACATATTGTATTGTGTTTTTGTTTTTGTTTTTGTTTGTTTTTTGTTTTGTTTTTCTTCGTCTTGTGGGACATGTGTTGCCCCTTCATTATTCTATAATGTTTATTGTACAAATGCAGAATGTAATCAGACAATAGAAATTAAATTGATGTACTGTTCGGTGTTTTTGTTTTTAGAATTTTGTACCATATGTACAGAAGGAATGTACCAAGATAATTTAGGCCAATCAGAATGTAAAGCTTGTCCAGCAGGCTATTATAGCAGCAAATCAAAAGACAGGTGTAACCCATGTGAAGTGGGATCATATAGTACAGGGAATGGAAACGAAGATTGTATTGGATGTGCGAGCGAAGTCGAGTGTCCTTGTTTGAATGAAAATACATGTTTTTCATTTGGGGAAAATAATGCTGCATGTATCAACCAAGGATCAGGAATGTACCAGTGTTTAGGTTGTCCTGCAGGATTTACTGGAGATGGTATGACCTGCTCAGATATTGATGAGGTAAACTACAAACCATCAGGATCTATAAGCAGCTATAAATATAATACTCTATGTAGGTAGATAATGCTATCACTGAACACTACATTTTTGTATATATATATAATTTATTATTATAGTGCAGCCTGATATATACAAATAATACAATATTATATGTGTTCATTTTTATATACCTCCATAGGCTTAAGAAGCACTTTTCAAATAATTTTGAAAGTCTAAAAGATTGTATAAGTTTCTATTGACTGACAATGTTTACAATTGGTAATTTCACTTTCAATTTCGCCTACTTATATGTTCAAGCTTAAGTATATTACAGTAAAACCTGTCTAAGCCGAACCCCTTGGGGACTGAAGAATTTGTTTAGTTAAGACAGGTGATTGGTATACAAAGGTTCAAATTACATAGACATGTAGTAGATGGGACCGTAAAGTCTGTCTGGTTTTGTCAGGTTTTCGGTTTACTCAGGGTTCAGTATATAGGACTGTAAAGTCTGTCTGGTTTTGTCAGGTTTTCGGTTTACTCAGGGTTCAGTAGATGGGACTGTAAAGTCTGTCTGGTTTTGTCAGGTTTTCGGTTTACTCAGGGTTCAGTAGATGGGACTGTAAAGTCTGTCTGGTTTTGTCAGGTTTTCGGTTTACTCAGGGTTCAGTAGATGGGACTGTAAAGTCTGTCTGGTTTTGTCAGGTTTTCGGTTTACTCAGGGTTCAGTAGATGGGACTGTAAAGTCTGTCTGGTTTTGTCAGGTTTTCGGTTTACTCAGGGTTCAGTAGATGGGACTGTAATGTCTGTCTGGTTTTGTCAGGTTTTCGGTTTACTCAGGGTTCAGTAGATGGGACTGTAAAGTCTGTCTGGTTTTGTCAGGTTTTCGGTTTACTCAGGGTTCAGTAGATGGGACTGTAAAGTCTGTCTGGTTTTGTCAGGTTTTCGGTTTACTCAGGGTTCAGTAGATGGGATTGTAAAGTCTGTCTGGTTTTGTCAGGTTTTCAGTTTACTCAGGGTTCAGTAGATGGGACTGTAAAGTCTGTCTGGTTTTGTCAGGTTTTCAGTTTACTCAGGGTTCAGTATATAGGACTGTAAAGTTTGTCTGGTTTTGTCAGGTTTTCGGTTTACTCAGGGTTCAGTAGATGGGACTGTAAAGTCTGTCTGGTTTTGTCAGGTTTTCGGTTTACTCAGGGTTCAGTATATAGGACTGTAAAGTCTGTCTGGTTTTGTCAGGTTTTCGGTTTACTCAGGGTTCAGTAGATGGGACTGTAAAGTCTGTCTGGTTTTGTCAGGTTTTCGGTTTACTCAGGGTTCAGTAGATGGGACTGTAAAGTCTGTCTGGTTTTGTCAGGTTTTCGGTTTACTCAGGGTTCAGTAGATGGGACTGTAAAGTCTGTCTGGTTTTGTCAGGTTTTCGGTTTACTCAGGGTTCAGTAGATGGGATTGTAAAGTCTGTCTGGTTTTGTCAGGTTTTCGGTTTACTCAGGGTTCAGTATATAGGACTGTAAAGTCTGTCTGGTTTTGTCAGGTTTTCGGTTTACTCAGGGTTCAGTTTAGACAGGTTTCACTGTATAATGTTTTAATTACTAATGAGTTAAACAACCTTTACATATATTATGAGATTATGAGGGGAGATTTTGAGCCCCTCCACTTTTCAAGTGCCAGTACCATGCCAAGAAGATGAGATGCATAAGAATGCTATGGGTATCGAATTTGCCTCTTTATATGATTGTTCTATTCTATTTTTGAACTGTTCCTGTGGTAGTTTGTGTTTTTTTTCATTTTATTATACAGTTCTTGAATCCTTTAAAGAATGTAAAGTTTGAGTTAAAAGGTCTTCATTTTTTCATTGTAGTGTGCTGTTTATGGTCCATGTTGGAACACATCAGCATGTTTAAACACTGTTCCAGGGTATCAATGTTTGGCCTGTCCACATGGATATACTGGGACCTTTGAAGATGGACTAGCATGGAATAACACAGTCCGTGTTTTTGAGTTGATGAACATGCAGTTATCTCCCCTACAGGAACAAACCTGTGTTGATATTGACGAGTGTCAGTTAAATAATGGAGGGTGTGATTCCTTGTCTCCATGTGTTAATACCATAGTAAGTCATTGTCAATATATTCCCAGTTGGAGTTATCTCCCTGTGTGAAGAAACATTATCTAAAGGAACAGATATGTTTTAATATTTAGAAGCATCAGACTAGTTGCTCTATGAATGAATGAATGAATGAATGAATGAATGAATGAATGAATGAATGAATGAATGAATGAATGAATGAATGAATGAATGAATGAATGAATGAATGAATGAATGAATGAATGAATGAATGAATGAATGAATGAATGAATGAATGAATTAATTAATTAATTAATTATTCATACTTTATGAGAATTTATTAATTAATTAATTAATTAATTCTCATAAAGTATGCTTAGTTACAGAGAAGATACATACAACATATACACAAAGTATAAAGTACATGTACAAAAACAGAATATCTTCCCTAACCAGGAGGTGAGACTTTCAGTTATTTTAACTACTTTTAAACTACTTTGATAATAAACTAAATACATTGGCTGATTTTATGAGCAGTTATGCTATAGTGGGATTAATATATTTTGAATATGAGATGTCTCCTAAATACTTTACTTCAGTCATGCATCATAATATTGTTCGTGGTTTTTTTTTCTCCATATTTGGTAAGTCATCAAATTCATCTAATGTCGTTATTCTTGGATTATAGGAATTTTGGGTGCCTTTCACCAATATTTTAGTTATATTCTTGCAGTCAATTCAAACTACTATGGGATTCTAGTGATGGATTCCCCTGTATTATGGATGTGTAGATCTCTCTAATACATGTAATTCATTTTGTACTTGGTAATGTTATACAGCTTTTGAATACCTCTAGTGTAAGCATATTTTATTTGGACAAAAATCAGATACATATGCATATGATACATAATACAAAGTAGAATGAAATACACCAAAAAAAATTAAAATGATTCGGAAACAAGACAAAATCTTATATTAATCCGTTTTCTTACATTTTATTCCCCCACTTTCATTCTTTTTATTCTTTGTTATTCTGATAGAGATACAAAAAGTTATAAGATTTCAATATATACTAGCTTAGGCACTTTGGTGTTTTTGCTCCCAAATCTTAAAATTATTTAGCTTTGCAATCTTTCGATATCTATTATTTTACAGGGCAGTTATTACTGTGGTTTCTGTGGTGAAGGGTATGCTGGGATACCTAGTATCAGTTGTTACTCAACCAATTTCTGTCAAACAGGACAACACACCTGCTCTCAGTATGCTACATGTATTTATCTGGGACCAGGAGAATATGCATGTGAGGTAATATGAACCAGTATTTACAATTCACGTATTCAAGTATTATCTGTAGAAACTTTTCTTTTTGGCATGTAAGGCAACGTATGCTGTTACAGCAATACTTTAGCTACACAGCAGGAATTACCTTTGGGGATAGGGTATATGAAATGTGGATTTCAATAAAAAATGATTAATTTATTATAAGGTTAATTCAGTACAATATGCAATGCGACGGACAACTGATTTAATTCTTATTATGAAAAATTATTATTAAATCTTTTTGGGCAAGCGCACTAATAACTTTAAATTAGATTTTATACAAATAAATAAACGTTAGAGAATACTGAAGGGGCAATAAAAAATGGACAATCTAAAGTAACTGACATCATAGGGTACACAAGACAAAGAAAAACACAATATGTGTTGGACTCCACTATACGTAAACAAACACAAATAATGTAAATAAGACACGAGCTCTCCTACAAACAACTGGAGGTAAAGAAGAACTGAACATCGTTTTTATGCAGAAATCGTTATGGACATCACAACACGGAACTCACAACGTAATCAATTACTTTAAAACAGATAAACTAAATTTAAGTTCTCTAGTTAATATATATAATGAAGGATCAGTGTTATCACTTCATTTTGACCTTGCTCAATATTTATTATAATATAACTGGCAATCAGCAACAAGACTAAGCCTTCATTTATTAGTAGATATTTGTAATTTTAGTGTAAGGTTGGGTACACTGGTACTGGTATTTATTGTGGCGTGGATTCTGATCTTGATGGACACCCTGACCAAACTCTACCATGTACTGATTGGGGATGTTTTCGTGTGAGTATTTTACATTTTATAGTAGACATATTCAGCGGAAATATTTTTTATGTAGACTGTAGACAGACCTTCCCGGAACTTACATGTAAAAATCTATTTTGTCAATGAATTTCAAAATGGTTAAAATGAAGAACAGTTTGTTGACATCCAGTAATGACTTATGATTAATTATATATTTATTTATGCTTATTTGAATAAACGTTAGAGAAACCCGAAAGAGCAATTCGGAAAGAACAATCCAGAAATACTGGCAACATTGGGCACAAGACACAGAACGAAGACAATCAAGAACAACACAATACAGAAACCTAAAAAATTTGCAACACGGAACCAACCAAAAACAAAACCACATTTTCTTTATTTATCTTTAACCATAACATTGTATCGACACAATATTCACTTAATATATCATTCAATGAGATGTGAAATAACTGTATTTGATATGCATACTGCAGGATAATTGCCGTTATATACCAAACTGTGGACAAGAGGATGCCGAGGGAGACAGAATCGGTGATGATTGTGACGATGATTCTGACAATGATGGTACTATAGATGGCCTGGTAGGTTTGTCGATATTATTTACTTAAGAAATATAGATGTTGGTTAAAGGTGACGCCTAATTTCACTTGAAACATGCCCACAAACAATTAAATAAGTGTCTACCAGTGCAATAGCAAGTGGAAAGGAACCCGGCTGACCTTAGGAGATGCAGGGACCAATTGTATCTTTGTAAGACCTGCAAAGTGTTGTTGTGTGTACTTGAACAGATAACTCCAGCACTGGGCCCAAATGGGGCAATTGGTCAAATTGGCTTAAGAATGATCTTGACATGGGGTACTCAATACAACTATATGTGGTAACAATTGTCAGTGACTACATACATGTTGATGGTCTTTACGGAGTTTTCCCCTACTAACAAAACTAACCGCAAAGATAATACTGAATAAAGTCAAATATATCTAAACTTAAATCAACTCATAAAACTTATCAATAACAAACATTCGAACAAAAATTAGATGGTGATTAGTAAATAATTGTTTGTCCTTTTGTCCTTTTTGTTTTGGCCATTGTATTGTCTGTCTTTATTTGATTTATGGCTTCCGATTACCCCTTTGGTATCTTCAAGTTTTTTTTACAATGCTGTCTGAATCTCCAGATTTGCAATTATTGATTGCCTCTTTGGTTTCTATCATTATTTCTTCAAGTGAAAAACATAAAATATTGTTCCTTCTAGGATAATTGTCCTTATGTACACAGTTGGGACAGAACAGACACAGACAACGATACGGTAGGAGACGTTTGTGACAACTGTCCCTCTTTCAATAATACTGACCAAATAGATACTGATGAAGATGGAGAGGGTGATGCTTGTGATACTGATGACGATAACGATGGTAATTAATGTTGTTAATTGGGAATAAAGTTGGCTATCTAATAAAACTTCATTATTTTTCTGAGTAGATTTTCCCAGTGACAATCCGGAGATATGGATATGGTGTATATCTTTATTGCTGTTTCAGAGTACTACTTTTCAGAAAAGGCATTCGTTGGCTATACAGAGCAAATAAAATATTCTAGGGACAGGATGTAAATAAATCGTTTATATATTGGACAAATATTTGTGTATTTCGAAATATTTCCCAATTCAATGAATGTTTATTGATTAAGATGAAAAACCACATAGAAACTTGAAACTTGAGAACCTGAAACACATATTTTTAACATGTTTTAATAGATATTTATATTTTTACCGTATGTGTCCAACCTTTTATAAATGTGCACACATGTAAACATGTGAATGCTACAAGTACATATCAACAACTTTCAGTGTGGCACTGACATATTAATTTTCAGAAGACAAGAGTATCATTTAGGTCCCCATGAATCTTCGATTTCTGATTATCAGGTAGAGACATTCTAAGTTAAAGTGCGATACATCCTCATTCAAGTTTGAATTGTTTGTCGGTTTTATTAAGAAACACGAAAGACAACATTTAGAAACAACTGATTTTTTATATTGATTACTGGTTTGTCGAACAGAGAACATAAAATAGATGTCATAATGGGTGGAGCTAAAAAAGGTTATTCGTATGCTAGACAATAAAGCAAACATTAATTCGTATACTATATTTTTTATAGTAATTGCAATGATTGCAGGATAAGCAATTGTCCACTCATACTATGACTTAAAGTATGAATGACACATATAGTCCTAGTAAAGGGTAATAATTGTTCTATTTTTTCTGGGTCAGCCCTCTCTGACTTCAGTTCTATAATTTAAGTCTGAGTGAAATAGATGATTGTATATGGTAATAATCATTGCATATCTTATCATTATTTCAGGGAGAGAAGATACTATAGACAACTGTCCACTGATATCAAATCCTAGCCAGGCTGATACTGATGGTGACAATATAGGAGACCCATGTGATAACTGTGTCAATGTTGCTAACAATGGACAGGATGACTTAGATCAGAATGGATTTGGTGACAGCTGTGATCCATCTCAGAATAAAGACAGGTATAATAGTCTTGACAAAGACCTTTTAGATTGAAAATATGGGCTATGCTTACTTTTTAATTTATGTATTCATCGTTTTGATATTTTTAACTTTTAACCATGGCTTAACAACTGACATTCACTGTGAGTTTTTTTATATTATGTATTTTTAGCCATCTTGAAACATTTTTTTTTTATAATAGTTTGACCTGACAAATACATTGAGTTAGTAAATAAGTGATTGTTGTTTAATGGCTAGTGAGAGGATGTTTAATGGCTAGTGAGAGGATGTTTAATGGCTAGTGAGAGGATGTTTAATGGCTAGTGAGAGGATGTTTAAAGGCAAGTGAGAGGATGTTTAATGGCTAGTGAGAGGATGTTTAATGGCTAGTGAGAGGATGTTTAATGGCTAGTGAGAGGATATTTAATGGCTAGTGATGATGTTTAATGGCTAGTGAGAGGATGTTTAATGGCTAGTGAGAGGATGTTTAATGGCAAGTGAGAGGATGTTTAATGGCTAGTGAGAGGATGTTTAATGGCTAGTGAGAGGATGTTTTGCTATGCTATGTCAGAAACAAGTTATATTCTTTAATGAGATGACAATGATACCTATGACTTTGTACTAGACAAACAAGTATTTGCTATTAATCTTTAATGCTGCAAAGCAAGAAATACAATTTTATACTTGATGATAGAAAACCACGTTGTTTCGTTCTCGGGACAAGAACACAAGTTTTTCATTATTTATCAACATCACATATATATTACTTCGCATGCTTGATTATCAACATTTCAGATGAGTTTTTATTATTGAAATTTAAATTAATAAATATTGTAATTATTATTAAAGCTAAAGTTCTCTCCCTTGGGCATGGGTGGCCATGTTGGGTATGGGTGGCCATGTCCGGTTTTGGCTATCCTCTTTGGGCCCAGTCTTTTGACCTTGAGTGTACCTAATGAAGGTTATGACAGAAACACACTAAATTAGATCTCTATGTATTTGTTTTGATTATCATCATGTTGATTTTATAAATTTTTCATCAATTTAACTATATTATGTAAAATTATACTTTATACATGATGATAGCGATAAATTAATTCAAGAATTATTACAGTTTATAGTTTAAAATGAAAATATCTCTAACAAAATTCATAGAGACTGATCATAACATGTATAATGTGTTTCTCTTTTGGCGTGCGGTCAATTATTATTTTCTTGTTCAACTGTTAACTATTACCTATGCATTATAGAGATGGTGACAGTGTACTTGATATAAGTGACAACTGTCAAGAGGCTGCCAATGGTGAACAAACAGATACTGATGGTGATGGATTAGGTTTGTAAGGTTATGTGTACTTTTAATTTGTCTTAAGCAACAACACACAATGAGAGGATGTTTAATGGCAAGTGAGAGGATGTTTAATGGCTAGTGAGAGGATGTTTAATGGCTAGTGAGAGGATGTTTAATGGCTAGTGAGAGGATGTTTAATGGCTAGTGAGAGGATGTTTAATGGCAAGTGAGAGGATGTTTAATGGCTAGTGAGAGGATGTTTAATGGCTAGTGAGAGGATGTTTAATGGCTAGTGAGTGGATGTTTAATGGCTAGTGAGAGGATGTTTAATGGCTAGTGAGAGGATGTTTAATGGCTAGTGAGAGGATGTTTAATGGCTAGTGAGAGGATGTTTAATGGCTAGTGAGAGGATGTTTAATGACAAGTGAGAGGATGTTTAATGGCTAGTGAGAGGATGTTTAATGGCTAGTGAGAGGATGTTTAATGGCTAGTGAGAGGATGTTTAATGGCTAGTGAGAGGATGTTTAATGGCAAGTGAGAGGATGTTTAATGGCTAGTGAGAGGATGTTTAATGGCTAGTGAGGATGTTTAATGGCTAGTGAGAGGATGTGTAATGGCTAGTGAGAGGATGTTTAATGGCTAGTGAGAGGATGTTTAATGGCAAGTGAGAGGATGTTTAATGGCTAGTGAGAGGATGTTTAATGGCTAGTGAGAGGATGTTTAATGGCTAGTGAGGATGTTTAATGGCTAGTGAGAGGATGTTTAATCCAATCCATGATAAACATACCTGTTAATAGTTCAAGGCGATTTTGTCAATTGTTTAATTTCTACAATCTCGTATAAGGACAATTGTAATAAACCTCATCACAAAGAAAAGGGGCATATGTTATATTGACACCTTGTAGACCACAGTGATGTTAAAAGTTGTAGCTGGACTTTAAATGGAAACATTGACAACAACGGTGAAATCCTATAGATATCAATCAAGATCCTGGATTTGGATTAAGTTTACATTGTTGTGACGCAGCCATTTTATTTGTTTAGTGTCAAATTCAGTATGAGTTACTTCCCTTTGACAAAGATTCGAATGCGAGTTCATTTCATGTGGAAATTAACGGTGTCTTCAACCTATGCCAACATTTTGAAATATCATATTCAAGGTATGCCAACAAACATTATATTACAGGTGTTTATATAGCAATTAATGACATTTACAGGTAAGTAAATTTGGAAATGCAGGTCTCAAAAGTGAAATTTATTATTTTTAAAAAAACAAAGCAAAACAAAAAAACAATTTAAAAATATAAGAATAAGTCTGTTAAAATTTAATAACTTGAAGAAAAAAAAAATTAAACTTTTGTTAAAAATTATATATAAAATAAAAATCTGGTAAAATTACACAAAAATCTGTAAATAAAAAAGATGAAAATATAAAATTTTAGAATAATTTAAATAAACAATCTTTCTAAATTCAAAAGTTTTTAATAATATTTATTTTTAAATTTAGAACAAGTGTGGACACAGAAATGTGCTGTCCAAAAGGCAGTGTGGATGTCAATATTTCATATTATTAACTTTAAAAAAAAAAAATCATGGACACAGGGTCCTGGATTTTTTTTAATAAAAAAATAATCCTGGATTATTATTTTTGCTTAATGTTCGGTCCTGTGTTTTTATTTCAAATTTTCATCATAGCCCCCCTCTCAAGGGATATAAAATTGTATCATTAATAATAAATTAATAAATAATAAATTCAGATTTTCTATTTAAAATAAATCTCATTTACAAAACCACTGATATTTGTTCAATTTTTAACGCTGATTTAAGCTTTAGTCGCAGCAATTTTATATTTTTCTCTTTATATCGTCGAAACATAACATTTATTTAACTGTAAAATTCACTAATCAAATTCACCCCCCCTCCCCCCTTTTTTTTCTTGTTTAAATCAATGATCAACAATATTCCAGAATCAAACAAATGAATAAATATAACATAGATTTCTTTTACATGCATCTTTTTACCATGCGCTGTCAGTGTGTTTTAAATTGGTCATCCAAACTGTCGAAACATAACATTTATTTAACTGTAAAATCCACAAATAAAATTCCCCCCCCCCCTTTTTCCCTGTTTGAATCAATGATCAACAATATTCCAGAATCAAACAAATGAATAAATATAACAGATTTCTTTTACATGCATCTTTTTACCATGCAGAGTCAGTGTGTTTTAAATCGGTCATCCAATCAGGACGCTCATTATTCTTGTCCAAGATAAAAATACATCGCTAAAGTAAATTTACCTGTAGTTTCAGAGTATCGTATTTAGGGTTGCATAATGCGCATTGGTGCATAATGTGCACCCCCCTCTTGGCCTTGAAAATCTCCAGAAAAAAACTATAATGCGCATGGACTTTTGAAAAAAATCGTCATCGGAAATGTAAGAATTAAATATCAATCGTATATATTTTTCAGTCCTTTGAGCATGTTTCATTTGCTGGGAGAATTTAAGAACCATTTATCTCTTTTCATCTTCAATAAAGTTGCAAAATATTAAATGTGTTGGGTTTTATTGGTGTTTTCATATGATGAAATATTTAACTTTGCATGTTGACAATAGTAAACAAAAAAACATGGCAGACATGTGATTTCCCGGTCTGGGAAAGAGTGAAACACATTGTTCCTGTATATAATGCGCACCCCTCTTACAAAATAAAGAATCTGGGCAAAATCCTGCACATTATACAACCCTAAATACGGTAGAAGATTTTTAGAAATCGAACATAAAATTTCCCCACTTCAACTCGTAAATTTACATAGAAATCGGAGATATTTCGTCACAAAACTTCACACATGGTTTTGTCTATCATATTTCTTGAAGACAAGCATAAAGTTTTATTGCATTTATCAATATTTTATGAGTATCAACAGTTTTTTTCAACACCGTATCTGTTTCTCGATACAGCCGCAACTTCAACTCGTAAATTTACATAGAAATTGTAGATATTTCGTCATGAAACTTCACACATGGTTTTGTCTATCATATTTCTTGAAGACAAACATAAAATTTTATTGCATTTATCAATATTTTATGAGTATCAACAGTTTTTTCAACACCGTATCTGTTTCTCGATACAGCCGCCCGATTACAGTGACCCGTGACCCAGATTAGCACATCCCAGCAGTTTTTTTTATTAATAAAGTTCTTTAATTATCATAATTTCTATGATTTCGAAATCGAACATTGTTATCCAAAATCTAAGTAAGACAATTGTATTTTTAGCAATTTGTAATGTGATTGTGTATACTGATTGTTTTTGGTTATTTTGATAAAGTATGATAAAAAAAAATATCTGTGCCTATAATATTTTTAATTTATTTTCATGAAGTATGATAAAAAAAATATATCTGTGCTTGTAATATCCTAATTTATTTTCATGATGTATGATATAAAAATATATATGTTTATAATATCCTATTTTATTTTCATAATGATTGATGTTAAAATTTATGTGCTTATGATAATATCCTAATTATTTTTATTAAATTTGATATTAAATATATGTGCTGATATACTGATTTTTTGTTTGTTATTTCCATAAAATATGATTTTAAATACTTACTTTCTACTTACTATTCATTAAAAATTAATTGTGGACTTGGGAGTACATTGACATCTCCCCCGATTTTACACTAATTAAACATGACTAGTCATGTTTAAACAACATTATTAAGAAAAAACTGGTGGAACCTGCTAATCTGGGTCACGGGTCACTGTAATCGGGCGGCTGTATCGAGAAACAGATACGGTGTTGAAAAAACTGTTGATACTCATAAAATATTGATAAATGCAATAAAATTTTATGTTTGTCTTCAAGAAATATGATGGACAAAACCATGTGTGAAGTTCTATGACGAAATATCTCTGATTTCTATGTAAATTTACGAGTTGAAGTTGCGGCTGTATCGTTATATAATAATTAACCTATTCAACCTATGCCAACGATCTTTCTTACCTTTTTATATATATTTTTTTTTAAATGTTGGCATAGGTTGAATGAACCGAAATTAACATGTCAGCGAAAAAAATAAATTTTAGACCCTTGATTAACACAAAATTATGGAGGTTTAAACAGAACACAATCATTTTTATGGATGTTATAATGAAAATGTAGGCATTGAATTAAATATTATTTTGATAGGAGATGTATGTGATCCTGATTTAGATGGAGATGGCGTGGCAAATGAAATAGATAACTGTCCATATCTTAGTAATCCATTGCAGACAGATATAAATGGTAGATATTATATTGTTTATAGCAGCTTTGTACAGTATTTCTACTGTAGATATTCTCATTTTATATAACTTACCAATGGATGTAGGCTGATACATAAGGACATTGTACATCACATGAATACAAAATAACATGATTGGTCAAGACAAATATAATCAGTTTCTTGAAAGTAACATAGCACACTTTGGAAACTTTTGTTTTCAAACTTTTCTTGATGACAAATAATGCTGTTCCAGCTGACAAATCTTCCAAAAATGGAGTATTTGAATGCAAGGCATATTGAAGTACATAATCGTTTTAAAGGTCTGTAGAATTACATTTACTAGAAAATTTTGAAGATACCAAAAAGGAGTAATCCAGTAGCAGTCAAGTGAATTATGTATGTGAGCATCACTAAAAGGGCTGTTCCCTAGCCTTTGACTTTCAGATAGACTTTATGCTTACCTACATCAACATATTTAGGCAGGAGTAAGCAATCCTTTCTTCAGATTGTGAATCCTATAAATATTGTTTAATATTTGAGTTATGAGATGGTTTTCTGTATTACCAATGGATTTGAAAACAAAAATAATACATACATACTTTGTGTTATATTAATGCATGGCTGCACAAAAGAAAAAGATAGAGCTGAATATAGGTATAACTATTTATGATCTTTTTGTCTGTAACAACTGCACGGCGACCACTTTCATTGATTTCCCACACACATAAAAGATTGTAAAACTGGACGCTGAACTTTGTTTTAACAAACTTTTTAATTTCTATGCCATAAATTAATAATGTGATATGTTAAATCGCTAGTTTATGTTGCATAATCCAATTCTAGAATAATATACATCTTCATAGATTTCTTAATGGAAAACACCACCAGAAGTATTTTATTGAATTAAAACGAAAAGCAGAAAATATTACGCTGTCGGAACAGTTCCAAAAATCTAATACCAAAATGAGAAAAACTTAAGCAAAATCGAAACCCCCTAACACACATATATATAAAAAGTAGCGATGTTAAACGGAGAAAACCACCAACCTTTTGCAAGTCACTGACAAACTTGATCACATAATGTTGTATCGAGTACACCTCGCCATCAGTGGGATTCGAATGCACATCATTAGAGGTGATAGGCACTGATGGCTGTAAATCCAACTACCCTTTTATTTATTTAGGGATACCTTTGGATGTTATATTTATATATTTAATATATTAGGAGATCAGGTTGGTGATGATTGTGTTGTGGATTCAGACCAGGACGGAGTAGATGATGGTAATGACACTTGTCCTTACAACAGGTATAGATCTACTACTTCCTTCAGAGATTTCTTCTCTGTTGACCTTTACCCTGGATACAGTACAGACCCAGTGTGGAGAGTTAAAGGTGTAGGTAGAGAAATATACCAGTTAGCTGATACCAGTAAACCAGTCATGTTGATAGGTACGTGTAAGGAGTGAGTGAGTTATTGTTGTTTAACTCCAACTCAGCAATTTTGCAGCTATATTATGGTGAGAACAAGTTAATTTTCAATGAGATGATAATGATGATAATGATGAGGGTCGCTTGTACAAGACCAACACGCTTAGTTGGATTTTTCTTATAGTGCAAGCTCAATTTGAAATGAAAACATTTGTTGTAAATGGAAAAACTATTCTTTAAAGAGATTTAATTTGATCTGAAAAAATAAATTTATATAAGTCTTATTGTCTGACTTTCACATTGCATTTATTTACAATTTTTAGGTGAGCAAGTCTATGGCTCCATAAAATACAGTGGCACTGTGTACGTCCGGTCTGATAAGGGAGATAACTACATTGGTATTGTTTTTGGCTATGTCAACAATAGGAAGTTTTATCTGTTATCATGGAAACCAACTCATTATAACTTTGAAACAACAAGATTTCAAACAGGAATAAAGGGAGTAAATTTGAAGGTAAATTTACGACGATAAGTCCATTAGAACACAATTTATGTAATGTACTATATGTAGACATAAATGTAACGTTATGTTTTTGACGTTTCCCCAATTTTTATTAGTAAATCAAAACATAGATATCAAATTTAGTGCGCACAACACGTTTCTGGAATAACCTTCATCAGGTACGCTGGAATAACCTTCATCAGGTACGCTGGAATAACCTTCATCAGGTATGCTGGAATAACCTTCATCAGGTACTCTGGAATAACCTTCATCAGGTAACGCTCAAAAATTGTATCTATGAAACAATTATCTTACAATTGCTTATACACATAATATTTCCATCAATATTAGTATATTTGTGATCACCTTGATATTCTTGTATTGCAGAAAAATGTCAATTTGATGGACAAAAGTCGCTATTAAAACATTACAAAAACATGTGTATCAGAATCTATGTTATCTATGTTTAGTTACATATTACACAATAATTCAATTTGATTTCCATCATTGACCAGCAATATTTTCAAAGCAGAAAATTTAGTAAAAACATACAGAGGTATGTAAAAGGGGTTTCATTTTTATTTTCATAAGTCTAAAAGATGAATATCATATCTGATTACCCCTTTGGTATCTTCAAATCTATTTTCGAATATTTATTTTGTTCTTTGAAATTTAAAGAAACTTTTTTAGTAAATTTTAAATTCCATTCTACATCAAACAATTTTTGCATGCTATAATGTTTTTCATGTTTATTTAATAGACTGACTAGATCATAATATTCAACCAATGAAAAAATAGACAATATTTGTTTCACTTAGTAATAGTAATTTGTATATTTTCAGATAGTAGACTCTAACACTGGTCCCAGAGAACCTTTGCTAATCTAATCATAATGGATATATTTTCAGATAGTAGAATCAAACACTGGTCCCGGGGAAGCTATTGCTGATGCATTATGGCACAGTAGTACAACAGGAAGTCAGGCTACAGTTCTGTGGCATGATGGGAATATGACACGCTGGACTAATTATACATCATACAAATGGTTTTTGACACATTACACAGAATCAAGTAGAATAAGGTAAAATGAATATTATTTTCTCATATTACAAGTGTGGACACAGAAATGTGCTGTCCAAAAGGCAAGTGTGGATGTCAATATTTCATATTATTAACTTTAAAAAAAAAAAAATCCTGGACACAGGGTCCTGGATTTTTATTAATAAAAAACTAATCCAGGATTATTATTTTTGCTTAAAATCCGGTCCTGTGTTTTTATTTCAAATTTTCATCATAGCCCCCCTCCCCCTCCCAAGGGATATAAAATTGTATCATTAATAATAAATTAATAAATAATAAATTCAGATTTTCAATTTAAAATAAATTTCATTTACAAAACCACTGATATTTGTTCAATTTTTAACGCTGATTTAAGCTTTAGTCGCAACAAATTTTAATTTTTCTCTTTAAACTGTCGAAACATAACATTTATTTAACTGTAAAATTCACAAATAAAATTCCCCTCCCCCCCCCCCCTTTTTCCCTTTTTTCTTGTTTAAATCAATGATCAACAATATTCCAGAATCAAACAAATGAATAAATATAGCAGATTTCTTTTACATGCATCTTGTTACCATGCAATCGGTCATCCAATCAGGACGCTCATTATTCTTGTCCAAGATAAAAATACATCGCTAAAGTAAATTTACCTGTGGTTTCAGAGTAGAAGATTTTTAGAGATCTAACATAAAATTTCTCCACTTCAACTCGTAAATTTACATAGAAATCGAAGATATTTCGTCATAAAACTTCACACATGGTTTTGTCTATCATATTTCTTGAAGACAAACATAAAATTTTATTGCATTTATCAATATTGTATGAGTATCAACAGTTTTTTCAACACCGTATCTGTTTCTCGATACAGCCGCAACTTCAACTCGTAAATTTACATAGAAATCAGAGACATTTCATCATAAAACTTCACACATGGTTTTGTCTATCATATTTCTTGAAGACAAACATAAAATTTTATAGCATTTATCAATATTTTATGAGTATCAACAGTTTTTTCAACACCGTATCTGTTTCTGGATACAGCCGCCCGATTATAGTGACCTGTGACCCAGATTAGCACATCTCAGCAGGTTTTTTTTAATAAGGTTATTTAATAACAAGGGCCTGGTGTTCTGGTTGTTGATGTCTTACCACAAGGCCAGTGTTGGTACCTTAACACCCATCTCAAGTATTAAGGTTTCTAGACATCTACAAGTGGTTTCATCGTGGTTTTGTTTTCACGACATGTGTGCGGTAGATCGTGGGTTCGAGCCAAAGACTATAATATTGGTATTTGTTGCTTCTCCGCTAAGTACTCAGCATTAAGAAGAAAGAACAAAGACTGGTTGGCTCAGAATCAGAATAATGTGTCCGAGTGGATCAACACGTCTACCTGCGGACTGTTGTTTCAGTGAGCTAGCACCATAAAAATTCAACTCAGCGTGTTGATCTAGAACAAAGCGGACCTCATCATTATCTCATTGACAATTAACTTGTTCTCGTCATGATATAGCTGGAAAATTGCTGAATTTGTGTTAAACAACAATCACTCACTGAATATGTACTCTTATTTTTACAGATTACAGATATACGATTTAGAATCACTACTGGCAGACAGTGGTGATATTTATGATACCAGAATAACAGGAGGACGTGTTGGTGTGTACCAGTTCGGCCAGGGAGTAGTTTTATGGTCTGACCTAAGGATCCAATGTCTACCTAGTGAGAATAAAGCTTTGTACTTGGATGGGATTGATGACTATGTGACAATCACTAATATTTCTCATTTGGATATTTATAGAAGGTACTTTCTGTTTTATCTGGGTTTGGGCGTTAGACATGAAATTATCACACAGCCAAAACATGCTATTCCATGCATGTTAATGCTGGGAGTTCCTACTGTACATTAAAATAAGGTACTGTTTCTACCTCGGTATTGGAGTTGGACATGAGGTGATGAACTTTCAGAAACACGTTCTCTCACACACGGTACCATAGTGAGAATACGTATTGCATATTTATATGAGGTAGTTTTTGTTTTAACTGGGCTGAGTTTGGGAGTTAGTTGTGAGTTGATAAACCCATCCGAACACATTCTCTCAGGCACGTTAATAGGGAAGTTAATCTTGTATATTAACATAAAATGCTTTCTGTCTTACTGAGTAGTGGGAGGTAGACTTGAGATAACAATGCTGTTGCAGCACATACTCTCATGCCTGGTAACTAGCTGGAGTATACAGATTTAGTTAACATGTATAAGGGATTTATTTTTGGTTTAACCAGGGTTTGGTAGTTAGTCCTGAGATGATAAACTTGCGGGAAACACGTTGTCTCACGCACCGTAATAGTGTGAGCTTCTGTTTTTTTTCTTTTGAATTTGCCGTCTATTTTTCTACATTCACGTTGATCACTAGTTTATTTTGCCTTCATATTGCTCTACAACTTAACTGCACAAATCAAACAGAATCTCTCCAAAAATAGTTATTGAACGATTGAATATTGATACAGTCGTAAAGAGAAGTAATTTTGTGTATGTTTAAAACATTAGACTATCCATATGTGTTCCCCATACAGGCATTAGAAATTCATGCACTATATTCAAAACCAAGGCAAACGTATATATGTAGATGTTTAATGCAGTTGATTAAAGATGTAATCATCATTATATTGATTGATTTGTTGATTATTGTTAACAGGTGATGTTTTGATTATACAAAGTAAAATGATCGTTTCGTCCTGCGAATGGTTATACAACAACACATTCAAATAATTAAACATGGTTTCTCAATGTCATAAAGCTGCAACAAATAGAGGTTATAGGTGCTTAACTGACTTTTCAACAATATTTCAATATATGATTGTGCCCACGACAGCACTTAGATATTGAATAGCTGTTATAGCTGAAACGATGTTTAACATTTTTTAATTATGTTGTTAACAGTTTTACAGTTGGTTTATGGGTAATGTTAGATGATCTAACAGGAGGGCAAATGCCCATTTTCTGTACAGACTCCCGATCCATATGTCTGTGGTTAGATGGGGATGACATATATGGACAGTATGGAAACTCTACAGTGAATTCAACATTTACTGGTACTGCGAATGAATGGATTAGTTTGGTGTATATATATGACGAATCAGGTTAGTACATGTATGTGTGATTATTTACACATCCATATCCAGTAGTAAGTGATTCTTTGATTTTGTTATGTTTTATTTCACAACAGATTCAGCATTGAAAATTTACCCTAAAGGCGAAAAAATGACTGCAGTTGTTTTTTTAAGATTTAATCTTTACTATGGTATTTAAGGGGAAATAACTCCCACAGGATGTCTACATATGCATTTGACCCAAATACCATGAAGTATTAAAATAGGTATGATGAAATAATAGCTTGAAAATAATATTTTGGACAACAAATTTAAAACAGACAACCATTATTTTTGACAGCTTATCAAGTACCAATATCAAATTTTACTTTAACAACAAAATATGTTTTGAAAAATGTAATATCGTCCTGAATATAGCTGAAAAATTGCTCGCTGGACATTAAACACCAATCAATCAAATCAAAAATGTAATAAAAAATATAATCTGACTTTCTTGCACACAACTGCATAATCATGTGCATGAAAGATTTCAATTATATTTGTTAGAATCTAAATGCCATACATGTACACTAAATTAAAGCAATCTTTTCTTTCAGAATATTCTCTCAAGTTGTATGTGAATGCAACCCTGTCAGGACAAACTAACGATATCCCTCCTGTTGATCTGGTGGGTACAGAAAAGGGTGTAGATTTCAGTTGAATATTTCATTGTGTCGGCAAATGCATATTTTGCAGTTGAGAGATGATACTGTGAAAGTCCTTAAGAATCTCTCGAGATTTAAGATTCTGTTCTCGAAAATCAATATAAGTTCAGTTCAAGTTTCGAAAATTAATATCTGAAGTTCAATTCAAGAATCGACAATCAAAGTCTGAAGTTTGAGATTGTAGATTAATACAAAGACAAAAAATAATCAATATGAACAAACAAAAACTAAAGATGAGCAACACGAACCCTATATAAAATAAGAGAATATCTCGTGTGCTCCAGAAATATAAGAAGTTCCTGCTTCACATGTGGCACAAAATAATATTTTATTAAATGTAAGCATTTCCTTCTTCACATGTAGCAGAAAATAATATTTTATTAAATGTAAGCATTTCCTTCTTCACATGTGGCACAAAATAATATTTTATTAAATGTAAGCATTTCCTTCTTCACATGTAGCAGAAAATAATATTTTATTAAATGTAAGCATTTCCTTCTTCACATGTGGCACAAAATAATATTTTATTAAATGTAAGCATTTCCTTCTTCACATGTGGCACAACATAATATTTTATTAAATGTAAGCATTTCCTTCTTCACATGTGGCACAAAATAATATTTTATTAAATGTAAGCATTTTCTTCTTCACATGTGGCACAAAATAATATTTTATTAAATGTAAGCATTTCCTTCTTCACATGTGGCACAAAATAATATTTTTTTTTTATAAAATGTAAGCATTTCCTTCTTCATGTGTAGCACAAAATAACATTTGATTAAATGTAAGCATTTCCTTCTTCACATGTGGCACAAAATAATATTTTATAAAATGTAAGCATTTCCTGCTTCACATGTGGCACAAAATAATATTTTATTAAATGTAAGCATTTCCTTCTTCACATGTGGCACAACATAATATTTTATTAAATGTAAGCATTTCCTTCTTCACATGTGGCACAAAATAATATTTTATTAAATGTAAGCATTTCCTTCTTCACATGTGGCACAAAATAATATTTTATTAAATGTAAGCATTTCCTTCTTCACATGTGGCACAAAATAATATTTTATTAAATGTAAGCATTTCCTTCTTCACATGTGGCACAAAATAATATTTTATTAAATGTAAGCATTTCCTTCTTCACATGTGGCACAAAATAATATTTTATTAAATAAGCATTTCCTTCTTCACATGTGGCACAAAATAATATTTTATTAAATGTAAGCATTTCCTTCTTCACATGTGGCACAAAATAATATTTTATTAAATGTAAGCATTTCCTTCTTCACATGTGGCACAAAATAATATTTTATTAAATGTAAGCATTTCCTTCTTCACATGTGGCACAAAATAATATTTTATTAAATGTAAGCATTTCCTTCTTCACATGTGGAACAAAATAATATTTTATAAAGTGTAAGCATTTCCTTCTTCACATGTGGAACAAAATAATATTTTAATAAATGTAAGCATTTCCTTCTTCACATATGGCACAAAATAATATTTTATTAAATGTAAGCATTTCCTTCTTCACATGTGGCACAAAATAATATTTTATTAAATGTAAGCATTTCCTTCTTCACATGTGGCACAAAATAATATTTTATTAAATGTAAGCATTTCCATCTTCACATGTGGCACAAAATAATATTTTATTAAATGTAAGCATTTCCTGCTTCACATGTGGCACAAAATAATATTTTATTAAAAGTAAGCATTTCCTGCTCCACATGTGGCACAAAATAATATTTTTATCCAAATTAATTTTACTGTATGAAGATGCTGGTGCACAGAATAACACCACATTATATTTCCTACCAATCTGGAAGGTATAAGAATATAAGTTTTTACAAGTTTATATAAAAAAAACTAATCTGTGATAAATCAGATATAGAATTATACAATTGTATACGAAAATATGTAACTAGAAATTCATTTGTTTTGTTGTCTTTTATGATATATTTATACACCTGTGTTTGACACTGGTATCATTAAAATGACAATTATATATTTTTCAATTGTTCTGTTGTAGGGTAATTATACTTCAGAAAACGATACAGTGATTTATCTTGGGAAAGATGTCAGTCGTTTTTATAAAGGATATATTGATGAGGTAAGTATTCATGATATGTCATCTTGTCTATTTATTATCATCTAAATGGTTTGTGAGTGGTCGAACTCTGATGGAAGACATAAGATCAGAAGTAAAGTTGGTCATAAAATCGGCCCTGCATCTGTCACATATCAGATCGGCCCATTGTTCATTATACCTTGCTCATCTGATCAGCCCACCGGGCATTGCCCAATGCCTGTATTGTCAGTCTACTTCTGCATGCAATATATTCTTATAAAGCGACAATTCGGACACAAAGCAATTATAGTACAACGTAGAATTAAATAAGACCGAAACGAATGCTTACGTATCACAAACCCCCATAAATATCCAGAATGATTGTTCGTGTATTGCTGATGTTTATAATTTTAAAGTGACAAAATTACAAAAGGTTCTAATGTTTTTATCCATTTAATCTACCCTTAATCTTGTACTTTTCTAAATGACAGTTTACAAGACTATTAAAAGAAAACAATCGATTAAGGTGGTACCATACACTACAGGGAGATAACTCTTTAAAATCAGTTGAACGTTTTGAACATATGATGTTTGTATGCAGATTTCAAGCATCTCGGTGATCAAAACCACAGAGAGAAACGCTGCTATGTGGCTAGTGAATTTATAGCTCTGAGTCTGTTAGTTGGAATTGTTAAAATTTTGATATTTATTACAGTGGATATATTCAAACACACTGCCAAAAAAATAAGAAAATTAAACGCACAGATCAAATTTTACCTGAAGTGTATGGTACCACCTTAAGGAAAGAGTCAGCAAAATTTCGAGTCTGACCAATCAGAGTATTGGAAGCATACTGATGAAAGACCTTTTTAGTAGAAATGCTGTTATTGTTTAAAAATGTATACATTTCAACATGAGTAATGAGAGCATGTTTCCGTGTGTGTATATGTAAGATTCAGATCGACGTCCAGCCTCTAATGGATGTCCAATCCTTAAATCCATGTCCCATTTTTACATCACAGACATCTACCTCAGATCTATGTCCTTTTTCAAATTCCCAAATTGGCAGCCAATTCTCAAATCTATGGCCATTTCTCACTTTCTCAAATAGACGTCACTGATGTATGCTCTAACCCTAAGTAATAAATAGGCCATGGATCTCAGAATTTGGAAAGGACAGTGATTTGAGAATACCCTTAAATCAGACCGTGATTTGAGATAATGACGTCAGTGGATGCCGATTTGTGTCAGATGCTGATCTGAATCTATCGTATATAATCTTAACATTTCTTATATTGTTGAATTATTTTCAGTTGGTATTTTACAATACAGCGTTATTAGAAACAGAGATAGCGGATCATGTTAAGTTACCGTCCATCACTAGATATCCGACATTGTACAAATATGGTCAATTGTATTACAAAATGAACCAGTTAACTGGGACCATATATCTAGAAAATTCTGGACTGTTGACTGTGCCAGGAGAAATACATGGAAGTCCAAGTTTTAGAGCAGTAAGTGGGCCTTACATACCAAGAATTCATTACTACTCGTGGTATACCAATTTTCGTGGATAGTAAGAATTCAACGAATGTTGTCAAGATAAATTTATATGCAGACTATCGCAAGGAATCTACGAATTTATATATCCACGGAAATACAATTTCTCCTCAATCCACGAAAATTGTCATCTACGAATTTAAATGAATTCACAATATATTACATTATGCTATAGAAATAGTAATATAGACCATGTGTTTGAATTGAGTAATGATAATAGTTGTACAACACCAAGTGGAGAAAGGTGGAGTTTTTATTGCTAGATCAATGAAACAGTAAAACTCGGACACATTATTCTGACTCGGCACCAAACAGTCTTTTTTCCTTACCCTTTAATATTACGTCCATAGCGGATAAATCACTCAGCTTGGACATATTAGCCTCATTCAGAGCCAACTAGTCTTACCACTTACCCTTATAGCTGAGTACATAGCAAATGTAAACTTTAAATTGTTTGATTTGATCTGATTTCTAAACTGTATGCAACATGCTAGCCATTACATTACACTGGCCATTATAATTTTAAAATTTCTCTATAACCAATTTAATTTATGAAACTATTTCTGACAAGCCATCTAAAACATGTATCGTTCCCTAGGAATGTAGTCACTGGTCATCATATTGATAAGAGGGGGCCGTCGTACTCATGATCGTATGGTAGTTGGATTTATAACTACCTATGCAATCAGTGCCTATCATCACTAATGTTGTGAGTTCGAACCCTGCTCAGTCGAGGTGTACTCGATATAACAGTATGTGATAAAGTTTGTCAGTGACTTATGGTAGGTCAGTGGTTCTCTCTGGATACTCTGGTTTCCTCCACCAATAAAACTGACTGCCATAATATAACTGAAATATTGTTGAAAGTGGCATTAAACACCATAAACCAACCATCATATTTATAGGATTGTCCCTGTGGTACAGTTATTCATAGTACCGGTAGTTCACGATTTAAATACATAGAACAAAAGGATTGTCAATAGTAAATAAACGTTAGAGAAAACCAAGGGGGCAATTACGAACAGACAATCCACAGACACAAGCAACAATGGTCACAAGACACAAAACAAAGGCAAAAAGTAAAATGAAAAACACAGAACACAGAAAACTTAAAATAATGAGCAACATGGACCATACCAACAACAGTAAAATAGGCAAAATAACCAACCTCAAGAACTATTTTCTCTAGCCAACATCAAATGGAAATAAAATATATAACAAAATAATTTAGATATTTGCCTTGGGATATGCCCAACAAACTGGCACTGGTAAACAGATTGAAAGTATCTCTGTCATCCTACCTACTTAATAAATAGATTCCAACCAAATAGATTGATTGATTGATTGATTGTTGATTAATGTACAGCAAGTAGTACCGGTATTTTAACTATATCAAATTCATCAACATATAAAAAATTTACGGAAATGAGGGAGGAATGGGAAATAAACGTAAAAGAATCAAATATGAATAATGTGTAAGCGGACATTATTTCACATATAAAACTGAAACCTTTTGCCTTTACATTTGTAAAATTAGTTATTTGTTTTGCATGAACAATGAATTTCTTTGTAATTCATATTTCTTTTAGTAAATTATGTTTTTTTTTATGTCTTTTATTTGTCTTTAGAGCCTCCAAGATTATAAAAGATTTCATATGGAATATCCTGATAACTAACTACTGTGAACTGCCAAAGAAAAAAAAAGCTTAATAATATTCTATATTACAAATGTATACTTTATGCAAATTTCTTTGATAATTCGGCAATTTCATTGGTAAATGTAGATGTAGTATTTTTTTCTAACTTTTCTTAACCTCGCCCACCAAAGCAGAGGGTGGTATTGCAAGGATATACCACATCCCGCAAAACCACCCTCCGAAGGGCATTCAGTATAATGTAAAACATACTGCCTTTGGTTGAGGGTGTTACGGTAGATTACCACACTCTTCTTGTGGTAATCTACCGTAACACTCTCAACTAAAGGCAGTATGTTTATAATAATCTTATACAGAAAATAATGTATTATGTTTATATTATGACATGTGTGATTTTCCGTTGATGTAATGCCAGAGGGGATGTCATGGTCGTCTTCGTATGTTAGTTGGATTTACAACTACCTATGCAATCAGTGCCTATCACCACTAACATTATGAGTTCGAATCCCGCTCAGGCGAGGTGTATTCGATACAACATTATGTGACAAAGTTTGTCAGTGACTTGCGACAGATCGGTTTTCTCCAGGTACTATGGTTCCTCCGCCAATAAAACTGACCTCCATGATATAACTGAAATATTGTTGAAAGTGGCATTAAACCCCAAAACCCAAAACCCCTATTTAATTTATAATCTTCATTCGACCACCCCCTTTATTAATTTAATTCACATGTTTTGTCCTCATTCATTTTTTATCTCCTGCCAGGCCAGTACTACAATATCCACCCAGATAAGAATATGATTTGTATCGTTAATCACTTATTATCGAGGGAAGAATTCCCTCGATAATAAGTGATTAACGATGTTTTTTTTAAACGAGATGACGTTTCTCAGTCATCTCTCATCAAAGGGCAAAGCCCCTGAGATGAGAGATGACTGAGAAACGTCCTCGAGTTTTAAAAAACATCTTTAATTATTTTATCGCTATGATAGTATGTTTATCAAGGTTTTGGTAATGAATAGAATAGAATAGAATATGTTTATTTCAATATTTGTCAATTAAAGACGCCCATGATAGGCAGTATAATTACATGAAAATCACAATATTTACATTAATTGGTATGATTAGATTGATTGGATTTAACATACAAGACATACAAATACATGTAAATATACAATTTTGTAATCAATAATTTTGACAAGCATAGTGATCCCTGTAATAGATTAAGAGACAGTGCATCATCCACAGTTGTATATCTAACACATTATAACGTCATATTAGAAAACAGCGATATTAAAGATTATTTAGTTGTTGCTCACTATATATATTATGAAAACAAAATATACCACAATGTCGGGCTTAAATCTACTATTATTTACATCTCGCCATCTTAATGAGTAGTTTAGTATATTTGTTTGACTCTTTTACATATTTTTACTCATTTGTAGCTACTGTTTATGTAACTCTTTATAAGAAATACTGTGATATTGCTCTCATTTTAACATCTGATTATGTACACAATAAATTTGTGTTTAATCAGTTGTAATTGTCAATTTCTATGCATCAATTAAAGAATTAAAATTATTGTGTCTTTTTGTGAATTTTTTTCTCAGTAATAGGGCAAGGTGCTTAGGACCGATGTCCATGGAATGTTTTTCAGACGTACGGTCAGTATGATTGTCTTGTTGTGCAGATTAGAAGTTTATGATGGGTGTCAGCGTAAAACATAGGTTTCTATGGAAAATAGTTTATACATTTTTCTGACTGTTCCGAAGCAAATTTCTTGTGAACCAGTAAATTTCTTGTGAACCAGTTTCTGTTTGAAATCAAAGATGAATAGCACAACAGAATATAACATATTATTTCTATTGTACGACGAAATGGTACACTAAAATATATGATGAAATGGTTAACTGAATATGTACCACGAAATGGTATAATGAAAATGTACGACGAAATGGTACACTGAATATGTATGATGAAATGGTACATTGAAAATGTTCGACAGATGGTACACTGAAAATGTATGACGAAATGGTACACTGAAAATGTACGACAAAATGGTACACTGAAAATGTATAACGAAATAGTACACTGAAAATGTATGATGAAATGTACACTGCAAATGTATGACGAAATTGACAAAACATCAAATCTTCGAATTCAAGTTTTAATGATTTAAATAATATGCATTACAATTCTCTATAATGTTGCAATCAAATTGTTAATAATTCTAACATAACCTCCTTCTTTCGCTTTGTTAACAAACGAGCAAGTTATCCATTCGGTATAATCTCATTAGCACATGCGCCGGTGAATGTGACTGACTTTTCCATTGGCATCATAAATTGTGTGCGACTTTTTTCCGCAAACGTAAATATAAATTACCGTCTTCCAGTCAAAGTATGCTACCGTGTTTGTACTCTTAGACATATCAGAATCGAAATAAATCATGGAAGGCAGAATGTGTTTTGAGTTTTAACATGGATTGGCGGATATTAGTAAATTTTACCCCTCGCTTCTGGCTAGGGATAAAATCCGACAATCCATGTTAAAACTCCCAACACATTATGGCTTCCATGATTTATTTCTTAAATAATTTTAATTTCTAAAATATATCATAAAATGTATATACATGTATTTTATTATTTATAATACATTTGATTTGCACATGCCTCCTGATAAGAGGGCGGAGGAGGTAGTTCATCAATAGAATCACCATCCTCTATTTCTGGTCTAATATCAGAATGTGTTCTACTCCTAAACTGATCAACATGTGGTGATATCACTGTTTGTGAATCTGAATCACCTGATGCATCTGTCAGCGGACTATTTTGATATCCATCCAAAGTATGATAGCCCCTCGACGTTCCTGTTGCACCTGAAGAATCATTAAATGTTTGGTCAGTACGACCATCGCTAGTCTGTTGTAATAATCTATATCTATGATCTTGAGATCTTTGTGCATAGTTTTGTTCTGGTGACCGAATTGTATTTGAATAATATGATGGAGCTGATGGAATAACTCGGTCATTGGTACGCTGTTCATTCATTGTCTTCATCTGGTATATATTTAATGGTGGACGTTCATTACCTTAAAAATATAATTGCATATAATGTGAGTGAATAAATAAACGTTAGAGAAAACCGAAGGGGCAATCAAGAATGTACAACCCAGAGACACTGACAACATTGAGCTCACAAGACACAGGACGAATATATGATTGTTCTTTAATGCTAAATGAACATTTTCTAGCAATATCATGGCAATAATAAGGTACATTTGATGAGATGATAATGATGTCCGTCTTGTACTAGGACAATGCACTAAGTTGGATTTGTATAGATCTAGCTCACTGAAACAACAATGCACAGGTAGACTTGTCGCTCCACTCAGACACATTATCCTGATTCTTTGTCATTTCTCCTTAATGCTGCATTCTTAGCGGATAAGCAGTAAATAGCAATTTTATAGTCTTTGCTTTGACATAAAGACTTCACCATGGACTGTGGCATACATGTATAGAACAAACAATTTAAAGCATATACAAGATCTACGACAATTACAGTATCAGTGGTAATAAATGTAGATATATTACATACCCAGGGTGTCCTTAACATTGTCACATAGTAACATGACAGGTGCCACTAGTGGAGCAGGGACTGCTCATCCGGCTTTTAGTGGGGTTTGTGTTGCTCAATCTATAGTTTTATTTGTAGTGTTTTGTGGATCATTGTTTTGTCATTTTATCTTTTTTTCTTTTAGTCATTGCATTGTCTGTCTTTTAGTCATTGTATTGTCTGTCTTTTAGTCATTGTATTGTCTGTCTTTTAGTCATTGTATTGTCTGTCTTTTAGTCATTGTATTGCCCGTCTTTTAGTCATTGTATTGCCCGTCTTTTAGTCATTGTATTGCCCGTCTTTTAGTCATTGTATTGCCCGTCTTTTAGTCATTGTATTGTCTGTCTTTTAGTCATTGTATTGCCCGTCTTTCGATTTACGACTTCTGATTACCCCTTAGGTAGTTTTTCACTATATATATGTTTATGTGTATTTAATGCAACTATCAATAGTATTTCAGTTATATTCTGACAGTAAGTTTTAATGCTGGGAGAAAATGGAGTCGACCAGTAAATCACTGACATGTCACAAGTTGGTAACACATTTCATCAAATAATTAACGTTTGAGAAACCAAAAGGCCAATCAAGAATGGACAAAAATCACAAACAAAAAATTAAAATGATGAGCAACAGGCACATTACAAAAAACCAAGGCTGAACCTAGGTACTCACGAAAGGTAAGCAGTTACTGTTTCTTATACAAATATATGACAACCACCGAGTTACTCATAGTCCGTTGAAAGTTTTGTCGGTGATAGCAATACGAAAAAGGGAAAAAAATGCATTGTCATTGGAGAAACGGATATTTCGTAACAGTAAACCAGTAAGAGTTTGTGATGACGACCGTATAAGTATTGTAGCAATGACTTCAATCTAGGAGCAACATAGCCTTGTTTGAGTAACTTTTGTTAAAGTTGAATCATGCACAACTAGTCTCCACCTGTAAACAAATACAATTAATTACCCTGAAGTACATAATTTTACTCCCGTTTTTTTGTGGGGTTCGTGTTGCTTGATAAGTAGTTTTCTGTGTGGTGTTATACATGTAAACCATTGTTTGTCCTTTTTCTTTTGGCCATTCTATTGTCTGACCTTCTTCAACTTGTCGGTTTCTGATTATCCTTTTGATATCGACAAACATTTCTACCAAGGGCTGATATTGTGGTAATAACTTCATATATGTTACATACCTTGGTTGGCATCAACATTATAATCATCATCGCCGCTTCTATTCCGACAGGCTCCAGCAAAACAAAAACAACAGAACATACCAACAATAGCAAGAGCCGCCACAGTGACAATAACTTCTGTGTAGTCGTAATCTTCCATATCGCTGTCCAGAGATGTATCATCGTCACCATTAGATGACCAATCTGTCCAACCTGCGTAAAAATAAAAATAATAAACCAAAGATCATGTAATGTGGCAATAAAAACGTAGATATCAAAGTTAGTGTGCACTGCACATTTCAGGAATACCCCTCACCTGGTATACTCAAAGACAAAATAAAAACGTAGATATCAAAGTTAGTGTGCACGGCACGTTTCAGGAATAACCCTCGCCCGGTATACTCAAAGACAAAATAAAAACGTAGATATCAAAGTTAGTGTGCATGGCACGTTTCAGGAATACGCCTCACCCGGTATACTCAAAGACAAAATAAAAACGTAGATATCAAAGTTAGTGTGCACGGCACGTTTCAGGAATACTCCTCACCCGGTATACTCAAAGACAAAATAAAAATGTAGATATCAAAGTTAGTGTGCACGGCACGTTTCAGGAATACCCCTCACCTGGTATACTCAAAGACAAAATAAAAACGTAGATATCAAAGTTAGTGTGCACTGCACGTTTCAGGAATACCCCTCGCCCAGTATACTCAAAGACAAAATAAAAACGTAGATATCAAAGTTAGTGTGCATGGCACGTTTCAGGAATACCCCTCACCCGGTATATTCAAAGACAAAATAAAAACGTAGATATCAAAGTTAGTGTGCACGGCACGTTTCAGGAATACCCCTCACCTGGTATACTCAAAGACAAAATAAAAACGTAGATATCAAAGTTAGTGTGCACGGCACGTTTCAGGAATACGGCTCACCCGGTATACTCAAAAACAAAATAAAAACGTAGATATCAAAGTTAGTGTGCAATGCACGTTTCAGGAATACCCCTCACCCAGTATACTCAAAGACAAAATAAAAACGTAGATATCAAAGTTAGCGTGCAATGCACATTTCAGGAATACCCCTCGCCCAGTATATTCAAAGACAAAATAAAAACGTAAATATCAAAGTTAGTGTGCACTGCACGTTTCAGGAATACTCCTCACCCGGTATACTCAAAGACAAAATAAAACGTAGATATCAAAGTTAGTGTGCATGGCACATTTCAGGAATACCCCTCACCCGGTATACTCAAAGACAAAATAAAATGTAGATATCAAAGTTAGTGTGCATGGCACATTTCAGGAATACCCCTCACCCAGTATACTCAAAGACAAAATAAAAACGTAGATATCAAAGTTAGTGTGCACGGCACGTTTCAGGAATACCCCTCACCTGGTATACTCAAAGACAAAATAAAAACGTAGATATCAAAGTTAGTGTGCACTGCACGTTTCAGGAATACCACTCGCCCAGTATACTCAAAGACAAAATAAAAACGTAAATATCAAAGTTAGTGTGCATGGCACGTTTCAGGAATACCCCTCACCCGGTATATTCAAAGACAAAATAAAAACGTAGATATCAAAGTTAGTGTGCACGGCACGTTTCAGGAATACCCCTCACCTGGTATACTCAAAGACAAAATAAAAACGTAGATATTAAAGTTAGTGTGCACGGCACATTTCAGGAATACGGCTCGCCCGGTATACTCAAAAACAAAATAAAAACGTAGATATCAAAGTTAGTGTGCAATGCACGTTTCAGGAATACCCCTCACCCGGTATACTCAAAGACAAAATAAAAACGTAGATATCAAAGTTAGCGTGCAATGCACATTTCAGGAATACCCCTCGCCCAGTATATTCAAAGACAAAATAAAAACGTAAATATCAAAGTTAGTGTGCACTGCACGTTTCAGGAATACTCCTCACCCGGTATACTCAAAGACAAAATAAAACGTAGATATCAAAGTTAGTGTGCATGGCACATTTCAGGAATACCCCTCACCCGGTATACTCAAAGACAAAATAAAATGTAGATATCAAAGTTAGTGTGCATGGCACATTTCAGGAATACCCCTCACCCGGTATACTCAAAGACAAAATAAAAACGTAGATATCAAAGTTAGTGTGCACGGCACGTTTCAGGAATACCCCTCACCTGGTATACTCAAAGACAAAATAAAAACGTAGATATCAAAGTTAGTGTGCACTGCACTTTTCAGGAATACCACTCGCCCAGTATACTCAAAGACAAAATAAAAACGTAGATATCAAAGTTAGTGTGCATGGCACGTTTCAGGAATACCCCTCACCCGGTATATTCAAAGACAAAATAAAAACGTAGATATCAAAGTTAGTGTGCACGGCACGTTTCAGGAATATCCCTCACCTGGTATACTCAAAGACAAAATAAAAACGTAGATATCAAAGTTAGTGTGCACGGCACGTTTCAGGAATACGGCTCACCCGGTATACTCAAAAACAAAATAAAAACGTAGAAATCAAAGTTAGTGTGCAATGCACGTTTCAGGAATACCCCTCACCCAGTATACTCAAAGACAAAATAAAAACGTAGATATCAAAGTTAGCGTGCAATGCACATTTCAGGAATACCCCTCGCCCAGTATATTCAAAGACAAAATAAAAACGTAAATATCAAAGTTAGTGTGCACTGCACGTTTCAGGAATACTCCTCACCCGGTATACTCAAAGACAAAATAAAACGTAGATATCAAAGTTAGTGTGCATGGCACATTTCAGGAATACCCCTCACCCGGTATACTCAAAGACAAAATAAAACGTAGATATCAAAGTTAGTGTGCATGGCACATTTCAGGAATACCCCTCACCCGGTATACTCAAAGACAAAATAAAAACGTAGACATCAAAGTTAGTGTGCACTGCACGTTTCAGGAATACTCCTCACCCGGTATACTCAAAGATAAAATAAAAACGTAGATATCAAAGTTAGTGTGCACTGCACGTTTCAGGAATACGGCTCACCCGGTATACTCAAAGACAAAATAAAAACGTAAATATCAAAGTTAGTGTGCACTGCACATTTCAGGAATACGGCTCACCCGGTATACTCAAAGACAAAATAAAAACGTAAATATCAAAGTTAGTGTGCACTGCACATTTCAGGAATACGGCTCACCCGGTATACTCAAAGACAAAATAAAAACGTAGATATCAAAGTTAGTGTGCACTGCACGTTTCAGGAATACGGCTCGCCCGGTATACTCAAAGATAAAATAAAAACGTAGATATCAAAGTTAGTGTGCACTGCACGTTTCAGGAATACTCCTCACCCGGTATACTCAAAGACAAAATAAAAACGTAGATATCAAAGTTAGTGTGCACGGCACATTTCAGGAATACCCCTCGCCCGGTATACTCAAAGACAAAATAAAAACGTAGATATCAAAGTTAGTGTGCACGGCACGTTTCAGGAATACTCCTCACCCGGTATACTCAAAGATAAAATAAAAACGTAGATATCAAAGTTAGTGTGCACTGCACGTTTCAGGAATACGGCTCACCCGGTATACTCAAAGACAAAATAAAAACGTAGATATCAAAGTTAGTGTGCATTGCACGTTTCAGGAATACGGCTCACCCGGTATACTCAAAGACAAAATAAAAACGTAGATATCAAAGTTAGTGTGCACTGCACGTTTCAGGAATACTCCTCACCCGGTATACTCAAAGACAAAATAAAAACGTAGATATCAAAGTTAGTGTGCACTGCACGTTTCAGGAATACGGCTCACCCGGTATACTCAAAGATAAAATAAAAACGTAGATATCAAAGTTAGTGTGCACGGCACGTTTCAGGAATACCCCTCGCCCAGTATACTCAAAGACAAAATAAAAACTTAGATATCAATGTTAGTGTGCACGCACGTTTCAGGAATACCCCTCCCCCAGTATACTCAAAGACAAAATAAAGACGTAGATATCAAAGTTAGTGTGCACGGCACGTTTCAGGAATACTCCTCACCCGGTATACTCAAAGACAAAATAAAAACGTAGATATCAAAGTTAGTGTGCAATGCACATTTCAGGAATACCCCTCGCCCAGTATACTCAAAGACAAAATAAAAACGTAGATATCAACGTTAGTGTGCACGGCACGTTTCAGGAATACCCCTCACCCGGTATACTCAAAGACAAAATAAAACGTAGATATCAAAGTTAGTGTGCACGGCACGTTTCAGGAATACTCCTCACCCAGTATACTCAAAGACAAAATAAAAACGTAGATATCAAAGTTAGTGTGCACGGCACATTTCAGGAATACCCCTCGCCCAGTATACTCAAAGACAAAATAAAAACGTAGATATCAAAGTTAGTGTGCAATGCACATTTCAGGAATACCCCTTGCCCAGTATACTCAAAGACAAAATAAAGCGTAGATATCAAAGTTAGTGTGCAATGCACGTTTCAGGAATACGGCTCACCCAGTATACTCAAAGACAAAATAAAAACGTAGATATCAAAGTTAGTGTGCACGGCACGTTTCAGGAATACTCCTCACCCGGTATACTCAAAGACAAAATATTTCAAAATTTAAAAAGTCTTTGGGAGCAAAAAAAATCAGAGACTACACTAGATATCCAAAACTAGCTTCTCTTGAATGGATACACATAACCAGTGCTACCCGACTTGTCCTCCATAATGCTACATACACCTCATTATACAATTGTATTATTTCTGCAGTTAGTTGCAAGTGTAAAAAAACAATCAAAGCAGAAAAATGTCTGAAGAGGAAGATTCCATTAGTGATGAATTCTTTGAAAGCAAAGTTAAGGAGGAGAGATATATTAAGAAATTGAAAGAATGGTTGGTTTATTGTGTTTAACGCCACTGTCAACAATATTTCAGTTATATTTTGGTGGTCAGTTTTATTGGTGGATGAAACCGGAGTACAACCACTGACAAGGAGTACAACCACCGACCTGTCGCAAGTCACTGACAATTGAAAGAACTACTAAATAAAAGTAGTGTGTAGAATACTAGTCTAGAAGTGGAAAAAAACAATGGCTACCCATTCAAATTAGGACATAGAATGGGCTTGTACCAGAAGAACAGGTGTAACAAAGCATAAAGACTAAAATTCCTTCTGTCTTTAAGGTTATTTTTAGCTATAACAAGTCAAAAATAGATTTAAATTGTGACTGCAATCATTATATGTTTATACTGCTTTATACATGCAACAAGTGATTTAAAGTAACGAAAAGAATACTGGGTATATTGCACATACATCTTTGACATTCCACATATCTAAGGCTCACACAAAATAAATTTGACATCCAACGACATCTAAGACTAGTTAGTACAATATGTATGTAAATGTTCAGTTTGTGCTGACTTTTAAATTTGTTTAAATTTCTACCATCTAGGTCATATCCAGTTTTTATTTATTGTGCTTATAAAATTTTTATGCTCTGCTCATAATATCAGCTTTTAGTTGTTCATAGTTTGCTACATTAGCTCTTGGTATGCTTAGCTTATAACATCAGCTTTTAATATGCTTTTTTGCTTATCTTGTAACTGTTAGTATTTTACATGTAGTGCTTACTTAGTCTTGTATTTTAGCTGTATGTTGCATGCTTGTTATTTGTTATTTATTCTGTGTCTGTGTATGTCAGTTAAAAGCTCAACAAAGCTTATGTTGTATGTTGTTTTAACCATGCCGACTAAATAAAGCTTATTTATTTATTTATTTATAATATACATTTTATGTTCCATCCAGACTAAGGTTATACAAATTGCACAGAATGGAAATCTTCAAACCTTTCCCCTGGCCAGGTGTAGGGGAAAAAAAATAATCTGATTCAGAGTGTTTGTAATTTAACCTAATGTTGAATTATGGAAAAAAAAATTGCGCTTTGCGCGACAAAAAAAATAAATATTCTAATTCTCGTGCTGTCCGAAAAAAAAATTCTGAATGAAATGAAAAACCATAACCCCCTCTGCAAGTTAAATGGTCGGTCCCTTAATATAATGTCATTTATTAAATGACGTAATTCTTTCAAAGCATAAAAGAACATATATACAATGAACAGGGAGTGTTTTATAAAATATAAAAATAATGTCAAAAATTTACAGTAGAGACACTCCTTGATCAATATAACAAGTGCCTATGACAAAAAGGGTGGCAATCAAAAACAGCCACTTATTAAATAGACATGTAAGTGACAAGATGCAAACACAAAAATAGCATCTCAAAACAAATTAAAGACCAATATTTTAAAGAAAATATAATTTTTAGCTACAGGTGGCACTCAAACATGGCCACTTACTAACTACATGTAAATAAAGCAAAGATACAATACATGAAAATGGCATCAATAATAAATAACAGATGATAAGATATGTAAATCATTTTTAAGGAGGAGAAAATAATTGTTAGGGGTGGAGGTGGGAAAATTAATTATGATAATAAACTTGACCTCCAAATTAATGTCACAATGAGACAAACTCATTTGATTGGTTAAAATTTGATTTAATTAAAATTAACAATAAGTAGTAATTATTTGCACCAATTCCTAAAACAAACCATATATACCAAAAATTTAACATTTTAAATTTAATTTAAATGTAACTTAATTTATCTAATTAAGACATGTGACCTAATTACCCATAATCAGATTACATAACAATAGCTTGTGTTGCCTCACATAAATTCTTTTATTTCCAATAAAATATTATTGAATACCAGCAATATCTAAATCTTGTACAATAAAAATATGCTATCCAACGATATCTAGCCTCCAAAAATATACATGTACATTTTGTAAATTAAGCACCCCTGATATCTAAGTCTGTTGCAGTACAAATCGGACATCTCCTAACATCCACAATATATATTTGACATCTCCCAATGTCAAGCCTTGTAAAATATACATGTAAAATTAAACATCCCACCACATCAAAGGATCTTATAATATAAATTTTACATATATAGCTGATATATAATATAAATTAGATTTTAATCAGGAACTGATCGCATAGAAGATAATCCAACTACATGTACTACACATCGCTGCCATGATGACCCTTTGTATATCAGAAATACTTATAAGGTATACTGATGAGAACTAATTATACATAAGAAAACTTACCTCTGGTAGTTGTTGTCAACATTTTTGGCCTTGGACATGAACCCTTTGTCTTCTTTGTATTTGTTTTTACCAACAATTTGCATGAACAGATAAAACTTCTCCCCCTTTTTTCAATGTTGAATGTGACCAACTTATTCTTTAATTCCCACGGGATACACCATTCCTTCCACATGTTATATTCAATATCCTGTTATGAAGAATTATACAGCTTTCAATAAATTCACATTTCATTTTGCATACTAGTACCTTATATGAAAGGAATATGTTCATATTCCCAGATTTTGTGTGCTTTTGTTGGTTATACTTTTCTGTTTGTGCTATCCACAGGAGCTGGTAACAATCATCGCATGAAATGACCCAAAATCCTTATATATACGGAATGTATATACTATAATACCAGGATGTAATTTCGTGCGATTATTGTTGCCGGCCCCTGTGGTACTATCATTGTTTTATACTCAGTTGGTTGCTTTACTTGTTTGTACTGTTGTTACAAAACTTTAAATGGAAATATGTTCAATTTCAGTTTATGTGGTTTAAAAAAATGGCTTATTGGGTTTGTAGCTGTATTTTACCACCCCCCCCCCCTTTTTTTTACGTTCTATTTATAGTAACATCAGCCATGTTGTGTGACTGGTGGAATTGTCGGAAACAATATTCAAGTAGTTACCATAAGGGTGGGTTAGAGTTAGGATTATGGTGTTTAATGCCACTTTCAACAATATTTCAGTTATATCTGGCGGTCAGTTTTATTGGTGGAGGAAACCACAGTACCAGGAGAAAACCACCGACCTTTCGCAAGTCACTGAAAAACTTTATCATATAATGTTATATCGAGTACACCTCAGAATGAACGGGGTTCAAGATCACAACTTTAATGGTGAAAGGCACTTATTGCATGGATAGTTGTAAATCCAACTCTCATACGACCACGACGAACCCTGCGGATATCATTAGGATAATTCACACCAACTTTAATTTGGAATTGGCTCGGTGGTTTTATGGAAGGACATTTCTTTGAATAACTTCCGGAGGATGGACGTACAGACGCAAAAAAAAAGAAGACAAATGCCCGCTTGACCCTAAAATATGAGTGAAGAAAAAAGTATTCATTTAAAACTCACCAACACCCGTTTTTTGTTTATTTCAACAGTAGCTGAGCAATATCGCAGTTTTGAAAACGATGAGAAAGGATCGTAGAACCTAAAACAAACAGGGACATCGTCAATGACACTGAATGTTACAGATCCGCAGAAGGCAGAGTAGGGATTCTCATACTCATTGTAGCTGTCATCCAAACAAATGTCTTTGGAGTTGTATTTGTTTACTGTAAACAAATAATAATACAAACATGGTACAAAAATAATAATACAAACATGGTACTGCAATACGAATAAATAATACAAACATGGTACTGCAATACGAATAAATAATACAAACATGGTACTGAAATACGAATAAAAAATTCTTTCAACTGATAGCACTATATATGTAGTATTGTTTGTTTTTATTTTAGTCACAATTCCTGTCATGTAATGATTAGCGTGCTCACTTAGAGTGTGGTAGATCGTGGTTGCTTCTTCGCTAAGCAGCAGCATTAAGGAGAAAGGTTAAAGACTGCTTGGCTCGGAATCAGGATAATGTGTCCGAGTGTGGCGACATGTCTATCCGCGGACTGTTGTTTCAGTGAGCTAGCACTATAAAACTCCAACTAAGCGTGTTGGTTAAATACAAAGTGGACCTCATCATCATCTCATTGATCAGTAACTTGTTCCTGCCATGATATAGCAGACAAATTAATGAGTTGGCATTAAACAACAATCACACACTCACTCACTCAATTTGCGTCTGTTTTTAAGATGACAATCCACATCAATATTAACTTTGGACATTTCTGTCAAATAAGTAAATTACGCACCAGGGTAAATTTTCACATTGAGGGGATTAGGGTTATGATGTTTAACGCCACTTTCAACAAATTTCAGCTATATTGTAGTTTTATTGGTGGAGAAAAGCGTAGGATCCGGAGAAAACACCCGACAAATCAATGATAACAATTAACACATAATGATGTATCGAGTACGCCTCACCATGAGCGGGTTTCCAACTCACAACTTTAGTGGTGATAGGCACTTATTGCATAGGTAGTTGTAAATCTAACCACCATACGATCACGACTACGATAATCTCTAGGTAAACGCTCATAATCAAAAAATGGGAAAGCCAAAATATCTAAAAAAAAAAAAAAAATTATTTGGGAGGAAGTAAACCATAGTGCCTAATCATGGAAGCCAAACTCAGCTAATAATTATCTATGCCTGAGAAGTTGACAACTCAAAAACGTCGTAACAGACATTTGTCAATAATGCTATTCAATACTGTAGTCTATTTAATAACACATATTGGTATATAATTGTAAACAGTAAACCTTGAACCCTACGTAATATTGTATGAGCGTAACTGGTGGTTATTCCAGAAACGCGTCGTATTCATAAACTAAATTCGGTATCTATGTTTCATTATTACATGTATTTCAAAAATATGTCATGAAGTCAAGCCTACATTTAGAATTCCCACTTGTGATTGGCTAATTGATGTCACTGGACATACGAGTCTCTGAAATATCATTACAAGGACTCCTATATATCCAGTGATATTTGATCTTTTGCAATGGTGATTTTGGGCTGAGTAATAAAAGGGATATTAACGTCACTTCCAAAGTTTTACGGTTACCACCATGACTTGGTTAATCGCTACGGAATAAATGTGTCACACATTAAATGACAACGGTTATGCTCGGATTGTCATAATCGCAATCTCCTTCTTTCCTCATTCATTATTTATCATCGAGTTTGTAACAAGAGTACAACGACGGGTGCCACTAATGGTGCATGAACTGCTTTCCCTTCTGAAGCACACGAGTTCACCTCTGGTTAATTGTGGGGTTCGTGCTGTTCAATCTTTAGTTCTAGTTGTAATGTTTTGTATATCATTGTTTTTCTTTTTATCCTCTGACCATTGTATTGTCTGTTCTTCTTCAATCTAATTAGGCTTCCACGCAGCGACTACAAAACAACCGGTAGAAAGTGCTGAGATCTAATTTTACTTAAATTATTTCTTATTCGATTTACAGCTTCTGATTGTCCCTTTGGTATCTCCAAACCTTTCTTTCAACAATAGTTAATTTATATAATGGCGTTCAATTTTATTGATGGAGGACACGGGAGTACTTCAAAAAACTTTATAGCACAATGTTGTAATGTTGCCTCCAGTACACCTTAACATGAACTTAACAGTGAGTTACATAGACAATGATTACATTGTATCTAAGGGCATAGTGGTCGTGTGGTAGTTGGATTTAAAACTTCCTATATGCAATCAATGCATATCACCAAAAACGTTGTGAATTCGAATACCGCTCAGATGTATTCGATTCAACATTATGTGATAAAGTTTGTCAGTGACTTGCGGAAGGTCGGTGCTTTCATCCACCAATAAAACTGACCGCCACGATATAGCTGAAATATTGTTGAAAGTGGCGTTAAACACCATAACACTACCCCCCTCCCTTTCCATTCATTGTATCTGTAAATATATGTGGTCGCAGGTACAGTGACTCTTGTAATGGGACTTTGTAATTGACCAATACATACTATGTTTACTTCTATAACCAGCGAGATCTACCGTTCTGTAACACCCTTTACACCTGCTGAATTTGACATTTATCATGGTGTAGTCACTTTCATTACTTGTATAACTGGATATCGGATATTTATATCTCAGTATTACTTCCCTTGAAGGCCAATGTCCTGTCCATCTTGTGTTTTCTGTACAGTCTAATGTCTGAAAATGCAATTATTGTGACAGGTATAAGCTATATATATATATATATTTCTACAAAACTATAAATATATGAAAGAGTCGAATGCGTGTGAGTGTGACAAAGACGTCAGTCAGTAATGAGCACAGGACCCCATACTAATCTATGTATGTTGTGTACATCATGGCTTTTTTTAATGTTTAAACACTGATTTTGTTTGAAGTACAAATACAAGAAATATATGTTTAATTTTATCGACATTTACAGTTTTTTTCTCCTGTAAGTGGTTGCATATGTATGAGCCCCGGGGGCCTATTATGCTGTTAAGGCGGCCCTGTCCCAACCCCTTCACTGTCCGGTCCACTTCTATGCCTCTGCATGTGATTAAGCGTATATACAGGTAGATGTTAATATATGTTTATTTCTTACATGTAATTTGACAGCAATCTAACTCAGTAATTTTAATTCATTAACAAAGAACTCATCATGCAGTCACATGGAATAAAGTATACTATACAAAGTGACCGCCATACAATATATCTCACCCACTGAATGTCAGTATAATATATTAATATATACAAGATAGAACGGTACTAAATATTGAATTATACTTACTGTAATTGGTTCGTTCCGAGAAGAGTCACCAATATAAATATCGATGTTGTACAAACAAGAATTAAATGTTACCATGGAAACTTGTAGTTTTATGTTATAGCGTCTGAAGTAGGAAGAAATAGCATTAAATTTATGCTGTAATTTAACTTTCATCTGACATTTGTGTAAATCGTATGTCTCGGTCAGATTTGAACGTGATAGATTAAAAGTCAATGTCTCTTTTGGTTGCAAATTTATAAATCTATCTATCTCTATATTGCAGTTTCTGTCATCCTTAGAAACAACTGAAAATACAAAAATAATATCGATAAAGGAGTTTGCCACCAAATCACTCCCAATCATTCTTTTTTAAATACTTCTTATTTAGCTTTTCTACAGGTTTAACATTTAAGTTTAAACTAAGCGACATTCATATCCCATGGAAGTGGTACGCAATTTGAATCTTACCGCCAAAAAGTCAACTTACATTTAAGTGGCATATAATACAAAATCGACTACTGGTAGTCACAGTAGTTGTCCATCAATTTTTGAGATATTGAGAGAGGTTGATGTGAGAAGAAGGAACGATAACTCTGGTTTGGACTGAAACCGTAGCATGCATGGCACAACAGTAACAAAGTAAATAGCCCCAACAGGCTCGCTAGATACCCCTCAATTGATACCATATTCCAAGGCCTGCATTTCCTATCAGCATTTCCTTGATACAGGGTTCATACAATGTTTTCCTTCTTTCTTCGTTTATGACTTGTCCCCGCATATGACCTACCACACTGAAGTGGATTAGATCCCGTTACCAGGGGCGGATCCAGGATTTCAAGTTAGGGGGGGGGGGCGCACTTAAAAAATATTGCGCCGAGCGGAGGGAGGCGCGAAAATTCTTGAGGTATTTCGTGTGAAAAATCACGATTTTACGCCAAAAAATCATATTTGTTCCAATTTTAGGGGGGGCGCCGGGTGCGCCCCCTCCCCCCTGGATCCACCCCTGGTTACCCACATCAAGTGTTAAATTTTCCATACACCAACCAAAGGAGAGTTGTTTATCCGTTTAGTTCGTTATATCTAGTAGGGCTTCCCTCATTCCCTATAAATCTGGTAGTTATGATATAGCTGAAATACTGCTGGAAATAAACGTTAAAGAAGCCCGAAGGGGCAATCAAGAACGGACAATCCAGAGAAACGGGCAATATCACGTGAACACAAGACATAGAAGGAAGACAAACAAAACAAAAAACACGACACAGAAAACTTAAAACGACGAGCCGCACAAACCCCACCAAAAACCGGAGGTGAACCCAGGCACCCGCGAAGGGCAATCAGCCACAAAACACCCGCCATGCAACCCACACAGCCAACACGTGTTGGACACCACCACACGCAAGCAAACACAAATAACGTAAATAAGACATGCAGTTAGTTTGCTGTACTTTCAACATAATGAGCAGCAGTTTATTAGAATGGGTAGCCTGTTGTAATGCAAAAATTTTCTTATTCTGTCCTGTGCCTCTCAATTTAAGTACAAGATATATACCGGTAGTACTTTGGTATCAAAAGAAGTATCTTTTCCTGAGCATTAGATGCTTGTTTTTCCGAATGAGTTCCCAAACGAACGTGTTCGAGGTATTTGCAGCGTGACAACCTCACTGTCACCTTTTCTTCCTTATTTATTATTTGTAAACTCGTCTTGAATATACAATGTAGTTGCACAAACCTGTCACAGAATTAAATTTAAAGTGAGTGTCTACGATTTTGTCATTCTTTAAATCATCTAAAACAGACAAAAACACCGAAAAGCAGTCTTCACGAAATATTTCGGGGAAAACGTGTTCGCAAGCATTTTGTGTCTGGGCTACTCTAATTCAAGTCAATCAAGATAACTCTGCCTCTGTATGATGAACTGCGCACCCGCGGAATCGGTGTGTTGATGAAAATGCCTTCTGCCGGAAAATCTAACCGTGGAAGAAAGCCGACCTTGACCGAGAATGGCTAATAATTTGAGTTTTGATTGATAAATTGTAAGTATGACTAATTTATCATTAAACATGTATGAATTATACATTTTAGTCTAAAGATAAGTCAAATAAGCTGCTTACCTCATCATGCATGTCTTTGTTTTGATAAATATGGGTCAATGGGTCATGAATAATTCATGAGCTTGGCCAGCAGACGATCAGAAGTAATTTGTTTAATTACATCTAATTAAGCAAATTTCTATTTATCCGAGATGGTTATTCGGTCATTTTATTGATTTATCTATCTTATTTTCAAGTTGTTGTCAAACTTAAAGAGGGCCCGGGTGGCTCAATGAGTTACGTAGTTCACGTGGATTACCTAACAATTCATACAAGCCTATCACCAATACGGCGTCGTTTCGCGCCCGGCTTTGTAAATTACAAAAAGGGTGCACTCGACTCGCAGCTGCAAGTGATAAAGTTTACCAGTTGCTTGCCCATGGTACTCCGGCTTCTTCCACCACTAAAACTGGTCGTCATGATATAGCTGAAATATTGCTGAAAGTGGCGTTAAACACCAAAATTCAAATTTAAATTCAAATTCAAACTTAAAAATTATGAAAAATTGTAGACACTGTAACTTTAATTTTCTATTAAAACTTAATTGATACTTAAAATTACTTGAAATGCATATGAAATTAACCTATATTTAAGGTTTAATTGAGAATTAAATTAAATTGAGGTTTGAGCAACCAAATCCTGCTCGCTTGACGTTAGACGACAATCAAACGGTCAATTATAACATTTAGCGTTTTATAAACATTTAGGTTTATCATATAATATGGTGAAACATTAATTGTTTCCGTTGACTTTAACATAGGGACAATAATTTGATGATAAGGAAGTGATAATAATCTGGTCTATGGAGTAGTGGGGGAAGTCTATTGTCATCTCTTCTGTGTGTAAGCAAATGATTTACCTTTGCCATGCGGTTATAAAACGTTCGAGTACGATTTTCATACTTCAAAATCGCACAATCAGAACTCTTTATAATGAATACTTTGTTAAGATTGAAAAGTCAGAATAGCACAATCAGAACACAGAATAATGAATACTGTGTTAAGATTCTCCATTATTGTTTTTCGGTTATGAACACGAAACTCTTGGCCAAGGAAAAAAACATGGCTACAATAAAAAAAAAAAAAAAAAAAAAAAAAAAAAAAACGTGTGTCGTCTGCCCCCAAAGGACGCACAAAACAACAAAGTGGAGGTAGTTGTTCATTTTATTGATATTGGTAGAATTGGTGACCATGGTGACCATCACTGTTTACATTTTCGTTTCAAAATTAATCAGTAAAATCATGTTTATACTAATGCAAGGAAAACTAATGAGAAGCTAAAAAGGTTGTAAAGTATGGTAAAATATCATATATTGTAGTGTGGTAAGAGGAAATGCTACAGACACTGATTTCCATCGACATATTCCGTGATAGTTGTTTTTCTGTTCAATGATTAGAGGTGGGGGTACTTGTTCGTTTTGTTGTGATCACAATACATTGGTTGAATTAATATTATATAGGCAATCACTCTTTAAACTGTCTTTTCACAATAGTGTGATGGGCAAGGCGATGTGGATGACGATACAAGACTGACACTGATCCCTATATTTCAGCACTGCTTCACAGATGATACAAACATGAGCAGCAATTTGATAACTTTTCTTCATTTTGATAAGGATCAAAGATAGGTCTACAAAAACGTGTGTAATATTTTATGAAGTACTGTTGAATATGTATTTTTCTTCAGAATTGCCCCATATATATGCTCTATGGACATGAAAAAAACATCTATAAATATAAGTAGACTTACAATTCTGTGCATCATGACAATCAAGCAGACTAAATATCCAGATTATTCCGTATAATATTAGATACTGTAGAAACTGCAAAACAAAAATCATGTTGATAATTCAATCCAGGGGGTCTATTTGGTTGGAGAAGGGGCTATTTTGGTTAGAGACCAACCAGATGGTGAAAAAAAAACGTCAAATTTCCACACAGGTAAGTGCATTCAAATTTCCACACCGGTAAATGCATTCTCTGCTATTGTCGGTGTTTCATTGAAATGTGTGCTTTAATACCATAGCGTTTCGGCAACTTGATTATCAGTTATGACAATGTGTGTTTGTATTAGGACATCGGTTTGCTCTAAAAAGAAAAAAGCTATTGACATAAAACCAACCGGCGAAACACGATATTTTTGTCATGGGTACATAAAAGAACCATTTCTGTACATTTTATGGATATAATGTTAGGTTTTTAGTGTCATATATGTTCACTGCTTTATTCTAATTAAATATGAATGTTCAATTATTGTATTTAAACCTAAAATAACGATGTCTTACCAATTAAGATATTTTTTGGTTGGAGACTTGAGGTATACGACACAAATGGTTGGTGCTAGTTTTCTTAAAATAATTCTTAGAGTGATAACGACAATGTTCATAATATATGGTGCAAAAATAATTTCAGATTAGCTAAAACATTTGCTAGTTGCTCTATAAATATATATCGGGCATAAGTCAAATTAAATCTATTTTAAAGGTCCCCTTCAGAGTAGACATTTGCATTTCGTGCGTTTTAGGTCGTTATCTCATGAACAAAACTCCTGTTCCACATGTTGAAGACTCCGTGGTTAACACTGGATTTATATTTCTATCGTTGCTTTTGGTGGTATGCAGCCTGGTATAGAATAGAATAGAATAGAATTTTTATTTTCCAAATTAAAGGGTCCACGAGGGGCAAAAAGAAATCAACACAACAACATATATGTCTAGACAATATCATGAAAATGTATCCAACAGTGCACAGGGGGAAAGAGTTACTTGATTGATAGAAAAAGAAACAGTATTCACAAATATTATGGTATAATTCATGGCAAATCTATCCTATACAATATTATATTACCATTGCAAACTATTGAATGTGAAAGCACGTGCGTACGACACAGGTTTCGGAAATCCTAGCGATATAAGTTCAACAAAATAGATAATCATATATAAACCTTTAGTAAGGGAGACATGATGGTTTATCGGCATAGAAACATTATTGAACGAGACTGAAAGCCAAGTTCGTATTACGCTCAGTCATGATTATCATGTCACATGCAACTTATCAGCCAATGAATGAATTGATAAACTACCTATCATAATGTAATTAAGTTCAAAACGGGTGTTTCACGAGTTTCTTGAGTGTAGGTTAGTGAAGATTTACTATTGTTTACCCGACTTTTTATTATATTGCACATATATTGATAAGACTTCAGACACTTGTGGTACCGCAGTCAAGTTTTCAAAAGATGAAGGGATTTTTGTCTCGCTTGCGACGAATAGTTGCAGGACGCGAGACATGGGGATGTATGGCTTTCCAGCACAGAGAGCGACGGCGTCGTAGACTGTTTTGGGTTAAGTTAATATCTCGGAAAGTATAAAGCTTCTAAGATTACCCATACTTGGTATAATGATGCATCACTATGTAAAGTATCCGCCAGTATCATGACCTTTGACCTTGACCTTATTTTCATGGTTCAGTGATTTTGTGAAATCTGAGAATAAATCCATATTTCAAAAACTATAGCAGCTAGACTTCCAATATTTGGTAAGCAGAGCCCTGTTGTTCAAAACTGTATCCGCTGGATTAATATTTATCCACTGGATAACTTGTATAGATTGAACTAGACTTATTTAGTGGATAACTTTTGTCCAGCGGATAAATCTTTTGAGCAATCGGACCCAGATGCCTCACGTAGCGTACATGTCAGTCCGACACATAGCTTTTGACCTTGACATTGATTTCATGGTTGACTGACTAGGACCAAGTTCGTGATTTTATATATCGCGAAATGTATTATACAATAATTTATTTGGTATGGAGATGCCTCACTAAGAATACATGACAGACTTCCATATAACATTTGACTTTGACCTTATTTCCATGGTAGAACGATTTTATCGAAATCTGGACGCTTTTCATGTTTAATGTTTATCTTAGAAGTTTCAAGACCTACAGTCACACTATTTGGTATGCTGATGATTGTTATGCTGATGCATCACTAGGAGTACAGCCAGCCCCCCTCCCCCTCAGAATTATATGGCCGTCCCCTTACCAAATGATATATGTCACTTGATCCTAGCACCAATAGTTGCTATGGTATGGTTGAGTCAGTCATAAAGTAAGTGGACCATAAAATATATCTCTGCTGGCTCCACTGGCGGCCCAGTTTATTTGTCCAACCGGGACCAAAGATGGATCGTTTGTTAAAGACCTCACATAGAACATTTCTGCACAGTTTCAAATTATTTTGCACTGTAATCTCATAGGAGAAAATTTTTTAAAAATCGACCAATCAGAATCAAAGAACGCCTCTGGTGGCCATGTATTTCATCAAACCAGAGCGAAATGTAGGTCGATTGTAGGGAACCTTCCCCTTAACATCCCTGCCAAGTTTGGTTAATATCCGTCAAGCGGTTTCAGAGAAGATGGAAATGTGAAAAATTAACAGACAGACGTTTTCTGTATGAGTGTTCGTTTTGGTTATTATAATTATTTTGTGTTGTTTGTAGTTATTGTTTGTTCTCTTGGCCAAGTCTTTGTCTCTGAATTGTCACGAATTTTGATCACTGTTCTAACCTTTATTCTCTTCACTTCACTTCCAAAATAACGACGAAAGATCAGCATGTCAACTTCATTGAACACCTAGCACAGTGACCTCTAGAAATGCCTCACCGAAAAGTGTTACGGTCAAACATCAGAGACACTTTGCAAAAAGAAACAACCCTATTAGACTGGGAAAAGAGGACAAATGTTTTGAAAGGCTGTCCTGATGAGTAAATAAATGTCTCATTTGTGACATTTAAGACAATAATTATAAATTTCATTTCGTTTATAAATTGCTGCATTTTATTTCTAAAATGAGGATTTAACAGTAGTTGTGTAGTACCTTCTTATTAGACAAAACATCCAGTGTTAAAGTTTTCTTTCAATGTCTTAACAAGACCAAAAATAAGTCATATACCTCGAGTCTCCAACCAAAGAAATTCTTAATTGGTAAAAACTCGTTATTTTAGGTTTAAATACAATAATTGAACATTCATATTTAATTAGAATAAAGCAGTGAACATATATGACACGAAAAACCTAACATTATATCCGTGAAATGTACAGAAATGGTCCTTTTATGTACCCATGACAAACAATATCGTGTTTCGCCGGACGGTTTTATGTCGATAGCTTTTTTTTTTTTTTTTTTAGAGCAAACCGATGTCCTAATACAAACACACATTGTTATAACTGATAATCAAGTTGCCGAAACGCTATGGTATTAAAGCACACATTTCAATGAAACACCGACAATAGCAGAGAATGTACTAACCGGTGTGGAAATTTGACGTTTTCTTCCGCCATCTTGTTGGTCTCCAACCAAAATAACCCCTTCTCCAACCAAATGGGTTCGACCCCCTGCAATCTATGGCTGAATTTTTTTCTTCTCTTCTTTTAATGTTAAACAAAGCTTCTTGTCAAATATTTAGCTAGCTGATACATCTATGCTTTTATCTATCAAATACATGTACATTTATTACATATTTACGGTTTACGATGTCACATATGAGAGCGGAGATTGATGTAGCAATAGTACTGAGTTTTCTAGTGGAAGAAATTCGCTAAGTCGGCAAAATGAACTACCCGACAAAAGAAAGTGACCAATTGGGAAGACAATGATTCTATTTTGCATTCAAAGATCTTTGGAGAACGAGGTAATAACACAAACACAAGTTAGGGTGGATGGTACATGCATAGAAATGCATCTTACTAGCTGAACAACAACACAACAATACAGACACATGTACTGTGTAGTAAGATGTATTCAACACATAAAACGGTGCTAAATTAAAGAAAAAATTATGCTAATCAAAAGAAGGAAAGACAACATAATAGTCTAAAGAAAAAGTACAAAAGAACAAATAACGATTCACCAAACACTACACAGAAAACTAAAGCAACATGAACCACACAAATAATACAAACGTAGATGTACTCCACAAGGGTAGGCAGTTTCTGTCCTACTAGTAGCACCTTGTGTTGAAATGTAGAAATCGTTGAATGTAAAATTGGATCAGTATCTTCTCATAGGATCAATGTATTCCTGTATTCCCTCTAGGAAGTTCATTTTATTGAATTGTGTCATGCAATGAATATATCAACTTTCTTCCGCCACAAAGTTCTGTCCTCTGATTGCTATATTAGCCTCCGACCTCATATGTGGCACTGGACAAATGCACGGTAGCATTGTTTTCACATAGAAATAAAATGTGAGTTACCATTTAAACGTACTGCTCCACCTCCACCCACAAAAATCCAAACGGACCGACTCATCATATTCTCACAATATTTAAGTCTATCCAGTGCATTCATTAGAAACTATTAGTAATTACAATACAAATTTAAGATAACATTACACGTTTATAAATAGTGTTGGAACGTTTTGTGCCATACAGACTATTCCATACGTCTTCATAGTGGTGCTTGTTCGACAATCAACCTTAATGAATGTTTATTAGTCTTCATATGGGTTATTAGTTGTCCATTCAAATTAATTTGAGCAAATTGTAAGGGTTGGGGTAATTGACATCTTCCAACAATATTCCAGTTTATTTTATAGTGTAGTGTTCAATTTCATTGATGAAGGAAACTGGAGATAAAAACATAACCACTGATATCTTTTCAAGATATTCGTTTTATATATTTTTTTTATACGATCAGTAGACAACCCCAACATGTTTTGTATATTTTTAATACGATGCTTACTTGTGAGTGTTGTTTACATGAAATAGATTAATTTACCTATTTATAAATGTAATGCTGATCGCATCAGTGATCAATATTGATTAAGTCATTTAGTGATACAGGAGAACCACCTTGGATATATATAACTCAAGAGTACCTGTTGGAAATGAAAGAAATACTAAATTGTTCCTAAAATACGTTTGCATAATTTTTATGCGTAAACAATATTTCATAAAGTGGAGAATCCCCAGGGATATATTATAAACAGCAAGCGTACCTGTCGAAAATGAAAGAAATTACTATATTATTTTAAAAATATTTTGTATAATTTTTATGCGTAAAAGCCGTACGGTACAACATCATAGTAATTAGTATGTAATAATGTTATGGTAAGTAGATATATAAACAGGAGTGCACTGTTCTACCGATTTATTTATTTACTTATCTTAAGTACTCATGTAGTACAGAGAATGTAGTACTTACTCTTGATTTGTGGCTTTAACTAAATAATGACATGTTGTACAAAATTAAAATTTATTAAATGACTAATTCGATTAATAACTTACCAGTTTCATTTTAATAAACACATTCCTTTTAGCATTGATATTATTCTCATAATTTATTCTGGTGTATACTGGCAGAGTCAATATCGGATTATACTGGTAATTACGGACAAGTATAAATTTTACATTGACACTTTCTACTTAGCAATTTCCATTACAAGACAATATATTAATGATTTATAGAAATACAAACGGGTATATTTCTTTATTTTACAATAAATACATCTATGGATACGAGTAAAGTCGTCTCAGAAAAAAGTTCCCTGGCAGCTATCATGTATCATTCGTGGCAAATTGCGAAATTTCTGACTATGTTATGAAAGAGTGCACAACAATATCATTTCCGGTTCTTTTAATTGTGGTTGATGCTGTTATAATTACATTACTTCCGTTTTGCATTGACATGTTACAATATGATTGGTTATGAAGTGGTCACATGATTATAAAAGTGATGTTTCACATCCCAATGAAACTCAAATCCGAACTTGCACGTGCTTCCAAGACGACGTCAGATGTAAACAATCAATGGCGTAGTAATTTCCAACAGCAAATAATCTAACACAAATAAAATTCACAACGAAAAATTCAACTATATTAAATGTTGGTGTGATTTAAATATAATTATAAGAATTGAATGCATTCTTTTGAAGTTTCATTGGGGTATGAAAGCGTTGATCGAACTATATTTTCAACATGAAGCGCGGTAATATCATTTCCGGTTCTTTTAATTGTGGTTGATGTTGTTCTAATGTTTGTTATTTGCATCATTAGTATTGCGTTATCCCTTCATATTGTGTTATTTTTGTACTGTTACCTCTACTTAGTATTTTACAATTGACAGAAACTTGCAAAGGAAATATGTTCCGAAACAATCCCAGGTATTTTGAGTAAAACTATGCAGGTATGTTCATCTGTTTATCTTGAAATCATATTGCGAGAAAAATAAAAAAATAATATTCCATATTCCGTTCCGATTCAACATTCAACATGATCCTAATTTTATTCGTCAAGAAAAGTTTAAAGATACCAAAGGGGTAAGGAGAAGATCTAAATCTAAGAAGTACAGACAGTACAATGACCAAAGGAAATATGACAAAAAGACAAACTAAATATAATATACAAAATACTACACAGAAAACTAAAGATTGATCAATTAAAAACCATATAATACACTCGGGGTGCTTGTTGTTTAAACGACGGGTAGCAATTATTTGGCTGAATTCAAGAACACGTTTCCAAGCATAAAAAATGGCACATTTGTGGGGGAAATTTAAATTTCTACAGAGAAACTGATAGGAATTAATGGATAGGATTGGAAAATGTTGTCTTCCAATTGGCACCCTCGTGTATGGGGGATTGCCACGCCCCTTGTACGTACAAACAGTACACAAAGTAACTTCAGATTGATGCCTCTTGTATGGCAAAATTAAATCGTCTATTTCCTGAAGTAATCTAAACATCCGGCCCATAGACCCTTTCCAATGCCACTTTTCACTTACATGATTTATTGTTTGCAAACTTATTCTGGTCATGGATATAACTGGAAAACTGCTGACTTGATGTTAAATAAAAATTAACCAATGCAATACGTCTGATTTCCGTGCTCTATGCTATTAGTTCACATTTTGAATTGAAAGGAAAATTAAACCAACTAATTTATTAATAAAACTAAGGTTCTCCTGCCTCAGGCATAGGTGACTGTAGCCGATTTTGGCTATCCTGTTTAGGCCTTTGGTTTTATTGCTCCCAAAACTTTTAATTATTTGGCTTTTCAATCTTTCGATTTTTAGCGTATCTGATGAAGGTTATTCCAGAAACGAATCGTTCGCACTAAATTTTATTTCCACATGTTTAGGCACTGTCTACGATTAACCGGATTTACCTGGATTGGGTAATAATAACGAAAAACTAGGATTACCTGAAAGACTAAGTACCGGAATATAATTCCGGTTCAGGAACCTATTTCACGGAAAAAATCGGGTAATCGTAATTTTATTTGTTAGAATTACCTGGTCTTATTATTACCCGGAATAGTTGTATGTAAATAAAATATTAAATCTTATTTATTGTTGTTGTTGATTTATTTTTAATAAGTTACCAATTTTATTATAAACTTTCATTCTGAATTTAATTTGTCTATATTTGTATGTTATCAAGACATGTAGTTCATTTGGGAATCTTAAAATGGACGCGAATGAGGGAGTCCAGTCCTTCAATTTTGAAGTTGGACAAAAGTTTAAGTCATTTAAGGAATTTGAGAGCCAACTTAAGCATGTTTTAAATTGGTCATCCAATCAGGACGCTCATTATTCTTGTCCAAGATAAAAAATACATCGCTACAATTACCTGTGGGTGTTTCCCCACTTCAACTCGTACATTTACATAGAAATCAGAGATATTTCGTCATAAAACTTCACACATGGTTTTGTCTATCATATTTCTTGAAGACAAGCATAAAATTGTATAGCATTTATCAATATTTTATGGGTATCAACAGTTTTTTCAACACGTATCTGTTTCTCGATACAGCCGCCCGATTACAGTGACCCGTGACCCAGATTAGCGCGTCCCAGCAGTTTTTGTTTAATAAGGTTGTTTCAATAAATTATTATGTGCATTTTATTTGTGACATTGTGATGAAGATTTTAAACATTTACCACAATGTCATTATTTACTGTATACTGTAGTTTAGCTCAAAATGTGTTGTGTTGGGCTACAATTCCACATATTTTTCCAGCAAAATTCAAAAAGGTAAAACATGCTACTCCGAGGAACAAGTGATCAATATGCTGGAGTTCCTCATCGATAACATATGTGTCTCCTTTGGAGGGACACTATTTCAGCAGGTCGTCGGCATACCAATGGGTACGAATTGTGCCCCTCTTCTAGCCGATTTATTTTTATACTCATATGAGTCGGAGTTTCTTCCAAAGCTTGTAAAAGATAAGAAGATTCATGAGGCTAGAGCCTTTAATTTCACATACAGGTATATTGATAACATTTCATCTATTAATAATTCTAGATTTGCAGAATTTCTTCCATTGATATATCCTCCAGAGCTGGAAGTTAAAGAGACCACAGATACCGCTTCGTCCGCATCATTTTTGGACTTATACCTCGAATTTGACGACAGTGGTCAAATCAGTACTAAAATTTATGATAAACGGGACGACTTCAATTTTAAAATCATAAATTTTCCAAATATGTGCAGCAATATACCAGTTTCTCCTGCATATGGTGTTTACATCTCACAATTGATTCGTTATGCATGGGCCAGTAGCAATTATTCTGATTTCCTGAAACGTCATCTTCATCTGAGAAACAGGCTACTGGACCAGGGCTATGAAAAGATTCGCCTTATTCGATCTCTTAAAAAGTCTATATTTCGATACCAAGATCTTGTCGAAATATATTCCGTCTCTGCAGAAAAGATTATAAACGATGGATTTTCATATAGTGAAAATGTATAAAGATAAGGTAGTCAACAAAAATGTCAAAAATATTTTTCTATCAATGTGTGACGTAAAAGTGTCTTTGACATTTACTTCACTGAGTTTGGTGATGTTTTGACAACTGTTTTATCTGTTTTGTTCAAGTATTGTTATAAATACTGTTATAGTGACAGCCGGAAACTTTGAGCCGTAATGAAAGCGGGAGGTTTGGCGCTTTAAAATCTGATTCAACCCAACATTTCTTTAGAAATGCTTGTACCAAGTCAGGGCCATTACGGTTTTCACAGTTTTCCGATTGTTGACTGATTTTGTCTGTTTATATAATTATGAGTTTTGACTTTCCCTTTTACTCGGAGTTCGGTAATTTTGTTATTACCCTTATTTAACGTAATCTAGACCTTCGTTTTCAACTGGGCTTCGGTTGTCTTTCCCTTACTAGACCACATTCCTGACACACACAATCATGACAATGTTTCTTTCAAATGAACAATAAACTCTAACCGTAAAAAAAAATGAAAATATGAATTCTGGAACCTTAATATTTTTAAATTCCTTGAGATACGGCCAATGAAGCTCCGGTTGATATTTATTTTGACGCAATATCGCATTCAGTTGAATCCTTTCGTATACCCATATTGTACCCCAACGCAGATAGCGGCATTGTAACGTCAAACAATCGTTTCTGCGCGGCGTCACTGAACGATCGATGTAAACGTTTCTTCAAAAATCGCTTGGCACTCTCCAGGAAAAATCTAAATCTACCTATCAAGCGCCTTTCCGTGCAAAAAACGTTGCATTTTTCTGCGATATGCCTAGTTTGCAGCTATAGGCCTACAAATCGACAATATATGGCCATTTATGGAGTACTACAAACGGTTTAAGTTAACTTATATTTTATAGGCAGTAAAGGAATAGAACATGAACAAAAATTATAAGAGCGATTACCAGCCTTTTCATATTTTTTTTTAGCAAAAAAGAACATATTTCGGACATAACATGACTTCCCAAATGCCCCTAAAATATGGTATGTGACACCATAATTACTGATATTCCTAATAATACTGAAATTGATAAAAATTTGAGCGTGGGTTACCAAACCTAACTTTAAGTCTAGCTGCAGAACCGTAGCTCTTTATCATGGTCCTTTGTTTTCAGATTAAACACCAATATTCCTTTTGAATCATAGCCCATATATTATTCAATGCATTGTTACGGGTTTTAACTTGGAACAGATTTTCATGACCCCGTTCTAGTCACTCTGTGACCTAGATCCGGACACAATTTCGAACGACATCTTAATAACCTTTCTAGTGTAAATTATTTAATGACAACTGTTAAAATTGAATGAGCATTCATTCATTTACGTTCACATATCTATTTGTATATAATACACATGACATAAAAACCTTTCCTTTATTCATGCCATAAATGTGTGCCAGTTTGCATTCGGAATTCCTTGGACTCTTCAATGAATAAGGTACATCACGGATTTTGACATTTTGGGATAGATCAAGGTAAGGAAAATGTATTATATTGACTGTTTTTGTTTTAATTTCAATGTGTTCTACATATGCATAGATCATATTCTTTCCAATTACAGGCATAAGATAACAAAATATGCGAACCTCAATGAATTTTAGCGATAGATTCCAAGTGCAATTGTCGATCGTTTTCTGTTTGCCAATATGAAAACCCGTCGTCTGCAACATTCAACAACTGCGCATGAATAATTTTCTCCCAAAACACGAGTAATTTAGCGGGGTATCTATTTATAAAAGCATTTTTTTAATTCATGTTTTGAAGGAACAATTAGGGGACATACTTTTTATTTCGTTCGTAATTGCGTCCGGTGAGGCTATTATCTTTTATGTTGAATGAATTGTGTAGCCGATTTGCTATGGCGTTCATTTTACCTACGCCGCACTTCCATCGGTAAACTGACGAGTTCTGTACCCTGGCTCGTACCTCGGCTAGATTGAGACAGATTGAGTCAGTCTATTCCATCGGGAGTTTCGTAGAAAGAGATTTTTTTATTAAAATTTTATTAAAAGTTTATTTCGATTTTGCATAGAGTAAATAATCAAAGAATTGAGAATTTTTCATTGAAATAGATTTCTTTTGCGTTTCTAAATTATCAATTGATCTATTTTTTAAACTTCCGTTGAGTAGATTTTTAGCTATCAATATAGAAGGATAAATCGGACAGCTTACCGTTAGAAGGACTTCGTCCTTTATTATCAATAAACATTGTTTCTTTTATCTTTTTTAATTATCGGGAATCCAAGCCGCCATTTTGTTTACATTACGAAAAAAGTAGCCCGGTGAACATCGTCAATCCATAAGCGCTTATACCTAATCAGAGAATATGATTTCTAATTATGTAAATCATATAAGAATTATACATAAATAAACTCCGGAAAAAATGCGTTTAATCCTATAATAATAATTCTTTCAATTCTTTATGTCCAATAATGAAATCCCTAGAACTTCCGGGTAATAATAAGACCAGGTAACTCTAACAAATAAAATTACGATTACCCGATATTTTTCCGTGAAATAGGTTCCTGAATCGGAATTGTATTCCGGCACTTAGTCTCTCAGGTAATCCGTATAGCAGAATGTCCAAGTAACTCTCCATTCCTTAAAAATAATGGAGCCGAGGCCCATTGTTTTTAAGGAATGGAGAGATACGAGGACATTCTCCAACTTAAAATCCACCCATTGTACTTTATTAATTTTATTAATTATTAATCTTGTAGCAAACAAAAGTCTGTGTAAAGTATCTAAAGTACAAAGAGAACAATAACTCTGCCCCTGTCCACATTGTTCATAACTCTCCATTCCTTAAAAATAATGGAGAGTTTAGACAACACATTTACATCACAGGTGGATTTTAAAAATTTTCGTTATTATTACCTAATACAGGTAATTGTAGCCAGTGCCGTTTATTTATACTTTCTTTTATACACTTAAGACATATGTAATAGTTTTGAGTGGAGTGAGTGAGTGAGTGAGTGAGTGCGTGCGTGCGTGCGTGCGTGCGTGTTATTTAATGTCAAATGAGAAATTCTTCAGATATATTATTGCGAGAACAAATTACATTTCAATGAGATGATGATGCTGTCATTCTTGATTGCCTCTTCGGATTTCTCTAATGTTTATTGTACTAGACCAACACGCTTAATTGGATTGTTATAGTGCTTACTTAATGATACGACAGTCCGCGGTTAGACATGTCGCTTTGATTGGACACATTATCCTGATTCTTAACCAACCAATGTTTACTATTTCCCCTTGCTGCTGCGTGGCTAGCAGAGAAGCAACAACAGCCTTTTGTATGACCTCGACATTTTGTGGGGAGAGGGGTGAAATCTGTCCAGACAACAATTCTCACTCCACCCCTTTGGCATCTTCAATTTGTTCTTAAAAAACATAGCATTTGCATTGGTTTGGTTTATGGTGGTTAACGCCACTTTCAACAATATTTCGGTTATATCGTGGAGGTCAGTTGTATTGGTGGAGGAAACCGGACTACCCGGAGAAAACCACCGACCTGCCGCAAATCACAGACAAACTTTATCACATAATGTTTGATCGAGTACACCTTGCCATGAATGGGGTTCGAACTCACAGCTTTAGTGGTGATAAGCACCGATTGCATAGGTAGTAGAAAATCCAACTACCATACGATCACGACCACGACGGCCCTTAAAATGTTTCTCACAAAAACAAATGAATACATTAATTTTTATTTATAATCATTTTCATTTTCACATACTTCTTCATAAGAAGGCGGAGGGGGTAGATTGAGAGCAGAATCATCAACGACCCCTTCGCTTGCTGTCCCAATTCCTGAAGCGGCCATATCTGTTCTATACTGATCGACGGACACTTGTTGTTGATCGATATCACGTGATACACCATATTGTGTATTATGATAACCACACGGATAATAACCCATACAGGAGTCTGTTGTTTCTGAAAACTCGTTCACTTCATTTTCATTACGACTATCGATAGTCTGTTGTTGTAATAATGAATATTCAGTAGGATCACGTGATCCCTGTTCTGGTGGCCGAATTGTACCCGGATAAGACGACGATGCAGATGGAGATATCAAAGGGACAGTGTTTTGTTGATCAGATAATGTTTTCATCTGGTTTATGTTATGTCCTTGATCTTCTGGGGCTAAAATAGAAATAAAATACATATTTTGTGTATAAAGTAAGAAATTCCTTCTTGATTCAATTTATGTTAAAATTAGTCGTTCATATAATTCTGCATTTATTTAAAATTCAGCTACGGTCGAATTCCATAATTTTTAAATCATTTTTTAAAACGAGGCAATAACTATGGCTGCATTTATTGGTAAATAATAATTTTGTGCGATATATTGCACAACCCAGGTATGATTATTTCCATTTTTTTAAAATAAAAAAACGACACTGGGATATGATTTCATTTCCAGCTAACAGAATAATAAAGGTGACGTTCTTTAAAGGTTTATTCCAATTAACATCACGTGTATTTCGTATAGTTCTGTTCGATTCATTCTCGTTTGATAAGCAAACATAAGAATAAGAAAAAAGTAAACAATAGTTCACGAGAAGACATGTAGATCCACTCGGACAAATTATCTCAACTCTGAGCCATCCGTTAATTAATATTACCCATAAATTGTGCGTGCACAGAAAAAACAATCAACAAATGCCAAATGTATAGTGTTTAGTTTGACCTGACTAGTTGTCGAACCTACTCACGTTCTTGCCACACTAGCGGCGAACACGTAAACCATTACATATCCACAGAGGCGTGTATATACACGTCAGCGAGCACATCTATGAACACTAACAGTAAGAAAGATTGTGGATTAAAGTAAAAAAGAAAGAATATCCACCCTAAAACTCAGGTAAGAATTAAAAGCCAATAACAGTGGTGTTAGTGTTTCTTCTCTTGTGAAATCCCCATGAAGCCCTCAGTGATGAGTATAAACTGGTCTGACATGAGTGTTAGTCTACTGATCAGACTGGTATTATTCAATTCTAACCAATAATCACTACATCTATACTTTTGTGGTTATTCTTTGTGGATCTTCTGTTCTTCTTAACAACAAGGACATTTATAAGAAATAATTCCCTGAAGTTGCGTATGTCATATTGAACCCATGTTTAATTCCCTGAAGATGTGTATGTGATATAGACCGTGTTTAATTCCCTGAAGATGTGTATGTGAAATAGCCCATGTTTAATTCCCTGAAGATGTGATATAGACCGTGTTTAATTCCCTGAAGATGTGTATGTGATATAGCCCATGTTTAATTCCCTGAAGATGTGTATGTGATATAGACCGTGTTTAATTCCCTGAAGATGTGTATGTGATATAGACCGTGTTTAATTCCCTGAAGATGTGTATGTGATATAGCCCATGTTTAATTCCCTGAAGATGTGTATGTGATATAGACCGTGTTTAATTCCCTGAAGATGTGTATGTGATATGGACCGTGTTTAATTCACTGAAGATGTGATATAGACTATGTTTAATTCCCTGAAGATGTGTATGAGATATTGAACCCATGCTTAATTCCCTGAAGATGTGTATGTGATATAGCCCATGTTTAATTCCCTGAAGATGTGTATGTGATATAGACCGTGTTTAATTCCCTGAAGATGTGTATGTGATATAGACCGTGTTTAATTCACTGAAGATGTGATATAGACTGTGTTTAATTCCCTGAAGATGTGTACGAGATATTGAACCCATGCTTAATTCCCTGAAGATATGTATGTGATATAGCCCATGTTTAATTCCCTGAAGATGTGATGTAGACCGTGTTTTATTCCCTGAAGATGTGTATGTGATATTGAACCCATGTTTAATTCCCTGAAGATGTGTATGTGATATTGAACCCATTTTTAATTCCCTGAAGATGTGTATGTGATATAGCCCATGTTTAATTCCCTGAAGATGTGTATGTGATATAGCCCATGTTTAATTCCCTGAAGATGTGCATGTGATATAGCCCATGTTTAATTCCCTGAAGATGTGTATGTGATATTAAGCCCATGTTTAATTCCCTGAAGATGTGTATGTGTGTGATATAGCCCATGTTTAATTCCCTGAAGATGTGTATGTGATATTGAACCCATGTTTAATTCCCTGAAGATGTGTATGTGATATAGCACATGTTTAATTCCCTGAAGATGTGATGTAGACCGTGTTTAATTCCCTGAAGATGTGTATGTGATATTGAACCCATGTTTAATTCCCTGAAGATGTGTATGTGATATAGCCCATGTTTAATTCCCTGAAGATGTGTATGTGATATTGAACCCATGTTTAATTCTCTGAAGATGTGTATGTGATATAGCACATGTTTAATTCCCTGAAGATGTGATGTAGACCGTGTTTAATTCCCTGAAGATGTGTATGTGATATTGAACCCATGTTTAATTCCCTGAAGATGTGTATGTGATATAGCCCATGTTTAATTCCCTGAAGACGTTCATGTGATATAACCCATGTTTAATTCCCTGAAGATGTGTATGTGATATTGAACCCATGTTTAATTCCCTGAAGATGTGTATGTGATATAGTCCATGTTTAATTCCCTGAAGATGTGTATGTGATATTGAACCCATGTTTAATTCTCTGAAGATGTGTATGTGATATAGCCCATGTTTAATTCCCTGAAGATGTGTATGTGATATTGAACCTATGTTTAATTCCCTGAAGATGTGTATGTGATATTGAACCCATGTTTAATTCCCTGAAGATGTGTATGTGATATAGACGTGTTTAATTCCCTGAAGATGTGTATGTGATATAGCCCATGTTTAATTCCCTGAAGATGTGTATGTGATATTGAACCCATGTTTAATTCTCTGAAGATGTGTATGTGATATAGCTCATGTTTAATTCCCTAAAGATGTGTATGTGATATAGCCCATGTTTAATTCCCTGAAGATGTGTATGTGATATTGAACCCATGTTTAATTCCCTGAAGATGTGTATGTGATATAGACGTGTTTAATTCCCTGAAGATGTGTATGTGATATAGCCCATATTTAATTATTCCCTGAAGATGTGCATGTGATATTGAACCCATGTTTAATTCCCTGAATATGTGATATAGACCGTGTTTAATACCCTGAAGATGTGTATGTGATATATAGCTCATGTTTATTTCCCTGAAGATGTGTATGGTATATATCCCATGCTTAATTCCCTGAAGATGTGTATGTGATATAGCCCATGTTTAATTCCCTGAAGATGTGTATGTGATATAGCCCATGTTTAATTCCCTGAAGATGTGTATGTGATATAGCCCGTGTTTAATTCCCTGAAGATGTGTATGTGATATAGCCCATGTTTAATTCTCTTAAGATGTGTATGTTATATAGCCCATGTTTAATTCCCTGAAGATGTGTATGTGATATAGACCGTGTTTAATTCCCTGAAGATGTGTATGTGATATAACCCATGTTTAATTCCCTGAAGATGTGTATGTGATATAGACCGTGTTTAATTCCCTGAAGATGTGTATGTGATATAGACCGTGTTTATTTCAAATCTAAAGATGAATTACATACATATCTTTTCATCACCGTCATCTATATTCTTACATCATGATAAAATAAATTTCCATGGATATTAAATAGAACATATATTGTGTGAATAACATCCATTTCTCACTTTTGAGACAGACCAGTTCCTATTTTTAGCGATGTGAGATTTTCTTATCTTGCACTAGTGCAAGACAAAAAAATCATGTGCGTTTTACCGGCAAATGCATGCTGTACAGTTTATGTCAACTGCCCCCTAATTCTCCATGCTTTTCCTTTTTAAAATAAACAATTAACCACGATTCTACTACATAAGTATTTTTAAATTCATTTTTGTATTATATTCTGCTAGCTAACGTGCACCTTTCACGGTGTTTGATTCTTTTTTCAGGCTCTCTTCCAGTCAATGTTTGTTTACTTTGAGTAAATAATAGAGTGCTCTCCCTTGTTAGTAACTAACGTAAAGAAAGAAATTACCTCCCTTTGACCAAATTCAAATATTTTTTTACAGGTATTTATCTCTGTTGTAGTAACATTTGTAATATATTTATTAAATACATTGTACTTTATGATGAAATACATTTGAAATACTGCCGAGATACGGTTGCATATGGATAAATTGAATATTTACTTCAGCAATGGAAAAATAAATTGCGGGAAAACGCTCGATGAATGTAAGCAAAAACAACATTAGGTGTTTAGTGAGAAATAAAATCAAACACCGGAAAAAGTTCAAGATAGGGAAATCTCCGACATCCATGGGTAAGATTACAATCGTTCTCTAACTCGGCAAGCCTCGTAAAGAGAACGATTGAAATCTTACCCTCGGGTGTCGGAGATTTCCCTATCTTGACTCTTCCCGGTGTTAGATTCTATATATCTCAAATGACAATGGATCTTTCACTTTTTACGTAGATGTTTTCTTTCCTCTATCACTGCCAATACTTTTACCGGACTGTATATATGAGTAACACGGCGGGTGTCTTATAAGAAACAGGAACTGTTTACCATTCGCGAGTACCTGAGTTCACTCCGGTTTATTGGTGGTGTCCGTGTTGCTCATGTTTTTAGTTTTTGTGTTGTCCTATTATGTGTCTTTACGATCTGAGTTCAATGTTGTGATGTCCGTTACGATTTCTGCATAATTACGATGTTCGGTTAGTCTAACCTTCAGTTGTTTGTACCTCCATGTCTTATTTACGTTATTTCTGTTTGTTTACTCATAGTGGTCTCCAACAAATAGTGTGTTGTGTTTTGTTTTATTTTTGTTTTTCTTCATCTTGTGTACCCTATGTTGCCAGTTTCTCTGGATTATCCTTTTTTGATTGACCCTTGGGTATTCTCTAACGTTTATCATTGCTCCTTCGGTATTCTCTAACGTTTATCATTGCGCCTTCGGTATTCTCTAGCGTTTATCATTGCCCCTTCGTTATTCTCTAACGTTTAGCATTGCCATTCGGTATTCTCTAACGATTATCATTGCTCCTTCGGTATTCTCTAACGTTTATCATTGCCCCTTCAGTATTCTCTAACGTTTATCATTGCTCCTTCGGTATTCTCTAACGTTTATCATTGCTCCTTCGGTATTCTCTAACGTTTATCATTGCCCCTTCGGTATTCTCTAACGTTTATCATTGCCCCTTCGGTATTCTCTAACGTTTATCATTGCCCCTTCGGTATTCTCTAACGTTTATCATTGCTCCTTCGATATTCTCTAACGTTTACCATTGCTCCTTCGGTATTCTCTAACGTTTATCATTGCCCCTTCGGTATTCTCTAACGTTTATCATTGCCCCTTCGGTATTCTCTAACGTTTATCATTGCCCCTTCTGTATTCTCTAATGTTTATCATTGCTCATTCTGTATTCTTTAACGTTTATCATTGCTCCTTCGGTATTCTCTAACGTTTATCATTGCCCCTTGGGTATTCTCTAACTTTATCATTGCCCCTTCGGTATTCTCTAACGTTTATCATTGCTCCTTCGGTATTCTCTAACGTTTATCATTGCTCCTTCGGTATTCTCTAACGTTTATCATTGCTCCTTCGGTATTCTCTAACGTTTATCATTGCTCCTTCGGTATTCTCTAACGTTTATCATTGCCCTTTCGGTATTCTCTAACGTTTATCATTGCTCCTTCGGTATTCTCTAACGTTTATCATTGCTCCTTCGGTATTCTCTAACGTTTATCATTGCCCTTTCGGTATTCTCTAACGTTTATCATTGCCCCTTCGGTATTCTCTAACGTTTATCATTGCTCCTTCGGTATTCTCTAACGTTTATCATTGCTCATTCGGTATTCTCTAACGTTTATCATTGCTCCTTCGGTATTCTCTAACGTTTATCATTGCCCCTTCAGTATTCTCTAACGTTTATCATTGCTCCTTCGGTATTCTCTAACGTTTATCATTGCTCCTTCGGTATTCTCTAACGTTTAGCATTGCCCCTTCGGTATTCTCTAACGTTTATCATTGCCCCTTCGGTTTTCTCTAACGTTTATCATTGCCCCTTCGTTATTCTCTAACGTTTTGCATTGCTCATTCGGTATTCTCTAACGTTTATCATTGCTCCTTCGGTATTCTCTAACGTTTATCATTTTCCCTTTCGTATTCTCTAACGTTTATCATTGCTCCTTCGGTATTCTCTAACGTTTATCATTGCCCCTTCGGTATTCTCTAACGTTTATCATTGCTCCTTCGATATTCTCTAACGTTTACCATTGCTCCTTCGGTATTCTCTAACGTTTATCATTGCCCCTTCGGTATTCTCTAACGTTTATCATTGCCCCTTCGGTATTCTCTAACGTTTATCATAGCCCCTTCGGTATTCTCTAATGTTTATCATTGCTCATTCTGTATTCTTTAACGTTTATCATTGCTCCTTCGGTATTCTCTAACGTTTATCATTGCCCCTTCGGTATTCTCTAACTTTATCATTGCCCCTTCGGTATTCTCTAACGTTTATCATTGCTCCTTCGGTATTCTCTAACGTTTATCATTGCTCCTTCGGTATTCTCTAACGTTTATCATTGCTCCTTCGGTATTCTCTAACGTTTATCATTGCCCTTTCGGTATTCTCTAACGTTTATCATTGCCCCTTCGGTATTCTCTAACGTTTATCATTGCTCCTTCGGTATTCTCTAACGTTTATCATTTTCCCTTTCGTATTCTCTAACGTTTATCATTGCTCCTTCGGTATTCTCTAACGTTTATCATTGCCCCTTCGGTATTCTCTAACGTTTATCATTGCTCCTTCGATATTCTCTAAAGTTTACCATTGCTCCTTCGGTATTCTCTAACGTTTATCATTGTCCCTTCGGTATTCTCTAACGTTTATCATTGCCCCTTCGGTATTCTCTAACGTTTATCATTGCCCCTTCGGTATTCTCTAATGTTTATCATTGCTCATTCTGTATTCTTTAACGTTTATCATTGCTCCTTCGGTATTCTCTAACGTTTATCATTGCCCCTTCGGTATTCTCTAACTTTATCATTGCCCCTTCGGTATTCTCTAACGTTTATCATTGCTCCTTCGGTATTCTCTAACGTTTATCATTGCTCCTTCGGTATTCTCTAACGTTTATCATTGCTCCTTCGGTATTCTCTAACGTTTATCATTGCCCTTTCGGTATTCTCTAACGTTTATCATTGCCCCTTCGGTATTCTCTAACGTTTATCATTGCTCCTTCGGTATTCTCTAACGTTTATCATTGCTCATTCGGTATTCTCTAACGTTTATCATTGCTCCTTCGGTATTCTCTAACGTTTATCATTACCCCTTCAGTATTCTCTAACGTTTATCATTGCCCCTTCGGTTTTCTCTAACGTTTATCATTGCCCCTTCGTTATTCTCTAACGTTTTGCATTGCTCATTCGGTATTCTCTAACGTTTATCATTGCTCCTTCGGTATTCTCTAACGTTTATCATTTTCCCTTTCGTATTCTCTAACGTTTATCATTGCTCCTTCGGTATTCTCTAACGTTTATCATTGCCCCTTCGGTATTCTCTAACGTTTATCATTGCTCCTTCGATATTCTCTAACGTTTACCATTGCTCCTTCGGTATTCTCTAACGTTTATCATTGCCCCTTCGGTATTCTCTAACGTTTATCATTGCCCCTTCGGTATTCTCTAACGTTTATCATTGCCCCTTCGGTATTCTCTAATGTTTATCATTGCTCATTCTGTATTCTTTAACGTTTATCATTGCTCCTTCGGTATTCTCTAACGTTTATCATTGCCCCTTCGGTATTCTCTAACTTTATCATTGCCCCTTCGGTATTCTCTAACGTTTATCATTGCTCCTTCGGTATTCTCTAACGTTTATCATTGCTCCTTCGGTATTCTCTAACGTTTATCATTGCTCCTTCGGTATTCTCTAACGTTTATCATTGCTCCTTCGGTATTCTCTAACGTTTATCATTGCCCTTTCGGTATTCTCTAACGTTTATCATTGCTCCTTCGGTATTCTCTAACGTTTATCATTGCTCCTTCGGTATTCTCTAACGTTTATCATTGCCCTTTCGGTATTCTCTAACGTTTATCATTGCCCCTTCGGTATTCTCTAACGTTTATCATTGCTCCTTCGGTATTCTCTAACGTTTATCATTGCTCATTCGGTATTCTCTAACGTTTATCATTGCTCCTTCGGTATTCTCTAACGTTTATCATTGCCCCTTCAGTATTCTCTAACGTTTATCATTGCTCCTTCGGTATTCTCTAACGTTTATCATTGCTCCTTCGGTATTCTCTAACGTTTAGCATTGCCCCTTCGGTATTCTCTAACGTTTATCATTGCCCCTTCGGTTTTCTCTAACGTTTATCATTGCCCCTTCGTTATTCTCTAACGTTTTGCATTGCTCATTCGGTATTCTCTAACGTTTATCATTGCTCCTTCGGTATTCTCTAACGTTTATCATTTTCTTTTTCGTATTCTCTAACGTTTATCATTGCTCCTTCGGTATTCTCTAACGTTTATCATTGCCCCTTCGGTATTCTCTAACGTTTATCATTGCTCCTTCGATATTCTCTAACGTTTACCATTGCTCCTTCGGTATTCTCTAACGTTTATCATTGCCCCTTCGGTATTCTCTAACGTTTATCATTGCCCCTTCGGTATTCTCTAATGTTTATCATTGCTCATTCTGTATTCTTTAACGTTTATCATTGCTCCTTCGGTATTCTCTAACGTTTATCATTGCCCCTTTGGTATTCTCTAACTTTATCATTGCCCCTTCGGTATTCTCTAACGTTTATCATTGCTCCTTCGGTATTCTCTAACGTTTATCATTGCTCCTTCGGTATTCTCTAACGTTTATCATTGCTCCTTCGGTATTCTCTAACGTTTATCATTGCCCTTTCGGTATTCTCTAACGTTTATCATTGCCCCTTCGGTATTCTCTAACGTTTATCATTGCTCCTTCGGTATTCTCTAACGTTTATCATTGCTCATTCGGTATTCTCTAACGTTTATCATTGCTCCTTCGGTATTCTCTAACGTTTATCATTGCCCCTTCAGTATTCTCTAACGTTTATCATTGCTCCTTCGGTATTCTCTAACGTTTATCATTGCTCCTTCGGTATTCTCTAACGTTTAGCATTGCCCCTTCGGTATTCTCTAACGTTTATCATTGCCCCTTCGGTATTCTCTAACGTTTATCATTGCTCCTTCGGTATTCTCTAACGTTTATCATTGCTCATTCGGTATTCTCTAACGTTTATCATTGCGCCTTCGGTATTCTCTAACGTTTATCATTGACTCTTCGGTATTCTCTATAACGTTTATCATTGCCCTTTCGGTATTCTCTAACGTTTATCATTGCCCCTTCAGTATTCTCTAACGTTCATCATTGCCCCTTCGGTATTCTCTAACGTTTATCATTGCTCATTCGGTATTCTCTAACGTTTACCATTGCTCCTTCGGTATTCTCTAACGTTTATCATTGCTCCTTCGGTATTCTCTAACGTTTATCATTGCCCCTTCGGTATTCTCTAACGTTTATCATTGCCCCTTCGTTATTCTCTAACGTTTAGCATTGCTCATTCGGTATTTTCTAACGTTTATCATTGCTCCTTCGGTATTCTCTAACGTTTATCATTGCCCCTTCGGTATTCTCTAACGTTTATCATTACCCCTTCGGTATTCTCTAACGTTTATCATTGCCCCTTCGGTATTCCCTAACGTTTATCATTGCCCCTTCGGTATTCTCTAACGTTTATCATTGCCACTTCTGTATTCTCTTAACATTTATCATTGCTCATTCGGTATTCTCTAACGTTTATCATTGCTCCTTCGGTATTCTCTAACGTTTATCATTGCTCCTTCGGTATTCTCTACCGTTTATCATTGCCCCTTCGGTATTCTCTAACGTTTATCATTGCTCATTCGGTATTCTCTAACGTTTACCATTGCTCCTTCGGTATTCTCTAACGTTTATCATTGCTCCTTCGGTATTCTCTAACGTTTATCATTGCCCCTTCGGTTTTCTCTAACGTTTATCATTGCCCCTTCGTTATTCTCTAACGTTTTGCATTGCTCATTCGGTATTCTCTAACGTTTATCATTGCTCCTTCGGTATTCTCTAACGTTTATCATTTTCCCTTTCGTATTCTCTAACGTTTATCATTGCTCCTTCGGTATTCTCTAACGTTTATCATTGCCCCTTCGGTATTCTCTAACGTTTATCATTGCTCCTTCGATATTCTCTAACGTTTACCATTGCTCCTTCGGTATTCTCTAACGTTTATCATTGCCCCTTCGGTATTCTCTAACGTTTATCATTGCCCCTTCGGTATTCTCTAACGTTTATCATTGCCCCTTCGGTATTCTCTAACTTTATCATTGCCCCTTCGGTATTCTCTAACGTTTATCATTGCTCCTTCGGTATTCTCTAACGTTTATCATTGCTCCTTCGGTATTCTCTAACGTTTATCATTGCTCCTTCGGTATTCTCTAACGTTTATCATTGCTCCTTCGGTATTCTCTAACGTTTATCATTGCCCCTTCGGTATTCTCTAACGTTTATCATTGCCCCTTCGGTATTCTCTAACGTTTATCATTGCTCCTTCGGTATTCTCTAACGTTGATCATTGCTCATTCGGTATTCTCTAACGTTTATCATTGCTCCTTCGGTATTCTCTAACGTTTATCATTGACTCTTCGGTATTCTCTAACGTTTATCATTGCCCTTTCGGTATTCTCTAACGTTTATCATTGCTCCTTCGGTATTCTCTAACGTTCATCATTGCCCCTTCGGTATTCTCTAACGTTTATCATTGCTCATTCGGTATTCTCTAACGTTTACCATTGCTCCTTCGGTATTCTCTAACGTTTATCATTGCTCCTTCGGTATTCTCTAACGTTTATCATTGCCCCTTCGGTATTCTCTAACGTTTATCATTGCCCCTTCGTTATTCTCTAACGTTTAGCATTGCTCATTCGGTATTCTCTAACGTTTATCATTGCTCCTTCGGTATTCTCTAACGTTTATCATTGCCCCTTCGGTATTCTCTAACGTTTATCATTACCCCTTCGGTATTCTCTAACGTTTATCATTGCCCCTTCGGTATTCCCTAACGTTTATCATTGCCCCTTCGGTATTCTCTAACGTTTATCATTGCCACTTCTGTATTCTCTTAACATTTATCATTGCTCATTCGGTATTCTCTAACGTTTATCATTGCTCCTTCGGTTTTCTCTAACGTTTATCATTGCTCCTTCGGTATTCTCTACCGTTTATCATTGCCCCTTCGGTATTCTCTAACGCTTATCATTGCTCATTCGGTATTCTCTAACGTTTACCATTGCTCCTTCGGTATTCTCTAACGTTTATCATTGCTCCTTCGGTATTCTCTAACGTTTATCATTGCCCCTTCGGTTTTCTCTAACGTTTATCATTGCCCCTTCGTTATTCTCTAACGTTTTGCATTGCTCATTCGGTATTCTCTAACGTTTATCATTGCTCCTTCGGTATTCTCTAACGTTTATCATTTTCCCTTTCGTATTCTCTAACGTTTATCATTGCTCCTTCGGTATTCTCTAACGTTTATCATTGCCCCTTCGGTATTCTCTAACGTTTATCATTGCTCCTTCGGTATTCTCTAACGTTTACCATTGCTCCTTCGGTATTCTCTAACGTTTATCATTGCCCCTTCGATATTCTCTAACGTTTATCATTGCCCCTTCGGTATTCTCTAACGTTTATCATTGCCCCTTCGGTATTCTCTAATGTTTATCATTGCTCATTCTGTATTCTTTAACGTTTATCATTGCTCCTTCGGTATTCTCTAACGTTTATCATTGCCCCTTCGGTATTCTCTAACTTTATCATTGCCCCTTCGGTATTCTCTAACGTTTATCATTGCTCCTTCGGTATTCTCTAACGTTTATCATTGCTCCTTCGGTATTCTCTAACGTTTATCATTGCTCCTTCGGTATTCTCTAACGTTTATCATTGCTCCTTCGGTATTCTCTAACGTTTATCATTGCCCCTTCGGTATTCTCTAACGTTTATCATTGCTCCTTCGGTATTCTATAACGTTTATCATTGCCCCTTCGGTATTCTCTAACGTTTATCAGATCACTTACCCAGTCTAGCTATGTTAGCAGTATCATCTCCTGTCTTACACATTTTAGAAAAAATAAAACAAAATATTCCGAGAATACTAGCAGCAACTCCGGCGACAGAAACTTCCGAGTAGTCGTAATCATTGGATTTATCGTCATTATGGTCATCTATCCATTCTGCGGAAATGAAAAAAAAAGTTTTATTTTCCTTTATTTTACCTATAAAGTTACAAGTTAAAAATATTTACTGTCAATATTTTAAATTTAATATTAGAAATATGAAGTATTCAGCCATAGCAGGAAAATTACAATGATAAATAAAATAAAATAAATATATTAAGAAACGAAACGGTTGAAGATACTAAAATGGGTATACTCAGAAGCCGTTATTCGAAGAAGGACAGACAACACAATAGCCAAAAGAAAGAAAAAAAGGGGAAAAAAAAACAAAAGACAAAAGAGGGAAAAAGACAAAAACGATAATGGTAATGGACCAAATGTTACACAAATAACTATATATTGAGAAATACAAACCCCACAAGAATGGGGTGTTTGAACTTAAGTGCTCCAGAATGATGAACAGTTTCTGGTTCACTAATGGTACCTGTCGTGTTGCTGTTCAACGACATATGGAAATCATATTGTACAACAGTACAAGTAAATAAATAAGATAAATAAAACATGATCCCCCACAAAAGATGTCAGTACAAACGAACCGAGGAAAGTCTTTGCATGGAATTTGTATCGGATATCGAATATCCCTGCACCCTTTAATTTTAAATGAAGATATCGATACATCAAATGATATGTATTATTAATAATAGTTACCTTTAGTAGTAGTTGTTAGAGCTGTTGGACATGATGTCTGTGTCTTTGTAGTATTGGTCTTTATGATCAATTGTGATATGCAAAAGCTGGACGATGGCCTCTTTTGAACATTGAATGTAATTAATTTGTCTTTTAAATTCCATGGAATGCACCATTCATTCCAAATGTTATATTCAAGTTCCTATAACAAAAATAACACCACCTTAACTGATAGACTATTAGTTCCCGATGGTATCATCCGCCCATTAGTAGTCAGTAGTGTTTCGGAACTGACATGTATTTTTAGATATAGTGTCAAACCAACTTAAGTGACCACCCCTTTTAAGCAACGACTTGTATTATGTTACCTTAATTTAATTTCCGATCACAGTGCATTTCATATTAATTAATTCTGTATTTAGCGGCCACCTGTCGTATGTGAAAATATTTTTATGTTCCTTTGGAAGGTCACATAAAACAGGTTTTATTGTATTTATTATGAAACTATTCCTTTGGCTTTGATCAACTTCAAATTAATCAGTGGCTGTTTATTATTATTTATATGTCCTCTATATCCCTATGTTATGTATATAGGTATATTGTGTTGTATTGTTGTTTGATTATGATGCACTCTGTGTACCTAAGTTTATCAAGAAAATCTTGACTATTGACATGAGAAAATTATCATTGAAATTTACAGTTCCTAAATAATGTAATGGGGATCATACATGATTTGTAATGGAGATCATACATGATTTGTAATGGGGATCATACATGATTTGTAATGGAGATCATACATGATTTGTAATGGGGATCATACATGATTTGTAATGGGGATCATACATGATTTGTAATGGAGATTATACATGATTTGTAATGGGGATCATACATGATTTGTAATGGGGATCATACATGATTTGTAATGGGGATCATACATGATTTGTAATGGGGATCATACATGATTTGTAATGGGGATCATACATGATTTGTAATGGGGATCATAGATGATTTGTAATGGGGATCATACATGATTTGTAATGGGGATCATACATGATTTGTAATGGAGATCATACATGATTTGTAATGGGGATCATACATGATTTGTAATGGAGATTATACATGATTTGTAATGGGGATCATACATGATTTGTAATGGGGTTCATACATGATTTGTAATGGGGATCATACATGATTTGTAATGGGGATCATACATGATTTGTAATGGGGATCATACATGATTTGTAATGGGGATCATACATGATTTGTAATGGGGATCATAGATGATTTGTAATGGGGATCATACATGATTTGTAATGGGGATCATACATGATTTGTAATGGAGATCATACATGATTTGTAATGGGGATCATACATGATTTGTAATGGAGATCATACATGATTTGTAATGGGGATCATACATGATTTGTAATGGGGATCATACATGATTTGTAATGGAGATTATACATGATTTGTAATGGGGATCATACATGATTTGTAATGGGGATCATACATGATTTGTAATGGGGATCATACATGATTTGTAATGGGGATCATACATGATTTGTAATGGGGATCATACATGATTTGTAATGGGGATCATAGATGATTTGTAATGGGGATCATACATGATTTGTAATGGGGATCATACATGATTTGTAATGGAGATCATACATGATTTGTAATGGGGATCATACATGATTTGTAATGGAGATTATACATGATTTGTAATGGGGATCATACATGATTTGTAATGGGGTTCATACATGATTTGTAATGGGGATCATACATGATTTGTAATGGGGATCATACATGATTTGTAATGGGGATCATACATGATTTGTAATGGGGATCATACATGATTTGTAATGGGGATCATAGATGATTTGTAATGGGGATCATACATGATTTGTAATGGGGATCATACATGATTTGTAATGGAGATCATACATGATTTGTAATGGGGATCATACATGATTTGTAATGGGGATCATACATGATTTGTAATGGGGATCATACATGATTTGTAATGGAGATCATGCATGATTTGTAATGGAGATCATACATGATTTGTAATGGGTATCATACATGATTTGTAATGGAGATCATACATGATTTGTAATGGGTATACATGATTTGTAATGGGGATCATACATGATTTGTAATGGGGATCATACATGATTTGTAATGGGGATCATACATGATTTGTAATGGGGATCATACATGATTTGTAATGGAGATCATACATGATTTGTAATGGAGATCATACATGATTTGTAATGGGTATACATGATTTGTAATGGGGATCATACATGATTTGTAATGGGGATCATACATGATTTGTAATGGGGATCATACATGATTTGTAATGGGGATCATACATGATTTGTAATGGAGATCATACATGATTTGTAATGGAGATCATACATGATTTGTAATGGAGATCATACATGATTTGTAATGGGGATCATACATGATTTGTAATGGGTATCATACATGATTTGTAATGGGGATCATACATGATTTGTAATGGGTATGCATGATTTGTAATGGAGATCATACATGATTTGTAATGGGGATCATACATGATTTGTAATGGGTATACATGATTTGTAATGGAGATCATACATGATTTGTAATGGGGATCATACATGATTTGTAATGGGGATCATACATGATTTGTAATGGAGATCATACATGATTTGTAATGGGGATCATACATGATTTGTAATGGGTATCATACATGATTTGTAATGGGGATCATACATGATGTCGGTTCTCCTGTTTAGTTCCTTTGGTTTTCTTGGTCACAAAGACTTTTACCTTATTTGGTTTTCCATCGCATCGGTGGTGTAATCGTTAGCATGCTCTCCTCGAGTGTGGTAGATTGTGGGTTCGAACCCCGATCGCGTCAAACCAAAGACTATGAAAATGGTATTTGTTGCTTCTCCGCTAAGCACAAAGCGATAAGGAGAAAGAGCAAAGACTGGTTGGCCCGGAATCAGGATAATGTGTCCGAGTGGGGCGAAATATCTCTCCGCTGACTGTTGTTTCAGTGCGTTGGTATTAAAATAATCCAACTAAGCGCGTTGGTCTAGTAGAAAACGGACCTCTTCCTCCTCATCATCATCTCGTTGAAAATTAACTTGTTCTCGTCATGATATAGCTGCAAATTGCTGAGTTGGTGTTAAACAACAACCACTCACCCACTAACTCACAATCTTTTGACTGAGCATACTAGATGAATGTTATTTCATTATTGAATGTGTAGTGGACACTAAATTAGATATCTACAGTATTTATTTTTATTATGTCTCTAGGCAACCAGTACCTATCACCAGGGCCGGATTATTATAAAAGCCAACCTTAGTGCCCCCGCACCTTTCTTTTTCCTACATTTTTTTTTTTACTTTTGGTGTGTGTTTTGAGCCTAATATATGGCTGATAAAATAAATTGCCTTGTGACCGCATTTTTGTGGTGCCCCTTGTCCCTTGATGCCATATTCACGTACTTATTTTGCCTAAGAGTAAATCCAGCACTGCCTATCACCACTAAAGTTAGATTCCTTCTCATGACAAGGCATACTCGATACAACCTTTTGTGATAAGAGTTTGTCAGTCGATGGTTTCATCACTAATTTCCGAATTCTTCAACCAATAAAACTGATCTTATCCGCAATACTCATAGTTTTTTAAATGCTTTAGATTTGATAACAAAAATTTGAACAGCATCTCCATAGAAACGCCATTCACATAGAAACCAGATAAGATAGTTGAATTATATTTGCATGCAATATATATATAGTGATTATAAAGTATTTGTCATGTATATTACCCGTGATGAAAAGCTACGACGTGCTTATTAACTCACCAACACCTGTTCTCTGTCTATTTCAACTGTATATGTGCACATTGTTGCTTCGAAATGCGAGTAATATGAGTCATGTATTTCAAAGCAAACAGGAACGTCGTCCTGGACACGGAATGTTACAGATCCATGGAATGATATGCTCGTATAGAATGCGTAACTGTCTAAACAGATGTCTTGATAATTGTATGTCAAAACTGAAATAGATATAGGTTGATTAGATAAAGCAACGTTGCTACTAGTATTTTGTAACTAGATTAACACGACGGGTGCCACTAGTAGAGCAGGAACTGCCTACCCTTCCGGAGCATCCGAGTTCACCCTCGGTTTTTAGTGGGGTTCGTGTTACTCGATCTTTAGTTGTATGTGTTTGTTTTGTAGATTGTTGGTTGTCCTTTTGTACTTTTTCTTTTGGCCATTGTGTTGTCTGTTCTTCTTCGATTTACGGATTATGATTATCCCTTTGGTATCTTCAAACTCTTCTTATATTGGGCATGCTAATAATTCCCACGGAATATATATTGACCCAAAGCTTCAAAGCTGCAATTTCGCGCTACTAACAAGAACCTAGTGCGCAAACACACTCCTGGATAACTTTTGCTCAGTGACTGAGTTGACTTCCAGTATAATACAGACCCATCACAATCCGTTATATTTTTCTGGGATCTGGTATTGAAATAGATTAACAATTCAATTTAGTGTTTCTCAACTGATTCATAAGCACATCGTTTAAATTTTGCTTTTTATAATTGAGGATAATGAAATTCAGATACAACCTTGCAATTACTAAATGTTGAATACTACAAAGTACCACATGAATATTGTTGATGCCATTATAGATATATGAATGAAAGGATTTACAACTACGTGTATCTATGACAATGCCGTTCTAGATAGCGATAGTTTGATATATATCTAAGTGGTAAAGTCTAATAAGGACACTATATTATAGAGTACACACACACAATTTTACAGGGCCCGGGTGGCTCAATGAGTTAGGTAGTTGTAAGGCTCGGATGGCTCAGTGAGTTAGGTAGTTGGATTACCTAACAACTCATACAAGGCTATCACCAATACGGCGTGGGTTCGCGCCCGGCTTTGTAAATTACAAAAAGGTGCACTCAACTCGCAGCTGCAAGTGATAAAGTTTACCAGTTGCTTGCCCATGGCCGTTGGTTCTCTCCGTGTACTCCGGCTTCTTCCACCACTAAATCTGGTCGCCATGATATAGCTGAAATATTGATGAAAGTGGCTGTCATACTTACTGTCGCGTTTCCTATATCCAAAAACCTTAGCAGCTTTATAACACTTTCTACATGTGCTAAATCGAACACTTGTTACCAAGGCGTTGTCATTTCCAGCTTTACCAGAATTTAGATATTTAAACTTTAGAACCACTTCAAATGAAGGCCATTGTCCTGTCCATTTCATTTTATCTTTACAATTCAATGTCTACAAAATGTTAATGAAACAGGTATCATTTGTATGTGTAGAGTAAAACCAGTTTAATTTACCATCAATTCCTTTGCTCATTCATGACTTATCACCGTGTGTGTAAAAAAGTAACATGAGTTCACCAACAGTTTTTGGTGTGGTTCGTGTTGCTCAACCTTTAGTCTTCTGTGTAGTGTTTTGTAGATCATTATTTGTCGTCATTCTGGTGTCTGTCCTTCGAGTTGCTGCTACTAGTTACCTTTTTGGGTTTACGTTTGGGTTTATAGTGTTTAACGCCACTTTCAACTCTATTTCAGTTATATCGTGAATGTCAGTTTTATTGGTGGAGGAAACCGGAGTGTCCGGAGAAAATCACTGACCTGTCGCAAGTCACTGACAAACTTTATCACATAATGTTGTATCGAGTACACCTTGCCTGAGCGTGGTTCGAACTCACAACTTCAGTTGTGATAGGCAATGATTGCATAGGTAGTTGTAAATCCAACTACCATACAATCACGACCACGACGACCTCTACCTCTTTGGCATCTTCAAACATTTCTATAAGTGACATACTATCTACGAAAATGCCAAAGTGAACACTTAATGGTAAAAATTGTGTATTATCTGTAAGTTTTTATATAGGAAGCAAACAAAACATGCTCTCGGATGTAATAATTAGTTAGCAATTGTTTTATGTGAGAACCAGTGCAATCATGCAGATGTATCATGTGTGTGTGGAGGGGGGGGGGGGGGGAGGGTAGTTAATTGCCAGTAAATTTCTTGAGATTTAATTGTTTTCGCCTATTGACTTGTTTCGTTAAATTTTTTGTTTGTTTTTTGTTTTTGTTTTTTGTTTGGTTGTTTTTTTTTTTGGAGGGGGGGGGGGGAGGGTTACAAATACCCCTCGCATACATTATATATCTGTTCAAAAAACTTACTGTAATGGCTTTGTTGCAGGAGGGGTCACCAATAAAAATGTCAATATCATATAGACAGGAATCTGCTGAAGGTATATTGACTTCTAAACTTATTTTCTCCCAATTTTTAGTAAAATAGCTGTATTTCTTGTCAAATTTCACTTTCAGTTGACATTCATGTAAATCCGGGAACTTTGTGAAATTAGCACGTGTCAAGTTAAAGTTGCCTTTTTGTTTACTTTTTAAATACATGACATATTGGTTGTCTTGACTACAGTTACTTCCGTAAATGGTAATAGCTGAAAAATGAAATAACAATGTGCAAATACAAATATTAACAGATGGTGGAAATACCACTCTTTAATCAATTCCTTAATAAAAACGAAAAAACAAATACAACACTCTCGGAGCAGTTCCAAATTCCAGTAAAAAAATCAATTGTACAATTTTATCATTTACCTGAATTACTATGTTTTTTTCCTCAGGATAAACTCAATATTGATGCAATGTACTCAAACTAATGCTGGGAAATGGCTTGGTGAAGCACGCCTTTGTGCCAGTTTTTAAGACTCGTACACATTTAAACTCTATTTTTAAGACACTGCACTAAAGTATATTGTATACCTGTTGCTAAATCAATTCAAGATTAGATTGTGCTGGACAAATATATTATAAAATTTAATCTATCAATCGTAGAAAAAAGGGCAAACATCGATACCCTTAACACACGAATACATAACCCTCACTTTCCGTACTTTGTACAGGTAATTAAATAGAAAGTGGCGGTGTTAAGCTAGTTTTATGGGCTCACACCTACCCTCTACATGCGGCCGTCCAAATGATTTCCACGTGTGTAACCTGCCCTTTACATGCGGCCGTCCAAGGGATTTCCACGTGTGTAACCTACCCTTTACATGCGGCCGTCCAAGTGATTTCCACGTGTGTAACCTGCCCTTTACATGCGGCCGTCCAAGGGATTTCCACGTGTGTAACCTGCCCTTTACATGCGGCCGTCCAAGGGATTTCCACGTGTGTAACCTGCCCTCTACATGCGGCCGTCCAAGTGATTTCCACGTGTGTAACCTGCCCTTTACATGCGGCCGTCCAAGTGATTTCCACGTGTGTAACCTGCCCTTTACATGCGGCCGTCCAAGGGATTTCCACGTGTGTAACCTGCCCTTTACATGCGGCCGTCCAAGGGATTTCCACGTGTGTAACCTGCCCTCTACATGCGGCCGTCCAAGTGATTTCCACGTGTGTAACCTGCCCTTTACATGCGGCCGTCCAAGTGATTTCCACGTGTGTAACCTGCCCTTTACATGCGGCCGTCCAAGGGATTTCCACGTGTGTAACCTGCCCTCTACATGCGGCCGTCCAAGTGATTTCCACGTGTGTAGCCTGCCCTTTACATGCGGCCGTCCAAGTGATTTCTACGTGTGTAACCTGCCCTTTACATGCGGCCGTCCAAGTGATTTCCACGTGTGTAACCTGCCCTTTACATGCGGCCGTCCAAGTGATTTCCACGTGTGTAGCCTGCCCTTTACATGCGGCCGTCCAAGTGATTTCCACGTGTGTAACCTGCCCTTTACATGCGGCCGTCCAAGTGATTTCCACGTGTGTAGCCTGCCCTTTACATGCGGCCGTCCAAGTGATTTCCACGTGTGTAACCTGCCCTTTACATGCGGCCGTCCAAGTGATTTCCACGTGTGTAACCTGCCCTTTACATGCGGCCGTCCAAGTGATTTCCACGTGTGTAACCTGCCCTTTACATGCGGCCGTCCAAGTGATTTCCACGTGTGTAGCCTGCCCTTTACATGCGGCCGTCCAAGTGATTTCCACGTGTGTAACCTGCCCTTTACATGCGGCCGTCCAAGTGATTTCCACGTGTGTAACCTGCCCTCTACATGCGGCCGTCCAAGTGATTTCCACGTGTGTAACCTGCCCTCTACATGCGGCCGTCCAAGTGATTTCCACGTGTGTAACCTGCCCTTTACATGCGGCCGTCCAAGTGATTTCCACGTGTGTAACCTGCCCTCTACATGCGGCCGTCCAAGTGATTTCCACGTGTGTAACCTGCCCTCTACATGCGGCCGTCCAAGTGATTTCCACGTGTGTAACCTGCCCTTTACATGCGGCCGTCCAAGTGATTTCCACGTGTGTAAATACAAATATTAATAGATAGATGAAATACGACTCTTTCTTCAATTCTTTAACACGAATTCATGATAAATGTTTGGGTTAGTGTTATGGTGTTTAACGCCACTTTCAACAATGTTTCAGTTATATTGTGGCCGTCAGTTTTATTTGTGGAGTACCCGGAGAAAACCACCGATCTACTGCAAGTCACTAACAAATTTTATCACATAATATTGTATCGAGTAAGCCTCCCCTGAGCGGGATTCGAACTCATCACGTTAGTGGTGATAGGCACTTATTGCATAGGTAGTTCCAACTAGGTAAATCCAACTACCATGCGATCACGATCACGACGGCCCCTGTGATAGTGCACGTGGCGTATATTTACAAAGGGATACATTTACACCTGTTTACCAATATCTATGCAAATAAATGTGTGCTTTTAAACATTTCTGAAAACAAGGCTATATACATGTGTGTGCTTACATATCGGATAAGCATAATTAGAGTACATATGAAGTAAATTATTGCTTTACACGTACATAAACAGCCAAAGACAGCTATAATTTGTTTGTATTTAAACGCCATGCGAGGTAAGTAATAGTGTTGAACTTGTGAACTTGTAGGTCTGTAACATTTCGCCCACGAGATGCAATCCCATATCATTTTGTGGGCCAAGGCTTTCAAAACCGACGTTCGTCGTCAGCTCTGCCACTGTGGACTAGCTACTAAAATTGACAAGAGCGATTTCAGATACATTATTTAGACTTATAACTAGGATCATCTTTGACTCCAGTGTTGCCAGAAACGCGTCGTGCGTCCTAAACTAGATATCTACGTTTTTATGTCCATTTTCCCCAATATTTTATGTATTCTTTTTAACGGAATTGCTAAAACCAAATATGTACAAAAGGAGGACACCTATTGTTTCATCATCATTCTGGTGGGATTATACGATGTCAATAGATTATGTCATTAAAGCTCTTAATACGTGTTGGTGTGTGCAGTACAATTTAGTTAACCATTTCAATAAGATTTCAAGGTAAATAACCATCTGTGTATGAAAACTAATGTCAAAGTCGTTCGCAATCAGCGGTTGACCGTAGAGCTAGATCTTTAAACCAAGGATATCTAGACCGTAACAAATATGTCGTATAGACACCAGTTTGATATTTGATATGAGTGAATGAGTGATTGTTGCCTAACGCCAAATAAACATTTTTTTCAACAATATCATGGCGATAATTGATTATCCTTCCAGAGCACCCGTGTACACATCGGTTTTAGTAGGGTTTGTGTTACTCAACCATTAATTTTCAGTGTAAACTATTGTAGATCATTGTTTGTCCTGTTGTCATTTTTCTTTTGGTCGTTCTATTGTTTGTTCTTCTTTGATAGATGGCCTTTGATTACCACTATTGTTTGTTCTTCTTTGATAGATGGCCTTTGATTACCACTATTGTTTGTTCTTCTTTGATAGATGGCCTTTGATTACCACTATTGTTTGTTCTTCTTTGATAGATGGCCTTTGATTACCACTATTGTTTGTTCTTCTTTTATAGATGGCCTTTGATTACCACTATTGTTTGTTCTTCTTTGATAGATGGCCTTTGATTACCACTATTGTTTGTTCTTCTTTGATAGATGGCCTTTGATTACCACTATTGTTTGTTCTTCTTTGATAGATGGCCTTTGATTACCACTATTGTTTGTTCTTCTTTTATAGATGGCCTTTGATTACCACTATTGTTTGTTCTTCTTTGATAGATGACCTTTGATTACCACTATTGTTTGTTCTTCTTTGATAGATGGCCTTTGATTACCACTATTGTTTGTTCTTCTTTGATAGATGGCCTTTGATTACCACTATTGTTTGTTCTTCTTTGATAGATGGCCTTTGATTACCACTATTGTTTGTTCTTCTTTGATAGATGGCCTTTGATTACCACTATTGTTTGTTCTTCTTTGATAGATGGCCTCTGATTACCACTATTGTTTGTTCTTCTTTGATAGATGGCCTCTGATTACCACTATTGTTTGTTCTTCTTTGATAGATGGCCTTTGATTACCACTATTGTTTGTTCTTCTTTGATAGATGGCCTTTGATTACCACTATTGTTTGTTCTTCTTTTATAGATGGCCTTTGATTACCACTATTGTTTGTTCTTCTTTGATAGATGACCTTTGATTACCACTATTGTTTGTTCTTCTTTGATAGATGGCCTTTGATTACCACTATTGTTTGTTCTTCTTTGATAGATGGCCTTTGATTACCACTATTGTTTGTTCTTCTTTGATAGATGGCCTTTGATTACCACTATTGTTTGTTCTTCTTTGATAGATGGCCTTTGATTACCACTATTGTTTGTTCTTCTTTGATAGATGGCCTCTGATTACCACTATTGTTTGTTCTTCTTTGATAGATGGCCTCTGATTACCACTATTGTTTGTTCTTCTTTGATAGATGGCCTTTGATTACCACTATTGTTTGTTCTTCTTTTATAGATGGCCTTTGATTACCACTATTGTTTGTTCTTCTTTGATAGATGGCCTTTGATTACCACTATTGTTTGTTCTTCTTTGATAGATGGCCTCTGATTACCACTATTGTTTGTTCTTCTTTGATAGATGGCCTTTGATTACCACTATTGTTTGTTCTTCTTTGATAGATGGCCTCTGATTACCACTATTGTTTGTCCTTCTTTGATAGATGGCCTTTGATTACCACTATTGTTTGTTCTTCTTTGATAGATGGCCTCTGATTACCACTATTGTTTGTTCTTCTTTGATAGATGGCCTTTGATTACCACTATTGTTTGTTCTTCTTTGATAGATGGCCTTTGATTACCACTATTGTTTGTTCTTCTTTGATAGATGGCCTCTGATTACCACTATTGTTTGTTCTTCTTTGATAGATGGCCTTTGATTACCACTATTGTGTGTCCTTCTTTGATAGATGGCCTCTGATTACCACTATTGTTTGTTCTTCTTTGATAGATGGCCTTTGATTACCACTATTGTGTGTCCTTCTTTGATAGATGGCCTTTGATTACCACTATTGTTTGTCCTTCTTTTATATATGGCCTTTGAATACCACTATTGTTTGTCCTTCTTTGATAGATGGCCTCTGATTACCACTATTGTTTGTTCTTCTTTGATAGATGGCCTCTGATTACCACTATTGTTTGTCCTTCTTTGATAGATGGCCTCTGATTACCACTATTGTTTGTCCTTCTTTGATAGATGGCCTTTGATTACCACTATTGTTTGTCCTTCTTTGATAGATGGCCTTTGATTACCACTATTGTTTGTTCTTCTTTGATAGATGGCCTCTGATTACCACTATTGTTTGTCCTTCTTTGATAGATGGCCTCTGATTACCACTATTGTTTGTCCTTCTTTGATAGATGGCCTTTGATTACCACTATTGTTTGTCCTTCTTTGATAGATGGCCTTTGATTACCACTATTGTTTGTTCTTCTTTGATAGATGGCCTCTGATTACCACTATTGTTTGTCCTTCTTTGATAGATGGCCTCTGATTACCACTATTGTTTGTTCTTCTTTGATAGATGGCCTTTGATTACCACTATTGTTTGTTCTTCTTTGATAGATGGCCTTTGATTACCACTATTGTTTGTTCTTCTTTGATAGATGGCCTTTGATGACCACTATTGTTTGTTCTTCTTTGATAGATGGCCTCTGATTACCACTATTGTTTGTCCTTCTTTGATAGATGGCCTTTGATTACCACTATTGCTTGTCCTTCTTTGATAGATGGCCTCTGATTACCACTATTGTTTGTTCTTCTTTGATAGATGGCCTTTGATTACCACTATTGTTTGTTCTTTTTTGATAGATGGCCTTTGATTACCACTATTGTTTGTTCTTCTTTGATAGATGGCCTTTGATTACCACTATTGTTTGTCCTTCTTTGATAGATGGCCTTTGATTACCACTATTGTTTGTTCTTCTTTGATAGATGGTCTTTGATTACCACTATTGTGTGTCCTTCTTTGATAGATGGCCTTTGATTACCACTGTTGTTTGTCCTTCTTTGATAGATGGCCTTTGATTACCACTATTGTTTGTCCTTCTTTGATAGATGGCCTCTGATTACCACTATTGTTTGTTCTTCTTTGATAGATGGCCTCTGATTACCACTATTGTTTGTTCTTCTTTGATAGATGGCCTCTGATTACCACTATTGTTTGTTCTTCTTTGATAGATGGCCTCTGATTACCACTATTGTTTGTTCTTCTTTGATAGATGGCCTCTGATTACCACTATTGTTTGTCCTTCTTTTATAGATGGCCTTTGATTACCACTATTGTTTGTCCTTCTTTGATAGATGGCCTCTGATTACCACTATTGTTTGTTCTTCTTTGATAGATGGCCTCTGATTACCACTATTGTTTGTTCTTCTTTGATAGATGGCCTCTGATTACCACTATTGTTTGTTCTTCTTTGATAGATGGCCTTTGATTACCACTATTGTTTGTCCTTCTTTGATAGATGGCCTCTGATTACCACTATTGTTTGTCCTTCTTTGATAGATGGCCTCTGATTACCACTATTGTTTGTTCTTCTTTGATAGATGGCCTCTGATTACCACTATTGTTTGTCCTTCTTTGATAGATGGCCTCTGATTACCACTATTGTTTGTTCTTCTTTGATAGATGGCCTCTGATTACCACTATTGTTTGTTCTTCTTTGATAGATGGTCTTTGATTACCACTATTGTTTGTTCTTCTTTGATAGATGGCCTTTGATTACCACAATTGTTTGTTCTTCTTTGATAGATGGCCTCTGATTACCACTATTGTTTGCCCTTCTTTGATAGATGGCCTTTGATTACCACTATTGTGTGTCCTTCTTTGTTAGATGGCCTTTGATTACCACTATTGTTTGTTCTTCTTTGATAGATGGCCTTTGATTACCACTATTGTTTGTTCTTCTTTGATAGATGGCCTTTGATTACCACTATTGTTTGTTCTTCTTTGATAGATGGCCTTTGATTACCACTATTGTGTGTCCTTCTTTGATAGATGGCCTCTGATTACCACTATTGTTTGTTCTTCTTTGATAGATGGCCTTTGATTACCACTATTGTTTGTCCTTCTTTGATAGATGACCTTTGATTACCACTATTGTTTGTCCTTTGATAGATGGCCTTTGATTACCACTATTGTTTGTCCTTCTTTGATAGATGGCCTTTGATTACCACTATTGTTTGTTCTTCTTTGATAGATGACCTTTGATTACCACTATTGTTTGTCCTTCTTTGATAGATGGCCTCTGATTACCACTATTGTTTGTTCTTCTTTGATAGATGGCCTTTGATTACCACTATTGTTTGTCCTTCTTTGATAGATGACCTTTGATTACCACTATTGTTTGTCCTTCTTTGATAGATGGCCTCTGATTACCACTATTGTTTGTTCTTCTTTGATAGATGGCCTTTGATTACCACTATTGTTTGTCCTTCTTTGATAGATGGCCTTTGATTACCACTAGTGTGTGTTCTTCTTTGTTAGATGGCCTTTGATTACCACTATTGTTTGTTCTTCTTTGATAGATGGCCTTTGATTACCACTATTGTTTGTCTTTCTTTGATAGATGGCCTTTGATTACCACTATTGTTTGTTCTTCTTTGATAGATGGCCTCTGATTACCACTATTGTTTGTTCTTCTTTGATAGATGGCCTCTGATTACCACTATTGTTTGTTCTTCTTTGATAGATGGCCTTTGATTACCACTATTGTTTGTTCTTCTTTGATAGATGGCCTCTGATTACCACTATTGTTTGTTCTTCTTTGATAGATGGCCTTTGATTACCACTATTGTGTGTCCTTCTTTGATAGATGGCCTCTGATTACCACTATTGTTTGTCCTTCTTTGATAGATGGCCTTTGATTACCACTATTGTTTGTCCTTTGATAGATGGCCTTTGATTTCCAGCAAATGCAAATTTCATAGTCCTTTGTTTGACCCGAACCCACGATCTATCCTTCTGCAAGCTAGCTCGCTAACCATTATACCACAGCTACGATATTTAACATGGTTCTGCTACAAGGTTAAGCTGTTTAGCGTTGGTATTTGTTTGTATATTTATGAACATGGTAAAATATACATTTTTTCTACACAATTACTACATAGACATTACACTTACGTTTCTTTGCTTCGTAATACTTTAGCAGACATACTATCCATATAAGTTTATATACCAGTAGGTAATGTGCAAGCTGAAAATAACAAACAACTGTGTTGTTCAATCGTTTTTAAATGCTTGTTTATATATTGTTAAGTAGGTAGAAATATGTGTTATAAGAAAAGTTTTAAGATACCAAAGGGAGGTAATCAGAATCCGTAAACCGAAGAAGGACAGAAAACACAATGGCCAAAAGATACCAAAGGTGTAATCAGAATTCGTAAACTGAAGAATGACAGAAAACACAATGGCCAAAAGATACCAAAGGTGTAATCAGAATCCGTCAACCGAAGAAGGACAGACAATACAATGGCCAAAAGATACCAAAGGTGTAATTAGAATGCGTAAACCGAAGGACAGACAATACAATGGCCAAAAGATACCAAAGGTGTAATCAGAATCCGTAAACCGAAGGACAGACAAGACAATGGCCAAAAGATACCAAAGGTGTAATCAGAATCCGTAAACCGAAGAAGGACAGACAATACAATGGCCAAAATATACCAAAAGGGTAATCAGAATTCGTAAACCGAAGGACAGACAACACAATGGCCAAAAGATACCAAAGGTGTAATCAGAATCCGTAAACAGAAGAAGGACAGACAACACAATGGCCAAAAGATACCAAAGGGGTAATCAGAATCCGTAAACCGAAGAAGGACAGAAAACACAATGACCAAAAGATACCAAAGGGGTAATCAGAATCCGTAAACCGAAGGACAGAAAACACAATGGCCAAAAGATACCAAAGGGGTAATCAGAATCCGTAAACCGAATTAGGACAGAAAACACAATGGCCAAAAGATACCAAAAGGGGTAATCAGAATCCGTAAACCGAAGGACAAAAAACACAATGGCCAAAAGATACCAAAGAGGTAATCAGAATCCGTAAACCGAAGAAGGACAGAAAGCACAATGGCCAAAAGAAAAAGGAGAAAAGAACAAATAACGATACTAGAGACTCAGTTGGCTGCGCCTGTGTCGCTCACCTTTCTCTCTGCTTTGAGGGAACTTTATACAGAACCTCCCATAGGTGCTTCCCACCAAGTTTTGGTCATTTGGCTAAACAGTTACAGAGAAGAAGATATCTAGAAGTCGACCAATCAGATACAAAAATGGCCTGTGGTGGTCATGTTTATTAACGGATCGGAACTAAATGAGCAATCTTTATAGATGACCTTCCAAGAATTCTTCCTGCCAAGTTTCGATTTATTTGGCAAAGTGGTTTCAGAGAAGAAGAATTTTTAGAAATCACCCAATCAGAAAAAAGAATTACCTTTGGCGGCCATGCTTGTTAACGGATCGGAACTAAATGAGCAATCTTTATAGAGGACCTTCCAATGATGCTTCCTACAAAGTTTCGATTCATTTGGCCAAGCGGTTTCAGAGGAGAAGACTTTTTAGAAATCAACCAATCAGAAACAAGAATGGCCTGTCGCGGCCATGTTTGTTAACGGATCGGGACAAAATGGGCAATCTTTATAGAGGACATGATATAGATGCTTCCTACCAAGTTTCGGCTCATTTGGCCATGCGGTTTCAGAGGAGAAGATTTTAAAAAATCGGCCAATCACAAACAAGAACTGCCTATGGTGGCCATGTTTATCGATGGATCGAAACAAAATGAACAAATTGTAGAGAGGACCTTCCATAGATGCTTCCTACCAAGTTTCACTTCATTTGGCCGAGGGGTTTCATGCAGAGGAGAAGTTTAAAATGTGAAAAGTTAACGAACGACAGACGACGGACGCCAAGTGATGGCAAAAGTTCACATTGCCTTTGGCAAGGTGAGCTAATAAAAAACCATAACACATACATGTAAAACAAAATATCGAGTAACATACGGATTCAATAAATGTATGTAGGTTTTTTAATATTGAAGAGTCTTCTTTAATGTGCAACATCTCAGCCTTTTTAAAATTATTTGGTTTTCCAGCCTTTGGATTTCTTGCTCCCAAAGACTCTAAATTATTTAGCTTTCCAATCTTTTGACCTTGAGCTTATCTGGTGAAGGTTATTCCTAAATGGTGTCATGCGCACTAACTTTCATATCTACGTTTTTTATTTGATTTCCGACTATATATTTTACAATTTTGGAATTATTCTTTTATATTTGTCAATGTCAAGCGTCTCCCCTAGATCAATTGCATTAATATTAGATAGTTGTTGGACATATCATTTGGATATCTTCTTCCATCTAAGCACATTGAGTGTAGGTTTACGTCAAGTAACCATTCTTTCACATTTGGAAACTTTCCACACTCGACACGAGCTCACTAACCATTACACTATCGAGACTATTATATTTATTATTATACACTATATCCTGCTCTCATTCTCTCTAAGCAGTCAAATTGCACTGTCTGGATAATTTTTTGGTAATATACATTCACTGACAGAAACATTATAGTTTTTCTGGTAGAATCTACCCCTTTCACACGTTTTGTCTGTTGAACTATGGGAAACTAGTAATAAATCTTTTCATTTCATGTTGCCAGAATATATCAAAACAGGTAATCAAGAGATAATGCATAATTGTATTATTTAATTCAAAATGTAAGCGTCCATGGATTAATGTGGTATTTCTGCAGGATATGCACAAAATTAACACTCTATCTAAAAAATATAAATTTAATGTATATTCGGCTCCAAACTGTGAAAATGCTCAAGGAACCTCGCTTTCATCCCAGTATTGAAGCATCATACCCGTACACTTTATATTCAAAGGCACTGCAATTATGTTACATATATATATTCTAGTGACAACAATGCCAAAATACATATATTTCTTTGCAATCATACGTCTAATTTGAATCTATTCAAAGATGCTGTTCTAACTAGTTGAACTAGGATCTGGTATGATATCCTCTTGTTTTCTGTACTAATTATATACAGGGAACCACAAATAAGTCATTTTGTTAGTTCAAACCTCAAAATGGTAAAGATCCACGTTGATGATGTAAACTTACGACATCACTATATATGTGTGCTTTCCATTAATGATGTCAATCTGCAGAAGTGAATCGTTCATGGTATAATTTCTATAGAAAATCTAGAAGACAATTTCTACAGAGCATCGTGGAATCGGTCCTCAGTTTTGCCAAACCAAAAGACTATAAATGGCCATAAATCTGTTATTGCCATAAAGAACAATAAACTTTACATTTCACCAGATTGGATTATAAAAAGAGATTGAAGAAACAAAAGGGATAATCAGAATCCGTATATCGAAGAAGAACAGACAACACAATGGTCAAAAGAAAAAGTACATATTTACATATACACCACACATTTACATACCAAACGTAATAAAAGGAAATTGTTTACGACAATGTTTTACGACAATGTTTAGCGACACTAAAGCGGCATTTGCGGTAGTGTCTACCGACAAAATTATCATCAGATCGCCATAGCAAAAATCCCCGTTGATATTAACCCGAATAATCCAGTAGTTATATTACGCTCCCGCTGGTCACTACATTTGGAGATACCAAAGGAGTAATCGGAAGCCGTAATTTGAAAAAGGACAGACAATGCAATGGCCAAAATAAAAAGGATACCTCATCTAACGATAGAGGGCGCGGTAATATGAGGCAGGTGCAACCTGAAACGCTCCCGAAGAACAGTACTTTTTCTTCCTGTTTACAAATTATCAAGCTTAAAAATAACACTACCTAAAACTCTACATCTGAAAACTTTGGATTTCTTGCAGCAGACGATCTTTTTTCTCGTTGCATCGATCACTTTATTTGCTACTCGCGTATTGTTTATATTGGAGATAGTTTAGGTCACGTGATTTGTCTTTTAATTTATTTCCGGTTGGCAGCCATGTTGTTGAACATTTTGAAGTGCATTAGTATGTTCATACTTCTATCATTAACGCTCCCTTCGGGGACGTATTATTCGAGTTACGTTGATATGAACAGCATATTTTTGAAACTGTATGTCATATGACCAACGTGACGTAAAGGTCACATACCTCAGAAATTTGAATTTTCGAAGTGATTTTGTAGTTTTTAGAGTGATGAAGAATATTATTTTTGATCACTGAAAGTTTCGTAGGGAGGAACACTCGTGACCCTGCCGGTCAAATATTTTGCTCCAAAAGTAACTGTGAAACTATGTATCATTGATTTTTCCTCCTCGAGATAACCGTGGTCAAAATAATGAACAATCTGAATGTTTGCTCCGCCCACAGATATTTATACCCATGGTCCCGGTTTAAACAAAGGAAGTCTTTGCCAAATATGAAGATTGAAGTAAGCTTTATCGCCCATATAATGGGTGACGTTTTAATGTTTGACATTTCTGGGGAGGGAGGTGCCAATTATACATGACTTGTGTTTATATTTTATTGTTTGTTCCATTATCCTATGACATTTGAAGGGTGTACCTCAATATTGTTCTTTGAATCATGTGTAGCAATAATGATAATTTACTACAGTTTTTAATTTTTGACAGTCAAGATCACGATTTTCAATGTTTGTTTGTTTTTGTTTTTTGCTTTGCTTTCTTTTTGTGTTATTAAAGAAAATGTTTTAAAAATTATCAACCTTAGAAAAAACTAAAACATAGTAAACATCTATCGTATCTAATGAACTACTGATAATTCTTATCGCTTTGCATCATTTACATCTCACATAGTTCTACAATAACTAGGAAATATTGATCTTTAGATTGTAGTATTTTAAAGTGCTAGTCGATTTTACAATACTTGTGCAATGATATAATTATTTAATAGATGAATCGATTAAAAATGATATATACTGGTCTCCTTTTTGTTCAAACTTATTTTTTGGTTATAGCAGCTATTGACATTTACATATTCACATACCACGTCACTCTTCAACAAGGAACTTTTTTTAATCTTTGGACTTGATCAAAAATAGAAAGGTCAAAGATTGGGGTCAAACTTTGTTGTCAGATGAATGGTAGATAGAATATGGGTTAAATGTCTTTCTCGGCTTTTTTCTACACTATTAGAGAAAAGCTAATTATTTGGGTTGTCTGTTTGTCTTAAAATGTGTTGTTATACAACTTAATTATTTGTCCTATTAATATTGTGGAAAGGTCTATGTATATACTTGAAACAATCTCTCCTGATAAACTATTTAGAGTATAAAACTAGATAAGATGAACTCAATGTTATAAATTGCTTCCCTTCATATCCATTTTATGCGTGTGTTATTGTGTTGAATTTAACTAAGGTCAGTATCCCTAAGGCAGAGATAATCTTTGCCAATTTTGACTATTTGCTTAGGCCCTTTAATTAATTTGCTCCAAAAGACTTCTAAATTACTTGGTTTTGCAATCTGTTGACTATAAGCGTACATAATGAAGGTTAGTTCGTGCGCACTAATCTAGATATTCTTGTTCATACAATTTGTTGATATATCTCCTCAGACTTGGCGACGTCTACGTTAAGGGTGGTTTTACGGTATCTTCAACAATATGTCAGTCAGTATTATTAGTGAAGTGAACCAAGATATTTACACCTCTCTATACATTCAGTGATTATCACCACGGAGGCCGTGGCAACGTGTACATTGTGCAACTTTATGTGATAACATTTGTCACTGACAGGACCGCCTTCTGGCATTCTCCAAGTACTACCCTCCAACCCCATAAAACTGATCGCTACTACTGTTAAAGTGACCCATAACCTACCAGTTAATGTTGCTGCCGCAGACAAAAGTCGTACTCCCAAATTTCTGTGGCAGTAGACATTAATTTTACAGGTAGACGCTATAAAAAAAAAACCGTGTACTATCACGGCTGGTAATCGGCACAAGCAGAACAGTCGGTTCTGCAAAGAAATTCGTAAGGATAACTTCCGGTTTTGGTGGAGGAGAGTTCACGAAGACGCTTCGCAAGGTATGTACATGTCAAAAATTGAAATTTGCTTTTATACTGCTCGAATATTGCAAAATCAGAAAATGCTATGCTGTGGCGAATGCTTTCACGATTAGAAACATGTATAGTTTATTGTTGTATATGAAGTGTAACTCTCGCAAAATCAATCGTCCCACGAAAAACATGACGAAAATTGTGAAACTCTTACATTTATAAGTTGTTCTTGACAAAGATGCAAGTTAAATTTTCAATATTTTTTCATCATGGGAGTCTAAATGTAATCGGGGATAAATTCCGATTCGTCAGAAGTAAATTGAAGTCTAGATAAATCTACAAACTGTCAATTTTCTCGTTTTCCTGCTTGAGGAGATCGGTTCTGATAGAGCACATTGCGAATGCATGAGGAGATTTGCTAGTTTTGTTAATTGTTTTCTGAAAAATTGATAAATTGACACTTTTAAGCATAAAACTGATAAATACTCTAATCAAAATAAACTATTCTCTGTCCACTTTCAGGAGATGCCAGGATTCAAGGGAAAAGGGAAAGGGGGACTGACATTGACTCTTTACAAAAAACCATTTCGATATAGATTGCCTGTATCACCGCCAAGGAAACAAAAACAAGTAGCAGTACACCAAATTTAAAATCCCCATCAATCAGGACACCAAGTTTATTAAAAAAATCTCTTTCAATTTCAAAATATTTATATCCTTTCAAACGGGTTTCCACACCTATTCGACGTTGAAGATCTTGTTGAAATGTCATTTTCATTTTTTGGGCCAGACATAAACCGAATGAAGTGACCACCAAATAACTTTCTCCCTAACCAAAAAAATTGGAGAGTTGATGGCGAATATCTCATTTGACGTGATTCATCTTTGTCAAACCATTCTACAATGTCCAAAAACAACTCAAATGCAATGTTATTTAAAGGGAATTTTCCATCTTGTACTAATTTAAAGAATTTCAATAGCTTGTCCTTTTTCCCAACATCAGAAAGTTTGTCAACTACTGAAGCTTCTTCCTTCGGGTCAACTTCTATCTTGCCTATACTTTCATCAAAACTCATAAAGGAAACATTTTGTAGATCTGCGGTGAAGTTTCCGTCATCTTTAGTAAAAAGGTTGCGCAGAATAGGTGTGGAAATCCGTTTGAAAGGATATAAATATTTTGAAATTGAAAGAGATTTTTTTAATAAACTTGGTGTCCTGATTGATGGGGATTTTAAATTTGGTGTACTGCTACTTGTTTTTGTTCGTTTCCTTGGCGGTGATACAGGCAATCTATATCAAAATGGTTTTTTTGTAAAGAGTCAATGTCAGTCCCCCTTTCTTCTTTCCCTTGAATCCTGGCATCTCATGAAAGTGGACAGAGACTATCACGGCCATAAATGTACATGTATACCGAAAGCATATTATGTTCATTTATTTTTGCATTCCACCTAAAATAAATTGGTTTCTACTGACTAATAATTAACAAGATGTATACTTACACACTCCATTCTGCAAGGATGCAAGGACAAACGCAGTTGTGTCTTATTGATTAACTATTCTCTTCACAATGTATTTTTGTGTGCAGTGATAACATGAATATCGGATTTTTTTCCAGAAGGAACGGTTATATTGACATAAAATACAGACTGTTCAACTTTTCTGTGCATGTATTTATTTGCTAGACAATTTGTAATCAAACGATAATCACAAAACGGATTTGTTTAATTAGTCTATAAACGATCATATTTTGCCCATAATTATTAGTATAGTTGATCAGTCTACGTCAAAGTCGGTGTTACAAGTCTTTATTTACTAATAGTGATGTCCACCACGAAATTACATTATTTAGAAACTTAATTTCGAAAATAAATATGCTTTAAAATTTATGTCAATGCCAGAGCACCGACTACTAGGCCGATGATACCCTCGGGGACTAATAGTGCATCAGCAGAGGCATCTACCAAGTGATACTGGTAGTAAAAGGGAGATCTGATTTGTGCGCATTTCTGAAATAACCTGCAACAGGTACATGCACTCATCTAATGCAAAGTGGCAAAATATTACTATTTTGCTGCAAAAAAAAGCTATTTAAAATGCATTTTTGTGTTTCATTCAATTCTGCACTTCATACATCTTATTTGTTCTCATATCCCTTTACATCATTGATATAAATTCTATTTTCCCGAGTTTATTGTTTGTTTCTTTGTTCGTTTGTTTGTTTGATGGTGCTTAACGCCACTTTCAACAATATTTCAGTTATATCGTGACAGTCAGTTTTATTGGTGGAGGAAACCGGAGAACCCAGAGAAAACCACCAAACCTGTCGCAAGTCACTGACAAACTTTATCACATAATGTTGTACACCTCCCCCTGATCGAGATTCGAATTCACAACATCAGTGGTAATAGGCACTGATTGCATAGGTAGTTGTAAATCCAACTACCATACGATCACGGCCACGACGTCCGAGTTTAAGTTTTTTTTTCATTATCAATAGCAGTGACTGTTTTATCATATATTTCCTCAATTTAAACCATAATATTTCCATAATAAAGTAAAACTGGGTCTTTGGTCGTTTTATTACTTGAATAAAGGTATCCTTAGTTTATTTAAATTGGACATCGTTTTTACTTTGACCTACTAGTTCCAACAAACGCTTCTTTGCCTCACTGCGTTATGTATATATAGCTAAAACTCTGAGAAACAAAATGTCCATATATCGATTAATTGATAAAAACAAGTCATTGAAAGTAACAATTTATCTAATAACAATAGCATATCCATTACTATTGATACCAATACTATAGAGTAAATATCAAATTTTAAAATGATATTCAACAACGTAAAATAGGTCACAATATAAAGCAGTTCAAACAATATATATATAATTCAATTGTGTTAGAATTAGATTTTTTTTTATACATTGTAGCACCAATCGCTAATTAGCCTTATGTCCTGCGCCCTAGACCATGTCTCGTAAGGCGAATCTAGTCATAGACATAATACATGTATTTATTAGTTTTATTATTGTAATTTGACAGAAACTTTAATATGTCGTATAGGATGACGAAGAAATCACCATACAGTCACAGGAAATAAAGTATATAATACAAACGTCTAAACAGGTGACAATCATACAATATATCTCCCTCACTTGATTTCAAATTATCTTTGAAATCCAGTCAGGGAGACATGTTGTATGGATGTCACGAGGGAGACATGTCGTATGGATGTCACGGTGGAGACATGTATGGATGTCACGGTGGAGACATGTTGCATGGATGTCACGGTGGAGACATGTTGTATGGATGTCACGGGGGAGACATGTTGTATGGATGTCACGGTGGAGACATGTATGGATGTCACGGTGGAGACATGTTGTATGGATGTCACGGTGGAGACATGTATGGATGTCACGGTGGAGACATGTATGGATGTCACGGTGGAGACATGTTGTATGGATGTCACGGTGGAGACATGTATGGATGTCACGATGGAGACATGTTGTATGGATGTCATGGTGGAGACATGTATGGATGTCACGGTGGAGACATGTTGTATGGATGTCACGGTGGAGACATATCGCATGGATGTCACGGTGGAGACATGTTGTATGGATGTCACGGTGGAGACATGTTGTATGGATGTCACGGGGGAGACATGTTGTATGGATGTCACGGGGAGACATGTTGTATGGATGTCACGGGGAGACATGTTGTATGGATGTCACGGTGGAGACATGTTGTATGGATTTCACGGGGGGAGACATGTTGTATGGATGTTACGGTGGAGACATGTTGTATGGATGTCACGGTGGAGACATGTTGTATGGATGTCACGGTGGAGACATGTTGTATGGATGTCACGGGGGAGACATGTTGTATGGATGTCACGGGGGAGACATGTTGTATAGATGTCACGGGGGAGACATGTTGTATAGATGTCACGGTGGAGACATGTTGTATAGATGTCACGGGGGAGACATGTTGTATGGATGTCACGGTGGAGACATGTTGTATGGATGTCACTTGCTTAGACGTTTGTATGTGTTACTCATATTAGATTTGTTGACTAAGAGCTAATCAAGATCGAGATAACAATGTCCAAGCGACTATACTGATTACTGTCTGAATAAAGTGTTCAAAAATCTATAATACACCCGTGTCCCTAACTATCATCGTTTGTTGGAGGACCAAGTTTTTCCGCAATGTCTTTAAGCAAGGTTTTGTTAAGGTTAGAAAAAGGTATGCCATATCCAAGTCTAACAAACGCTTTAAGCCTTCTATCCTCAACATTTCTGCTTTTCAGAAGATCAAAATTCACCACAATGATATTTGTTGTTTCATCACTTTTAAATGTGTTCCATATTTTATTCCATTCAGTAATTTGGTCTTCCGATTTTAGGTACTTTTCACTTAGAATAACTATAAAGCACTTGGACTTGCTTATATGTTCATTGATTTTATCAAACCATGCCCCGCCAGCAGGAATATCTTTACATGGTATACACATATTGTATTCTAGATTGTTGAGATAAACATAAAATTCTTTCGCTACCCATTGTCTAATGTCGTCTTCTTCATTGACATAAGATATATAGGCATGAAATTCATGTCTTAATTTATTGTATGTGTTTATCCTTCTACTTCGAGTAAGTACATGTAGCTGTATTTCATAACGTAAATAATAATAAATGAATATCATAATGACGGGTATACATAAAACTGGAACAAGTAACCATACATATATACCATATGACCATTTAGGGGGACATAGTTCATTTTCAGATAATGCTATAATGTCTATATTTTCTTTGCCTTTCTTGCATGTAATTATATTATGAAATTTGACACAATTTCTTTCTTTTGGACGATCTAACCATATTTTAATCCACATCATCCCACACTTACATTTTGACAACTTCAAATTTCCAAACGAAAATTTGCACGGATTCTTTGTCAGGAGTGACCTTTGAAGACTTGTTATTTTATTATGACGTAGACTTATAACGTCTAATTTATCTATACTATAGACTGCTTTGTCTACAACAACAATTCTGTTATAAGAGAAGTCAATCCGTTTTGTTTTAGTAAGGTAATAACGGTTTACAAACATTAGAATCATGTTATGACTGAGATCAATGTCAAGGTCATCATAGTCCGGAAGTGCTGTCGGCATTTTCCTGTAACCAATGTATGAACATGTGACTACTACCCTCTTTCTGGACGGTTGCTTGAAACATTTACATTTTGGCGAACATTTTTCTTTTAAAGTAATGTCGCAAATGAGGCGGTCTTCCAAATCTTTTCTGCCATAGAAATGTCTTACAGTATATCCCTTCAAGTTAGGTGGGTTTGCGCATCTGAATTGAAGTCCATCGAAGTTTTGCAGCATATCCATAGTTAGAGTTACATATTTATACGCTGTACAATCACATATCCGTGGATTATGTTCCAAATGCATTACATAATTAAATGTCATCGGTAATGCTAATTTCATATTCTTAAATCCTAATTCTAAAAGGGATGGCATGCGAGTAAATTTGTTACGTCTTAAATTAATCTCGCCTCCACCAACACAATCTTCGTCTGCAAACCCTGACCATTCCAAATCATTCGTTATGGTAGATATATGATTTTCACAATATTCAAGATGATCAAAATAATAGCCTAAAAGCAAGTTACTAATGTCTATTGTTATCAAACGATTCCATCCAAGATATAACTCAGCTAAACTCAGTCCTGGACGAATATTGAGAGCTCTAGGCTCTATATATGTTATTTGATTATCGGACAAACTGAGATAACGTAGAAAAGACATACCGGAAAGGGATGACGCTTTCAATACTGATAATCTATTCCCTTCTAATTCTAAGGTATCCAGGAATTTAAGGCATCTCAAGTTTATTAAATCTTCTATTTTGTTCCTTACTATCGTAATATTTACCAGCTTAGGATAGTCACAGATATTACCAGGGAAACGTGACATATTTCCATTATTGTGCTCCAGAATATGAAATGATTTATTCGTGTCATCTTTTATTATATTCGTTTGACCAGTTTCAGTTGTCTATTCTATATCAAGATAACCTATCATATGTTTATATCTAGAAAATAGCCAAAATGGAAATCCTAAGCGCTTACAGCAAAGAGCTGTTGGATTACTGGAAAACGTTCTGAACAAACAAGGATCTAAAGAAATTACCTTGCAACAAGTGTTACAAAACAAAACCTTAGTTTCTGTATCTTTATCTCTCCAATTAAAGCGTCCCGGGACCTTTATCTTATTTTGTTCTATAAACTTTTCCATTGTCATCGAGGTGCAGACATCAACAATTAGAATACAAACGCATGCTAGTTGTATCTGTAAAATAAAGAAAGGAATGAGTATACCATATTGTACTACATGTGCAATTTTTGCCTATCACCACTAAAGCTGTGAGTTCGAAACCCGTTCATGGCTAGGTGTATTCGATACAACATTATGTGATAAAGTTTGTCAGTGACTTCCCACAGGTCGGTTGTTTTCATCGGGTACTCCTGTTCCCTCCACCAATAAAACTGACCACCATAATATACCTGAAATATTGTTGAAAGTGGTGCTAAACACCATAACCAACAACCATAGTGTACTACAGGACATGTAGGATGACTTATTATTAGTTCACTCATGTTACAATATGGCCGACCGAAGGGGCTGTTTTCTTACCCCAACCAGATTTTTTTCACACGAAACATTCGACATGAAAAATTGTTAATTATTCTATAAATTTCACCAAACATTTTTAGCTCAAACTCCACGATCAGATTATTTATTTCTTGTTTTTTTCAGATCATGACATTTTTGTAATTTGGCTTAAAAAAAACCAACATAGCATCCCCATAAAAGCTAAATGATCGTTCCCTAATAATTTAAATATTCATTCACATGGTAACAAAAATATTGATGATATATTTTGATATATAATTCTGAATTTGGTACTGTTATAAAACGTTGCTCATTAACTTTTATTTTATCTGGCGATCAACTAGCATGTATCAATACACTGGATAAGATCACCTCGGATATCTCATTTCAAACGACCAATCAGAGAAGAGCTTAGAAGAGCTAGGTATTATACAGCATAGTTGCTTTATGAACCATTAGAGCTTCCATTTGTGATTAATATATAGATTGCCTGATACAGAATGTTGTTAGGTGGTAAAAAAAAACACCACTGCGTCTAACTTTGATTAAAATGTTCATATGTCTGTCTGCTTATTATATATTTAATTATAATAAAATGAAAAAAACTAATAATACCACACTGTCTAAACATTTCCAAAATCCAATTAAGAAAATCATAGAAAGAGGCAAAATCGATACCACGTGTATACATAAATACACGAAAATTCAATTCCCTGACTTATTACATGCACTTCAGTAAAAAAATACCGGGGTTAAACTAGTTTTATGTGTCCAAACCTCCTCTATGTAATGTGATATCCAACACCAATCTTCAAGCTAATAATTATGGGTATCCTACGTCATTTCCCACTATCACCTCCACCTCAGCAATGGTGGACGTCATGAGAAATATCTTTCATTGTGGATAAACCACGCCTACATATTCTGTCTTAACAAACATCACACACAGACGAGAAGGTAGTCACCCAATGAAAAATCGATTGTACCGAAATGAAAAAGGGGGTCTATTTTTCGACGTATGACAAGGGTTATTCTCCGAGTGCAGTGATACGGAACCAAAACTTTATGTTTTCTATGCTGGAGAATGGTTCACCACACCATGATGTTTGTGCCACAGCGATATTGGAATGGTAGGGGAACTAACCCGGTAGAAGCTATTGTTTCCCACTACCAATTTCATTACAATTATTTTTTTGTTTATCAATTTATTGCTATCTGATGTTATTATTCACTGCCATTATCTTCATTTATATAGATTTTGATTTTTCCGTACTCATCCCCTGTAATTTGTATTTTATCTTTGTCCTTATATCACGTGATTGCTACTAGTGGAGCAGGAACTGCTTACCCTTCCGGAGCACCTGAGTTCACTCTTGGTTTTTAATCTGATTCGTGTTACTCAATCTTTAGTTTTGTGTTTGTTTTGTAGATCGCTATTTTTTCCTTTTGTCCTTTTTCTCTTGGCCATTGTGTTGTCTGTCCTTTTACGGATTCTGATTACCCCTTTGGTATCTTCAAACTCTTCTTAGACATTGTTGGTAATCAATTCCATCAATATAAAAACAAAACTAACAATCTAATCAAAATCACAACTCTGTACTTGCATATTATTTTGCCTGGCCTCTGTGTGTAACAGACATAAAAATGTGGCGGAGTTTAACCAGTTAATGGGATCCTAATCCTCCCCTCTTGACAACTGGATCTCCAACGGCAATACATATATAAACAAACCATTACAAAAAACTGCTCAGATTTGCTTCCACTCAAAAAGACCACATGATATCACAATACTGAATGACAACAATAACATGGACAATACAGGTGCAGGGTCAACGAATGCGCCATGCAAACAGTCCGACCTACCATTCAACGTTTAGACGGGTGGTATATTTCCAAGAGCCAGGAAATTGTTTTCAACCAGATTATTTTCGACACGAAAAATCTTTTATTTTTTCCCAAATATTACCAAAAATGTTCGTTGAAAACTGCAGGGTTATATGATTTATTTTTGCATCTTCAGAAATTTCAATTGAAGACAGGATTGAAAAAAATATATATAGCCCAGCACCACCATGCTTAAACATAAATTAACAATTAGTCAATATCATCTTAGTGAGAATCTGTAATGACTATGAGCGTTTAACAATTTTGTTTTCAATCTAACTAAATGTTGATATCCTCTCTACCACCTCCATTTTCTTTGTTGCAGTCCAATGCAGAGACAAAGAAAAAGAAGGGAACAAACCAGGATCTTATCGTGGAAGGCCCCGGGTTGTACGGACAGAATTCCCTTTTTCGTCTCCGAGTCAAGACCTTCGCCTTTTCCCAAAATGTACAAAAGGCTTATTAAAAACGTAGATATCAAATTTAGAGCACACGGCTCGTTTCTGGAATAATCTTCATCAGCTACACTCAAAATTGAAAGATAGAAAAGTCAAATAATTTAACTTAAGATTGTTCTGGCCAGACATTAAAAAAAATACTTCGAACACCCCTGTCCAAAATGAAAATGGTTTGTGCCGTATCTCTATAGTATAAAAAGCCAGATATAAAAGCCATTTTGAACTCGCCATTGTAAAATTTTGTAACAAGCTCCTTTTCCTATTAAAAGTTGATTAATGTTATTTTATGTAACTACAATACACAATACACACTATTTAATCACAAACCACATCCTGGCTGATACAGTCATTGTAAAACCAAAGGTTCACTTGAGCAGTTAGTAATTGCTATATATATACATGTTTTAATTAATAAAAGTTAGAGAATACCGGAGGGGCAATAAAAAATGGACATTCCAGAGAAACTAACAACACATGGTACACAACACAAAGAAAAACAAAACAAAAACACAATACAATATGTTTTTGATACCACTATGCGCAAACAAATACAAATAACGTAAATAAGACATGAGCCCTCCTACAAACAACTGGAGGTAAAAACGAATCGAACATCGTTTTTATGCGGAAATTGTAACGGACACCACCACACGTGCACAAAACTCTCCGCTTAGAATATGTTTGGCATTAGATCTCTCTCATTTTTGGGGTTAATAATATGATTCATGTAAATACATCAACACTATTGCGTTTGCAAAGAAAGTCATTTAAAAATCAGTACCAATCACGAAGATTGTGAATTCCATTCTGTCCCATGACGAGTTATACCCGATACAACTTCATGTTAGGGCAGTTGTTTTCTCTTGGTGAAACGAATGAAACTGCACCATGATATAACTGTAATATTGTTGAATGTGGCATTAAACAAGCATAGACATAGCCATTTGGAAACATTTGAAAAAAAACCCATATTTATCAACATGATCAAATAAAGTCTCAATGTTGTTCTTGTTGCTCAATCATTAATTTAATGAGTAGTGTTGTATATATTATTGTCTGTCCTTTTCTTTTTGTTACTGCATTGTCTGTCCTTCGATTTACGGCTTCTGATAATCCATTTGGTATATGCGCAAATATGCTCGCATCGAGTGTGATAGATGGGGTGTTCGATCCACGTTCGGGTAAACTAAAGACTTTAAAATTGGTAATAGTTGCTTCTTCATTAATTAACCATGCAGCATTCTGTAATAAGTGTAGTTGGCTAGGAATCGGGATAATGTTGCCGAGTCACGTGACTTGGAATGACCTAATATATCACACAAATAATCTAGCTATACCTCTTTTAAACAATATTTATATAATAACACAGATATCAAATTTAGAATAAGCTTCATCGGGTACGCCCAAAGTCAAAAGATTGAAAAACCCAATAATTTAAAAGTACTTGGGAGCAAGCAAGCCAAAGTGCATGAACTGGATAGCCAAAAAAATAGTCCATCAATGCCTGATGGAGGAGGACCTTAGTTAATATTAGTGGCTTTTCCTGACATTGTCTATTCAATGAGCATTGTATGGACACTTTTCTCTCTGTTCAGTGTAAATATAGTATAACTAATCGTAGATTTTGAATATCAAAATATGACCACGAGTGACCGAAGTACGCATAAGGATTAAACGAGTGGGCGGAACTTGTTCCGTCCACGAATTTAATCATTAATGCGTATTCGGTCACAGTGGTCTTATTTTGATATTCAAAATGTATGATTTAGTTATACTGTTTATTATATAGACTTTCAAAATTTCTTATATGATATATTATTTTTTTCATTTGTATATTTCATTCCACGCGTATAAATCTACGAGTAATAATACTAAGGGGTTCAGCTGGAAGGATCTGCCATCTTGAAAATGTGAAATCCTACATGTCATATTTACAACAATACACAAAGATAATTAAAATGCTTACCTTGAAAACTTATTTTAGTTAAATTGTATCAAAATTGAAGCGTACACGAAGCCAAATAATGTCTAATCTTTACGTTTCAAACTGGAAGTCTTCATATGACGTCAATGACGTCATGTTGGTTATGTTCCAAAGTCGTCAATAGCATTTCGCGGAATTTTTTCAGTTTACAATCGTATGTGTATGCACCGTAACACCACAAGGGACGTAACCAACACACTTATAGTTGTGTAAAAGTAGTTCCGGCGGGAAAAACTGATATTTCACATGTGAGATATCGGAATTTTTTTCACGGATAAATCCCCATAATTCACACCTATCTATATAATAAGATTTGATATCCATATATTCCTATGCTACGACATATTCATTGCTGAAATGCCACCGACAAGATTTGTTCCGGACTTGACTATGTGAGTAACACGACAGGTGTCTTACAAGAAATATGAACTATTTACATTTGACGAGCATTTGGGTTCATCCCCGGTCTTTAGTGGTGTCTGTGTTGCTCATCTCTTTTGTTTTCTGTGTTTTGTTTGTCTTCGTCCTGTGTCCTGTGTTCCCGAAGTTGTGTGTGTCTCTGGATTGTCCGTTCTTGATTACAATTCGCTTTCCTCTCACATTTGCTAGATTCTCCGTTCTTGATTTCCCCTTCGGTTTTCTCTAACGTTTATTTGCCTGCATTTCCTGATTTCCCCTTCGGTGGTCTCTAACGTTTATTTGCTTGTGTCTCTAGGTTGTCCGTTCTTGATTCCCCTTTCGGTTTTCTCTAACGTTTATTTGCCTGTGTCTCTGGATTGTCGGTTCTTGATTTCCTCTTCGGTTTCCTCTAACGTTTATTTGCCTGTGTCTTTGGATTGACCGTTCTTGATTTACCCTTCGGTTTTCTCTAACGTTTATTTGCCTGTGATTCTTGATTGTCCGTTCTTGATTTCGCTTCGGTTTTCTCTAACGTTTCTTGATTCTCCGTTCTTGATTTCCTCTTCGCTTACTTCTAACTTTTATTTGCCTGTGTCTCTGAATTGTCCGTTCTTGATCGCCCCTTCGCTTTCCTCTAACGTTTATTTGCCTATGTCTCAGGATTGTCCGTTCTTGATTTCCTCTTCGGTTTCTTCTAACGTTTATTTGCCTGTGTCTTTGGATTGTTCATTCTTGATTTCCCCTTCGCTTTCCTCTAACGTGTATTTGCCTGTGTCTTTGGATTGTCCATTCTTGATTTCTCCTTCGGTTTCCTCGAACGTTTATTTGCCTGTGTCTTTGGATTGTTCATTCTTGATTTCCCCTTCGCTTTCCTCTAACGTGTATTTGCCTGTGTCTTTGGATTGTCCGTTCTTGATTTCCTCTTCGGTTTCCTCGAACGTTTATTTGCCTGTGTCTTTGGATTGTTCATTCTTGATTTCCCCTTCGCTTTCCTCTAACGTGTATTTGCCTGTGTCTTTGGATTGTCCATTCTTGATTTCTCCTTCGGTTTCCTCTAACGTTTATTTGCCTGTGTTTTTGGATTGCCCATTCTTGATTTCCCCTTCGGTTTCTTCTAACGTTTATTTGCTTGTATTTTTGGATTGTCCGTTCTTGATTTCCCCTTCGGTTTCTTCTAACGTTTATTTGCTTGTATTTTTGAATTGTCCGTTCTTGATTTCCCCTTCGGTTTCTTCTAACGTTTATTTGCCCGTGTCTTTGGATTGTCCGTTCTTGATTTCCCCTTCTGTTTCTTCTAACATTTATTTGCTTGTGTCTTTGGATTGTTCATTCTTGATTTCCTCTTCGTTTTCCTCTAACGTTTATTTGCCTGCGTTTCTTGACTCTCCGTTCTTGATTTCCTCTTCGCTTACTTCTAACGTTTATTTCCCTATGTCTCTGAATTGTCCGTTCTTGATCGCCTCTTCGCTTACTTCTAACGTTTATTTGCCTATGTCTCTGGATTGTCCGTTCTTGATTTACCCTTCTGTTTTGTCTAACGTTTATTTGCCTGTGTCTTTGGATTGTCCATTCTTGATTTCCCCTTCGGTTTCTTCTAACGTTTATTTGCCTGTGTCTTTGGATTGTCCGTTCTTGATTTCCGCTTCGGTTTCATCTAACGTTTATTTGCCTATGTCTCTGGATTGTCCGTTCTTGATTTACCCTTCTGTTTTGTCTAACGTTTATTTGCATGTGTCTTTGGATTGTTCGTTCTTGATTCCCTTTCGATTTTCTCTAACGATTATTTGCCTGTGTCTTTGGATTGTCCGTCCTTGATTCCCTTTCGATTTTCTCTAACGATTATTTGCCTGTGTCTTTGGATTGTCCGTCCTTGATTCCCTTTCGATTTTCTCTAACGATTATTTGCCTGTGTCTTTGGATTGTCCGTTCTTGATTTCCGCTTCGGTTTCATCTAACGTTTATTTCCCTATGTCTCTGGATTGTCCGTTCTTGATTTCCGCTTCGGTTTCATCTAACGTTTATTTGCCTATGTCTCTGGATTGTCCGTTCTTGATTTACCCTTCTGTTTTGTCTAACGTTTATTTGCCTGTGTCTTTGGATTGTTCGTTCTTGATTCCCTTTCGATTTTCTCTAACGATTATTTGCATGTGTCTTTGGATTGTTCGTTCTTGATTACCCATTCGGTTTTGTCTAACGTTTACTTATATTTGTATATCTGTATTTTATTGCTTTGTAGCAGCACAACAGAACCTAAAACAAAAACTGTGTAGTTAACAAATGATCATTGATCGATGTACAGTTAATTTTTCATTAGTCCCTATATAAAAGGTAGAAAATACCAAAATGTGATGAAAAACAGAAAATCACACTAGTTATATACAACTGTAGTTATTCTCTAAGCCAAGTATTGGTCTGACACTAGTTATAGTTATTCTCTAAGCCAACTATTGGTCTGACACTAGTTATAATTATTCTCTAAGCCAAGTATTGGTCTGACACTAGTTATAGTTATTCTTTAAACCCAACATTGGTCTGACTCTAGTTATTGTTATTCTCCAGTAATGTTTAAAACATGTATAAGACTGAATGAATATAAAAGGAGGCACTGATTGCCGTTTTAATTTGGAATACGTTTCAATATTTATTTACCCCCTCCCCATTGCGGATCAGCTTCATTTGCATCATGCAATCTAAATCTCATTTTACACATCAACATCTTTGCCACGTTTGGTTTCATTTGGTTCAACAAATTTGATGAAAAAGATTACAACATGAAGAAAGTAATGATGAGGAGGGAAGGGATGACGCTATATATGTTACTAGAAGCTCACATGTCATTTGGGCAGGCTGAGGCGAGCTAAAATTGTAAATTTTCAGCGAAAAACTTAGATAATCAAATTGCCTCAATATGTTAGTCAAAAACATTGTGGACTTACGATTGGTTTATTTTTAATGACATTTGATCACTTTAAGATAACGTTTTTTTTTACTGAAAGCTTACGACTATCAGTTACTAGAATTACAATTTGAAGGGGGAAAACGGAACGGGGAAGGTCCCTTTCTCAAGTGCCTGTGGTTGGCGTTTAACATGTTTTGTCGAAGTGTATTTACACAGTGTACTTACATTTAAAGTTTATATCTAGTACACTTATTCAGGACATCTTCCCTGTAAACAAGCAATGAGACACACGGAAAGTCAGTATAACAACCGGAAACATTGTCGGTAAACGGAAACCAATTTTTCTTGTACTTCTGATTATGCATACTTGATGTTTGTTTGAGTTCTGTCCGGTCATGTTGAAAACAATACAACAGGGAAAACAAAGATTAAAATAAAAATAATATCTGCAAAATTAGTGCAATATTCTTCTGTTGAAAAGGTTCAAATATTCTCTAATTTCTAACTATATTTGTGATCTGTTGAACACCGAATACTACCAGACACATCAAACATGTTGTATGTCTCTGGTACTACTTAGATTCATCATATCAAAACTCACTCTTTCCGTCAACTATTATTCCATTATTGTCTTCTCTTGAGGGAGCTGTTCTCCTATAGTGTTGTCTGGTGAGGTATAGTGTCTGAGCCAACGCAAGTCATTTTAATTTAGTATATAACTATTTAACTTTTTGTTTTTTTCTGATAAAAATGTAGAGGTGTTGATCATTTGAAATATTATTTTCAGTAACGGTGGCCCTTTTGGATGGAGGATGAGTCAGAGAACACCAGACTCATAACAGAATACTACCACAATTTTTTGTGTGTATAAAACACATGATGGAAGTCCAAATCGAATCTTGGTCTGCCTTTTGTGACCGCTGACTTAAATTAACTGTAAATTAACCAGCTCAAGGGAAATTTAAATTATTGCAGGAAACTTAAGAAACTGATATTTTTCTGTAAATTAAGGGGTATAACTCTAAAACTGAAAAAAGACAAAAATTTGATATCAAAATTGGTTTGCTTTTTATGGTCCTTGTCCTTGTATATAAATTTCAAATGATTTGCTGCAGGGGAATTTATTGAGCAGAAACCAAATGTAGGGCATGAAAAATATTTAATGTGCATCAGCTCTTCAATATGCACTATACTTCACTAAAAGATGTAAGCTCACGATCTCAAACCACCTACCAGTAATAAGTGGCCACACACAAAAAGTTAATAAAATGGCCACTGTTCAACCATTTTGATATTAATCAAGAAATGAAATTTTGCCCTTCATTATGCAAAGTTTGTCAGCGACTTGCAGCATGTCGATGGTTTCCTCCACCAATAAAACTGAACGCCACGATATAACTGAAATATTGTTGAAAGTGGCATATAACACCATAAACCAAATCATCATTATCTACTACTTCACTACAAGTCACATACCCCCCTTCCCCACCTACCATCACATACCCCCTTCCCCACCTACCATCACACACCCCCTTCCCCACCTACCATCACATGCCCCCCTTCCCTACCTACCATCACATACCCTCCCTCCCCCACCTACCATCACATACCCCCTTCCCCACCTACCATCACATACCCCCTTCCCCACCTACCATCACATACCCCCCTTCCCCACCTACCATCACATACCCCCTTGCCCACCTATCATCACATACCCCCCTTCCCCACCTACCATCACATACCCCCTTCCCCACCTACCATCACATACCCCCTTCCCCACCTACCATCACATACCCCCTTCCCCACCTACCATCACATACCCCCTTCCCCACCTACCCCCCTTCCCCACCTACCATCACATACCCTCTTCCCCACCTACCATCACATACCCCCTTCCCCACCTACCATCACATACCCCCTTCCCCACTTACCATCACATACCCCCTTCCCCACCTACCATCACATACCCCCTTCCCCACCTACCATCAAATACCCCCTTCCCCACCTACCATCACATACCCCTTCCCCACCTACCATCACATACCCCCTTCCCCACCTACCATCACATACCCCCTTCCCCACCTACCATCACATACCCCCTTCCCCACCTACCATCACATACCCCCTTCCCCACCTACCATCACATACCCCCTTCCCCACCTACCATCACATACCCCCTTCCCCACCTACCATCACATACCCTCCTTCCCCACCTACCATCACATACCCCCTTCCCCACCTACCATCACATACCCCCTTCCCCACCTACCATCACATACCCCCTTCCCCACCTACCATCACATACCCCCTTCCCCACCTACCATCACATACCCTCCTTCCCCACCTACCATCACATACCCCATTCCCCACCTACCATCACACACCCCCTTCCCCACCTACCATCACATACCCCCCTTCCCCACCTACCATCACATACCCCCCTTCCCCACCTACCATCACACACCCCCTTCCCCACCTACCATCACATACACCCCCTTCCCCACCTACCATCACATACCCCCTTCCCCACCTACCATCACACACCCCCTTCCCCACCTACCATCACATACCCCCTTCCCCACCTACCATCACATACCCCCTTCCCCACCTACCATCACACACCACCTTCCCCACCTACCATCACATACCCCCCTTCCCCACCTACCATCACATACCCCCCCTTCCCCACCTACCATCACATACCCCCCTTCCCCACCTACCATCACACACCCCCTTCCCCACCTACCATCACATACCCCCCCCCCCTTCCCCACCTACCATCACATACCCCCCTTCCCCACCTACCATCACATATCCCCATTCCCCACCTACCATCACATACCCCCTTCCCCACCTATCATCACATACCCCCCTTCCCCACCTACCATCACACCCCCCTTCCCCACCTACCATCACACACCCCCTTCCCCACCTACCATCACATACCCCCCTTCCCCACCTACCATCACATACCCCCCTTCCACACCTAGCATCACACACCCCCCTTCCCCACCTAACATCACATACCCCCCCTTCCCCACCTACCATCACATACCCCCCTTCCCCACCTACCATCACACACCCCCTTCCCCACCTACCATCACATACCCCCCTTCCCCACCTACCATCACATACCCCCCTTCCCCACCTACCATCACATACCCCTTCCCCACCTACCATCACACACCCCCTTCCCCACCTACCATCACACACCCCCTTCCCCACCTACCATCACACCCCCCTTCCCCACCTACCATCACACACCCCCTTCCCCACCTACCATCACACACCCCCTTCCCCACCTACCATCACACACTTCTGGGCCATCCTTTCACATTTTTCAGCATAGAGTCAATAGATGTACACCCACTACAACATAACTGAAATAGCAAAGTCATCTACTTGCCAAGTGAAGTTGAATATAAATTACTGTGATGAAGAAACCAAATAGGTATGTACTTTACTACTAAAGAATCCCTGAAAGGTTCATTGAAATCCATTCACTGGTTTCAGAGGAGTTGCAGATGGCAACAGTGAATGGCTACCCTATCATATAACAGAAATAACAAAGACCACTGTTTGATTGTGGAAATTCCAAAAATCAATTTGATAAAAAAAAAAAGAAGAGAGACATGCAATAAAATAGGAGGTGCACAATGGCATTAGTAACTAAAGAATCCCTGCAAATTTCAATGATATTTAATTATTGGTTTGCAGAGATGTTGGGGGTGGGGAAAAGCCTATATATATATATATATATATAACAGAAACAGCAAAGCCTATTGTTTGATATAGGAAACCCCAAAAACCATTCAGATCATTCTTATGGCCTAATGCAGTAAGCATTGGTGATAAACAAGCATGGTGATTCTTAATTTCTTTAATAAAACAAATATTTCATTATATAAAATTAAAAAATAAATAACAGACAAAAAAAATGGAATTCTCTTACTATGAAACCTCATTACAAATATAGACATATTTCTAATTCAAATTAAACAAATTTAAAACAATGTTAGGGTCGTCGTGGTCGTGATCGTATGGTAGTTGGATTTACAACTACCTATGCAATCAGTGCCTATCACCACTAATGTGATTTCGAATCCTGCTAAGATGAGGTGTACTTGATACAATATTATGTTATAAAGTTTGTCAGTGATTTGCTGCAAGTCTGTGACCTTCTCCGTGTCCTCCTGTTTCCTCCACCAATAAAACTGACTGCCCCGATATAACTGATATATTGTTGAAAGTGGCATTAAACACAATAACCCCCCCTAAAACAATGTTAATCTGAAAAGACTGATTTTTGCTGTACTAACTAATGAACTTTAATCCAAACAAATGAATGCAAGTCCTTTGTGTTAAATATTGATTTTAGGTACAAACACAAAAAATAAGCCTTTATAACATGTACCTTGTTATAGATGAATGGGGTGTCATAGTGGATGTGATCGTTTGGTAGTTCCCTCTATTTATGTTATTAGTCCCTATCACCACATTTACTTGAAATGGACTTCTCATCGCATCTCACACTTCAGGCATTGCCTTCATTGTGATATTGCTCCGAGAAATCCATTTTCGTAAAAACAAATCAACGATAGTACACGTATCTATCATACGATCATTGATCCCTTCATTTCTGACCTTATATTACTAAACTAATGGATTTCACCGACACCATTAATACTTGTACTTAATAAAAAGTGCATCAAATCTACTCTATGTGTTAAAAAAAAATATAGCTGAAATATGACTAATATTGGTGTTAAACACCAATCAATCACTCAATCATTTAAATACAAATAAAATAAAAATAAAAATCTCTTTCCCAAAAAGACTGAGTGTTGCACTTTACAAACAAAGCATTAACTACAATCTTTTGCTCAATCGGTTGAAAATTAAAAACAGTTTAATCTGAGATACAGAAATTAAAAGTAACATTGATTTAATTTTACACCCTGTATTTTATTTCAGTGATAAATAAAGTGGACAATAAATGATCCCTGAGATCACGGTATAAAATTAGAAGTACTGTATTTTTACATTGTCTTTTCTGTTGAAGGATAAATTATTTTAATAATCTAATCCCTGATTATATTATAAGAAAACTATCAAAAATGTGATAGAGCATGAAAAATGTATCGTCATGGTTTTTAGTTGTCGTTAAAAAAAGCAAAATACATTAAACACATTTTTAGGGTAACCACATCACTGCTACTTGACAGATTTATTGATTGGTGATTAACGCTAAAGTTGGCATTAAACACCAATTCATCAATCTGCTACCTGTCAAGCATATTATTTTGGTTACTAGAATAAGGTGGGTCACTAACATTATATTTTTCATTAAATCTTAGATAAAGAAAATGTGATTATCTCATTTCATATTGCATACAGTGGGACAAAATTATAAAAAATATAGAGAAAACTTTGACTTAATAACAGGATTTCAGATAAATTATTATCATTCTCATATCTTGCACAATTTGTCTGATATAAAAAAATCTGAGAAAAACACACTTTAACAGACTAAAACATGATTTCTGAGTGATTAAAACAAAATAAATTATCACAATAAGCTTTAAAAAAATTGCAAAAATGTTAATCTGTTGGCATGGTAACAGGCTTCTGTGTAACAATTTTACACTTGATTGACTTCAATCTCTGCTTAGCTGGTTCAAAGGTTGACTGTAATCCCAATGTTGATTCATAAAACAGTGTAGCTTTATCCCACTCACCCTGAAATAATAAACAGGTAGTAGATGTCTATTTCATACACGTGTCTATTACGACCACCAATAGACAGTTATTCACATTAGATAGAACCTGTGATAAAGTTTGTCAGTGACTTGCGACAGGTGGGTGGTTTTCTCCGGTTTCCTCCACCAATAATACTGACTGCCACGATATTATAACTGAAATATTGTTGAAAATGGTGTTAAACACCACAAACCTAAACCAAAGTCTTACCCTAGATCGATCCTAAATACAAAGAAATTAAAACCTGTCATTCCTTTTTAAAGACTGAGTGCTATGCTTGAAAATTTTCAAAACAATCTTAAACAATGTCTTTTAAATCTTGCAAATGAAAAAAAAAATGTGTCCATAGGACACAGATAATTGAGCTTACAGCAAAAGTAAATAGGGGGCATAACTCAAAAATTGTAATAAGCATAATAACCAAAACTGAACTTGACCTCTGTATGGCTGTTAAAAATATTGTGTATACCGTATTTTACGGACGATAGGTCGATATTTTTTTTTCTCAACACGCTGGCTTCGACCTATCGTCCACATCGATCTATACAAGGATGAAGTTAAAAAAATCTGGAATCCCTAAAATAAATATTTCGATAAAAATGACGATTTTGTTTACAGTATACCTTGAATTTGCTGTAGGTTTTTTTTCTGAATAAGAAGACTGAAATCATCGATGTTCTTGGGGAATAAAAGTATACTAACAAGGGGTGCAATTCCGGGGAAAAAATGTTCAACATCCGAAAAAAATCAATAATATTCAATGATTGAAGTGTTAGCGAAAATCAGTTCAATATTGAATTGTATAATAAAATATATACTATAGAAATATATGTTGTTGAAAAAAAATCACAGGGTGGATCGTTTTACAATATAAAATTTATTGTCACAAAATATCTAAATATAGCTATATAGCTTTTCCATCTAACACGAGCATGCGCACGGGGTTGTAGTAAAAAATGGCGGTTGCATTACATCTCACAATAATTTGAATAAACGTGGAGTACAAGCTTTTTATACTAAATATACTGGAAAATAATTATCAATTTCGTTAAACTAGAATGTTCTACACTTGAATTGGTCAATTAGGAACAAATAAAATAATCACCATGAGATAATCAACACAGGTGAACATCAGTCGGCACTTAATTATCCTGATCAGCTGATGGAAAATTTACTGGACCGAGACGATCACATAATTTGTGTACTACTAATTAAACACAGTTTAAAGGTATGTCAATAAAACTGCACAAGGTGATACATTGTTTTGACAGCTTGATTATTTTATTGTATGAACACCGTTTACCATCTATTGTGACACCCACAGATGGCCTGATTTGAATGTCATCGATGTCTGGCTTTACAAACCAGACTCCTCATAAAAAACAAGTTTAAAAACAAAATTTTATTTAATTTAATTTTCATAATTATTTCGTTTATGACACATAAGAATAGTATTCTTGAGTTAATACTTAACATATACTTACCGAAGAACATCGTTATAGGACAAATGTTTACCGATGTAAAAAAAAAACCAAAAAAAAGTTTGATGTGACGATACTTACCCAAGTTGTCATCGGCATCCTCGACCTATGGAATGCTTCGACCTATCTTAGTATTTCCCAAAAAATTTTGCCGAAAAGCAGCAATTCGACCTATAGTCCGTAAAATACGGTACATAATAAATGATTTGCTTGTCTGGAACTTAAGATACTGAATGGAAACCTGAGAATTTGAATTTTTCTGCAAATCAAACAGCATATAAACTCCAGTAAAGAAAACGTACGAAAAGTCCAAATAGAAACTTGGTCTGCCTTTGCTTTTTACTATCCCTGACCTAATTTCAGAATTTCAAATGAGTTAATTCAACAGAAATTTAAGTCATTGAACAGTATGTATATACAATCACATGTAAAACTGAATGCTCCCTCCCCCTCCCAGACTTGAAGAAAACTTGAAATGAGTAAAATAAACACATACCTTGACAGCATAAAGATTAGCCATGGTAAAATGACTCACAGCTACTTTGTTTGCTGTATCTAAAGCTAAATTTGTGGCGACGATAGCATCATTTATATAACCAGAGCGATGGAAAATGTTGGCTATACTAATTAATGAAGTATCCTGAAATGTATAAAATATTGTACTAATTAATGATGTATCTTGGTTTTCAATGGGTACTCCAGTTTCCTCCACCAATAAAACTGACTACCACGAAATAACTGTAATATTGTTGAAAGTGGCATTAAACACCATAACCAGAAACCATATTTCAAAAATAGAAGTTGTTGCTCCAGCATCCAAGACGTATTACAATGCCTTGTTATACATTAATAGAAGTTGTTGCTCCAGCATCCAAGACGTATTACAATGCCTTGTTATACATTTTTTCTCTCAGAAAAGTCCTAATAGAATACATCTTAAATTTTCCCCATAGTAAAACCATAATAGAAATTGAATTGTGTCATCTAAATTCTTCATCTAGTCTTTAACAATAATTTAAGGGCATCAAATAAAACGGTGATCTCATATATTAAAATTTTCCTTTGATATATTAAACAAATGGAAATAATGTAAACAAAGTCATATTATATTGTATAATTACTTTTTTATTTTTAGGTGCTGTAGTTAATGAAAGTCGTAAACAATCCATGGCTTTTTTGGCATCGCCCTCAACTCTCCAATATAGTGCTGCCATGTTGGTCAAAATCCATGAGGTCATATTCTGTAACAAAAATAAACATGAAAATAAAAAAAAATAATCACATTTAACCTGTATAAATTGAACACCTGTCTATTTGAAACACAAAACCTGATCCCAAGGCGGTTGGGTTTAGACAGGTTTCACTGAACCTATTCAACTGAACTGGTAACAAACAGAAACAAGATTGTCGTCATAAATCTTAAACCATTACTATAATGACATTGTCATTTAACATCCTAAAAGATTTTGTAAACATATAGAGCAAACATTGACATAAAAAAATATAACAAATGTAAAAAAAAGTTGCTATACACGATAAACACCCTAATACAGTAGTCCACTTCTGAAATGAAAAAAAATGGCCACATAAGAGGGGGTGGCCTCGGTTGAGGGATGGCCTTATAAAAAGGGACTACTGTGTGTAATTAGGTCAAATGGAGGTCATGACCTCCTTACAGACTAACTTAATGCCAACTTTAGCAGTATTTCAGCTACATTGTGGCATGAAAAATTTTAATTAATAACTTCTTAGAAATAAAACATTTTTGTCTATAAAACAACCGGGTTATATGTACAAATAAAAGAAACATTAGGATAAAATCATATATTTAGAACATGTTATCGTACTATATTTTTGTATATAAATTAATTTGTTTTAAAAATTTCAAAACTGTGTAGCCTGCGACATTTGTAAATAAATATAGTGTTGACATTGTAGAATGTCTGACGAATGTCAGCAACATCTACGCAGTCAATTAAAATATGTTTTAGTGACCAGTTGAACTTACACAGAATACATTCCGGCCTTTCCTCATTATTTAATAGATAGCTATGTTGTATATCTACTATGTCCGATACGATATCTGGTCAAGACCACTTGTTCTTTGCAATTTTGACCGTAAGAATAAGTAGTCTTGCCAACTAAGGAATGTATTTGTGCAATTGGTTATGAATTTGCTGGTCCCAACTGTCTTATATCGAATTGGACAAGTATGCATGTATACAGATAAAGATTCCAATAATAATACCTTTTTTAAAGCGTTAGCTATTCTGGTACCTATAACTTCCACTCTTTGTGCAGGTTCCCCTCCTAATTTCTGTAAAACCTGCAACCAACACAATTCTTATATCATAAAAATTATTAATAGTTGATTCAGAAGAATTAAAAATATAACGGAAAAAATATTGAGAAAGGAATGGAATAGAGAATCGAGTTTGGTTACCTTGCACAGCAAGGTGCTCTTATGGCTGGGAGTTTGGGATAAATGGATTAAAATCCTGCATTCTAGCAATTTCCTGGAACCTAATTATAATTCTAAAAAACACTTTCTTAAACAATGAGCTTTTAAAAACACCATATTCTGACAGTTACCATAGCACATTAGTAACAGTAACTTTCATTGGCCAAATGTTTTATCTCAACCAATCATAAATCAGTTTTCATATCATCACAGTGGAATCTAATTATAGAGTCAGAACTGGTAAAACTATCTGTTTTGCTTAAAACATTGCTTCTTTACCGATTTTCACATGATTTTCAATCCTTGCATCTCTTAATTTTTCCTCAACAAATTTACAAGTTTTACAAAATCCACCGAACCAAGCCAAGTAGCACAATTCAGCTAAAAAATGGGAAAAAATCATCACTGTCTGATAATAGAAACAATTGCATATCAAAATATACAGGTAAATTATTATCAAGACGAGGAGGAAGGAATGTTGTGGCTTAAGAAAGAAAAATTTAATACAGGAAATTCTAAGTCATCATATTAATCAAAACTCTCAGAACACAATGGTTCTTGTTGCCTTTTGGAAAAGGGTCTATTGCAGATGGTCCAGAAATACTTTTATCTTATTTATTTATTTTTTCAGATCTGTTCAAAACATATAAATCCAGAAACACATACCTCCCTGAGACCTGACTCTGGTTGATATTGTAGACGATCTCTGTTGATCATTCCAGGTAAATTATCCAGTTCTAAACGACTTGAGAATTCTGTCATACACACAGGTTCTTCATAATAACGTCTTATTACAGTCTCAAAATCTATGTGCTTCCTTAAACTGTGAAGAAATTAGATTATTATCTGATTGATAAGACTTATTAGTATTTAATGTCAGCTATGTCATTGTATGACTTCGTTATCATTTCAAATTTAAAATAAAATGCAAGTAAGGCAATATCTACAAAAAATCAATATGTTCCTAGGAGGTAGAAGCCATCTTGGAATTCTATTTCATACAAAAAATAAAAACTTAAAATGAAATAATCATAGGATTTATCATACATAGTTTGTGTTCAAACAAGTTTCTAGTTTCTGAGAATAAAAAAAATATTTATCTATTTTCCCACATGTTAAATAGTATCTGCAGTAATGGCCATCTTAGATTTCCAAATTCCACAAAAACATTTTGTATTGCAGACATCAATCCAAGGAGAGTTCTGGCCCAGAGTGCTTTCGAGTGGTTGAGTTTTTCAGAGAATTATTTATGTTAAAATATCTTTCCCATAGGGTTTTTAAACTTGATCTGCAATAATGGCCATCTTGAATTTCCAATTGACACAAAAAAATGAAAACTTTGTAAGGGACCATCCAGTGATTATTCATCTACAGTTTGGATTCAATCAAGATTCTAGATTCTGATAAGAATATTTATTCATTTTTGCATAGGGGCTTGTGTTAATTTTGTCCTGCGGCAGGGTACAATCTTGAGATTTTTGCTAGACAATAAAAAAAAAAACTTTTAGAGAAGTCCATGATGATAGATTTTCACTTTTTACTACACCAACATGCTCAGTTGGATTTTCATAGTGCTAGTTCACTGAAACAACAGTCTGTGGGTAGACATGTCACTCTAAATGGACATATTATCCTGATTCCGAGCCAATCAGTCTTTGCTCTTATTCCGTAATGCTGCATGCTTAGTAGAGAAGCAACAAATTAATCCCAATTTTATTGTCTTTGATTTGACCCGACTGATGCTTAAACCCCCAATCTACCACACTCAAGATGAGTATGCTAACCAGTACACCATCTATGTGCATACCTGTTAACCCTCCCCCTTTGCGCGGGAGTCTCCCGCGTAAGAGCCTTATCTCCCGCATGGACTGGGTCTCCAGCGCGGGAGACATAAATTTCCCGCACACACCTTTTCCTTCTGCACGATCTCCCCCAACAAAATTTTTTTTTATTTTCTTCAGTCGCCACATTTGTTTACAATCGATCGGCTATTTCCGTCAATCGTCAAGATGTTTCGTATCAATTTTTATCGAGTTCCTCTAGACTTTTCGTTCATGAATACGAAACTGATTGTTGTTTACGTAATCGAACGGATAACAACACCAATTAGAAATGTACATTCTTGGTGAGTGCTATTCAGATTTAGCTTTAAATAAGATTTGTTTCTGGCATTTTATAACGATGTCTCAATCAACAAAGAGAAGGTGGAATTGGGGACCTAGTACTCCTTCTTCGACATCAAAAGAAAAAGAAATACAATTGTAAATTCCAGGACGAGTGGAAAAAAGTCACACCACTGGTTACAGTCAAGTTCGTTGGGAAATGATCTGGCGTTTTGCACTCTGTGTAGTTCCAACTTCAGTGTTGCTTCAGGGGGACTGTATGATATTAAGAGACACTCAGAGACCAGTTTACACAAACTAGAGGCTCAGTGGGCTGAGCCTGTGTCGCTCACCTTTCATTCTGCTTTGAGGAAACTTAATACAGAACCTTCCATAGGTGCTTCCCACCAAATTTCTGTTCATTTTGGCATTGCAGTTTCAGAGAAGAAGATTTTTAGATATTGACCAATCTAAAACAAGAATTGCCTGTGGCAGCCATGTTTGTTAATGGATCAAAACGAAATGAGCAATCTCTATAGAGGAACTTCCATAGATGCTTCTTATCAAGTTTCATATCATTTGTGTAAATTTTCTGCAATATAATGGGGTTATTAGTTCTTTACGACAAATGCTAAAATTATATCCATATGGAGACAAATCATCTAATTTACAGACTCCTTTTGTCCCATCATCTCTACAAAATATTTTTCGAAGTTCTAAAGATTCAAAAGATATGTACACAATTCTAAATAAAAACAGTAGTGTTCCTACAGCTCAAAGAAAATGGAATACAGTTTTCGATATTAATTCAAATGAGTGGAAACAAATTTATATACTCCCATTTAAAGCTACAGCATGTACAAAATTACATTGGTTTCAATTTAGAATAAACCACAATATTCTGGCTACTAATTACTTCCTAAAAAAAATTAAAATTATTGATGATGCAAATTGTAATTTTTGCCAAAAGGAAAATGAAACCATTGAACACATTTTTTGGGGTTGTGAAAATGTACAAAATCTTCTAGGGCAAGTAAATTCTTGGTTCGGGGACAAAGACATAAACCAAACATTTTTAAAGAAGACTCTAATTTTTGGGGATGTTGATAAAGTATATAAAGATGATATATACAATGCCATTTTACTAAACATAAAATACTATATATATATAAACAGATGTCTGAAGAAAAAATTATCCTTTCATTCGCTTAAAGCCTGTTTGATAAATTTATATAAAACTGAAAAAATGATTGCTGTCCGAAATCAAAGAATTGCAGAATTTCAATTACATTAGAGTACTTTTGAAAAACTGTTTGAGGATTGTTAACATAGTTTTTATTCTTATGTAAATTCCCTTTCCATAGAGATTCCACTAAATACTAACTGATATAGTCTATCTAAATATACTTTTCTTGTTTATATTTACTATACTATAGTATACTCATTACGGGATAATTAAAACAATATGAATGTTTGATCCATCCAAATAATACTTTTGCATAGTCCAATTGATTGTTTGCACCAGGCCAGACCATAAAAGTTTTATATATAAATGCCAATATAAAATACAATCTCATCTTCTCAATGTCTTCTTTTTTTTCTCTTCTTCTTTTTAAAAATACATTAAAATTCTTATCTACTTTTTTTCCTAATTATACAAAAAAATATTTATCACATATATCAATAGTAAACAATTTTAAACTCTGCAAAATACCTCTTTTCTCATCTTTTATATTCTAAAAAAAAACAAAAAACCTCCACTGCAATATACATATGATTATATACTGGAAAAGATTGTAAGAAGATTTAATTGTACTTTACTATATAGATTGTATGATGTTTTATATGTTATTATATTATTGTACTCTATTCTGTATTGATGTATTTTGCAGTTGAGAAAAAAAATAAATAAATAAAAAAACTAGAGGCTCAGGTGAGCCTGTATCGCTCACCTGACATAAATAAGTCCTCTTAAGAATGTCTGCATGCTGAATACATCTAAGTTACTATTCAAATCCCATACTGCCATAGGGTTCTATGTTAAAACTATGTCTGCTCATGGCAGCCATCTTGGATGGAGGTTGTGGTCTCCGGACACAATTTTGAAAGTATACTACCCAAGGACCATCCATGCCATGTTTGCTTTAAATTGGCTGACTGGTTTCAGAAGAGAAGACTTTTAAACAATTTTCCCATAGGGTCCTATGTTAAAACTATGTCTGCTGACGGCGGCCATTTTGAACCGAGATCGGGATCACTGAACACAATTTTGGAAGTTGACCACCTAAGGACCATCGATGACATGTTTGCTATATTGGCTTACTAGTTTCAGATGAGAAGATTTTAAAACTTTTTTTCCCATAGGGTTCTATGTTAAAACTACAGTATGTCTGTTGAAGATGGCCATCTTGGATGGAGGTCAGGGTCACTGGACACAATTTTGAAAATTGACCACTTAAGGACCATCCATGCCATGTTTGCTTTAAATTGGCTTACTGGTTTCAGAGAAGAAGATTTTAAAATATATTTCCCATAGGGTCCTATGTTAAAACTATGTTCGCCGATGGTTGCCATCTTGGATGGAGGTCGGGGTCACAGGACATAATTTTGAAAGTTGACCACCTAAGGACCATTCATGCCATGTTTGCTTTAAACTGACTTACTGGTTTCAGAGGAGAAGACTTTTAAACATTTTTTCCATAGGGTCCTATGTTAAAATTAAGTCGAGTCATGGTGGCCATCTTGAATTTCCGATCAGCAAACGATTCACAAGTTTAGTACAGGACCACCCAATGATCATTCCTGCAAAGTCACAATTCAATTGGCTTAGTGGTTTCTAACAAGAAGATTTTTTAAATTTCGACCAATCAGAACACATTATGGGCCCTGGCAGCCATGTTAGATTTCCGATCAGCGCCAAAAACAAAAATCTTGTATATGACCATCCAATGAACATTTCTGCCAAGTTTGATTCAAATCTGTTTTGTGGTTTTAGAAAAAAAGATGAAAATGTGAAATTCCCATAGGGTCCAATGTTAAACTAAGTCGAGTCATGGCGGCCATCTTGAATTTCCGATCGGCAAACGATTCACAAGTTTAGTACAGGACCACCCAATGATCATTCCTGCAAAGTCACAATTCAATTAGCTTAGTGGTTTCTAACAAGAAGATTTTTTAAATTTCGACCAATCAGAACACATTATGGGCCCTGGCAGCCATGTTAGATTTCCGATCAGCGCCAAAAACAAAAATCTTGTATATGACCATCCAATGAACATTTCTGCCAAGTTTGATTCAAATCTGTTTTGTGGTATCAGAAAAAAAGATGAAAATGTGAAATTCCCATAGGGTCCTATGTTAAACTAAGTCGAGTCATGGTGGCCATCTTGAATTTCCGATCGGCAAACGATTCACAAGTTTAGTACAGGACCACCCAATGATCATTCCTGCAAAGTCCCAATTCAATTGGCTTAGTGGTTTCTAACAAGAAGATTTTTAAAATTTCGACCAATCAGAACACATTATGGGCCCTGGCAGCCATGTTGGATTTCCGATCAGCGCCAAAAACAAAAATCTTGTATATGACCATTCAATGAACATTTCTGCCAAGTTTGGTTCAAATCTGTTTTGTGGTTTCAGAAAAAAAGATGAAAATGTGAAATTCCCATAGGGTCCAATGTTAAACTAAGTCGAGTCATGGTGGCCATCTTGAATTTCCAATCGGCAAACGATTCACAATTTTAGTACAGGACCACCCAATGATCATTCCTGCAAAGTCACAATTCAATTGACCTAGTGGTTTCTGACAAGAAGATTTTTAAAATTTCAGCCAATGAGAACACATTATGGACCCTGGCAGCCATGTTGGATTTCAAATCAGCACCAAAAACACAAATCTGAAACAGGACCATCCAGTGAACATTTCTGGCAAGTTTGGCTGATTTCTGTTCAGCGGTTTCAGAGAAGAAGATTTAAATGTGAAAAGCTAACGGACGGACGACGGACGCTTACCCATGACAAAAGCTCACATGGCCTATGGCCAGGTGAGATAAAAAAAAAGTTTCATATCATTTGGCCAAGTGGCTTCAGAGGAAAAGCTGTTTTAGAAATCGACCAATAAGAAACAAGAATTGCCTATGATGGCCATGTTTGTTAACGGATCCAAACGGAATGAGCAATCCTTATAGAGAACCTTCCATAGATGCTTCCTACCAAGTTTCTGTTCATTTGGCAAAGCGGTTTCAGAGAAGAAGATTTTTAGAAATCAACCAATTAGAAACAAGAATTGCCTGTGACAGCCATATTTGTTATTGGATTGGGACGAAATGAGCAATCTTTATAGAAGACCTCCCATAGATGCATCCTACCAAGTTTCGGTTCATTTGGCCAAACGGTTTCAGAGAAGAATCTAATTTTTTCAATAGTTTTCTATTTTTTACTGATTTTTTGAGAAGCGGCAACGGCCATGTTTGATGGCAGTCGGGGTCATCATTCATGGTCTGAAAGAGAATTATATATGCATTGTTCCTTTCTAGTTTGGTAGCAACATTGCTCTTTACAATATTTAAAGAATTTAAAAAAAAAAGCAGCCATTTTTCATAAGCGACCAGGGTTAGCAACCATAAGTCTGAAAGTGGATCATATGCATCATTTTCATAAAGTTTGGTGGCAACTGGCTTTTTACCGGATTTTAAAATATGTTTTTTGACAATAATTTTCTATTTTTTGTAACAGTGACGGCCACGTTGGATGAGAGCCGGAGGTCTTCATTAAAAATTTTGAAAGAAGACCACATATGCATTCTTTCCATATGGTTTGATTGCATTTGATTCTTTACAGGATTTTAAAATAATTTTTTAATGAATTTTTTCACTAATTTTCTATTTATAGTAATGATGGTGGCCATGTTTGATGGGGGATGGGGTCCTCAACCATAATTCTGAAAGAATATTACATATATGTATCAAATTTAATTGCAATATACTCTAAAGGATTTTTCTGGATTTTATTTAATGGATTTTTTTGCTGATTTTACCACTATGTTCTATTTATAGACATGGCGGCCATGATGGTTGGTCGGAAGGGTCATCGGACATAATTTTAAAGGGAACCCCCTAAGGATGATTCAGGCCAAGTTTGGTTTAAATTGGCCCAGTGGTTTCAGAGGAGAAGATTTTTTAAAAAGTTTACAGACAGACGACGGATACCAATTGATGGCAATAACTCATACCGGTGGGCTAAAAATTGCAGTGTATGTAGATCTTGACAGGCTGAACATGTTTGCAGTTTAAACTTAACATCTATCTCTTATAGTTTTTGAAATAAAGGATGAAAAGTATTAAAATTTTGAAATTTTGATGAAAAAAAGGGCAATAACTCCAAAATGGGTAACGGAATTTACTTCAAAATTGCAAGGAATGCAGATCTTGACATGCTGCACATTTTTGCAATTTAAACTTAACATCTATCTCTCATAGTTTTTGAAATATAAGACGAAAAGTATTACAAAAAATTAAAATGTGATGAAAAAAGGGCAATAACTCAAAGATGAGTAATCAGATTTACTTCAAAATTGCAGGGTAGGTAGATCTTGACATGCTGAACCTGCTTGCAGTTTAAATTTAACATCTATCTCTTATAGTTTATGAAATAAAGGACGAAAAGTATTAAAATGTTGAAAATTTGATGAAAAAAGGGAAATAACTCCAAAATGGGTGATGGGATTTACTTCAAAATTGCAGGGTAGGTAGATTTGACATGCTGCAATTTAAACTTAACATCTATCTCTTATAGTTTTTGAAATATAAGACGAAAAGTATTAAAATTTAAAAAAATTGATGAAAAAAGGGCAATAACTCCAATACGGGTAATCAGATTTACTTCAAAATTGCAGGGTAGGTAGATCTTGTTGTGCTGATCATTTTTACCCCATGTCAGAATTCTGTTTTTATTAATGGTTTTTTGAGTTATTACCCAAAAACTGCAATTTTACCCCTATGTTCTATTTAATGGGAACCCCCTAAGGATGATTCAGGCCAAGTTTGGTTTAAATTGGCCCAGTGGTTTCAGAGGAGAAGATTTTTGAAAAGGTTTACAGACGGACGACGGACGCCAAGTGATGGCAATAGCTCACATGACCCTTTGGGTCAGGTGAGCTAAAAAGCAGTCACTGCTACTAACAAAAACCCCCAATTGCGCCAGTTTATGCCAACAAAATCAGTTGATGACCAAGTGAGCAAAGAAAGCTGTTCTAACATACCAGAGTAACACAAGTTCATGTAACTAGATTGTCAAGCTATTATTAGAAGGGTCAACAATAAATTTGTATGCAATGAATGTGTTTTTATATACCATTTTACATCATTGCTTTATTATCATTCAACTACAAGGTACAATTTTGTGTGTTTAAAGGTGACGCGTAAAATCTCCCCCTTAGAAGAGTTGGTAGGGGGGAGATCTCCCCCTAGCAGTTCCCAGAGGTTAACAGGTATGTATGTGGTTTAGAAAAAAAAAGATATACCAATAATCCAACCTATACTTACTCTATATACTTAGCTGTAACAGACAGAAATGTACTGGTAAATTCACTAAATTTAATGTTAGGTAGAGCATTACAGTCTAGTGGAGTGGGCATCGCCATATGATAACGTTGTCCAATCTGATAGCTTGTGTCTAAAATATAAATATGCATGGATGACAAGTTTAATGTCCATTCTGATAACCCACATTGAAAATACAATATACAAAGTTCATGTTATTTATCCATAATTTGTCAAATTTTTCATTGTTTATAACAATGCTAAAGTTTTGAGTTTGAACCCCGTTCATGGCAAGGTGTACTCAATATCACATTATGTGATAAAGTTTGTCAGAAACTTGCAACAGGTCGGTGGTTTTCTCTGGGTACTCCGGTTTCCTCCGCTAATAAAACTGACCGCCATGATATAACTGAAATATTGTTGAAAGTGGCATTAAACACCATAAACCAAACCATACCTTTGATTATAACAACACCAACACTAATAATAAATAACTAATTATAGAAAATCAAATATTATTACAGGAACCTAACATTTTGTTCAGGAAATTTATATGGTATCTGCAATCAACAAATCACATGATTACATTACATATATCATAAATAAACTGGTACCTGGTAGTTCTGTGTCTGGAAGCTGTTCTACTGGTTCCATTTTTATTTCTTTTCCATCATGGATATCTGGTTCCTGTGGATTCTTAATCCTACGATTTCGTCTCTTTACTTCTCGTTTAGCTTCTGGACCCTCAGGGGTTTCAGATTTTTCATCACCTTTACAATTTTCACATGTTTCAGCGTTAGGACATTTACTATTCAAATGTTGCATAAGAATAAACTCCATACTCTCAAGATCGTCTTTACGTTTCTCATATTCTTCAAGCTGAAAATAGAACAAATTGCAGAGTTCTTTGCTTAGTTTGTTATGTTCCAACTGGAATGATATAATACAAGTAAGAAATAACTGCTGAGAAATACTGTCCAGGACTTTGGCACATAAACATCATAGAAAATCATGACGTCATTTGAAAATTTTCAGGGTAAAACAAAAAAAATAGACGTTATTTGGCAACATGTACACTTCAATTTCTGATCAAATCTAAAAAGATAAGTTCAGGTCTTTATTTTCATATCATATTGTAGTAATTGGAAACAGGAATAATGGATTTAAAGTATTAAGACTTTCGTCACTGAAAACCTTTTAACAACATTAGCAGAAAATGATTTTGAAAATTGTTGCAATTTGATAGTACAGACTGAAAACAAATATAACAAATTATACCGTATAGCACAGTTTTTATGGGATGAAAAAACAAAATCAAATATCAAGCCTATTAAAAACATGAAAAAAATCGTGAACTACAAAAGATGTTTTACCATAATAAATCTAAATAGAAAACATTTACTAGACTACTGAACACATATAGACTAGCATTTAAGGTTATGCATGATGTGAAAATAAATTACTGTATTTTGTAATTTTTCGTGGAAGAGATGTCAAAAAAACACATAAATATGTACTTTGTAGAATACATTTTAAAAATATTCAAAAAAGAAGGAAACAAGTGACTTCATTTTATTCTACAGAATAAATTCTTGATGCTGTACATTGCATGTATTTTTTTCATACAGGCGTGTCATATTTAGGTCTGATCTGTATGCTTACCATATATAGTTCATATTTCAGCATTACTTTTATTTTTGAAAATTGTGTGCAAAATCATAAATAACAAAAACCAGATCAGAAAATAAACATAATTCAAAATAACGATTAAACAGACATTATATTAATAATTTGTGGACCGGAGAAATAGAAAAGTGGTACATTTCAGATAACATATTATATAATTGTCTCTTTTGAAATATAATTCACAAATTTAATTTGTTTCTAGTTTTCATGAGAAAGTGATTAATGAGAAATTCCTGGAAATTAATTACAATATATACATACAGACATTACATATGCCAACTCACCTTTTATCCAAGTTAGCATGTAATAAATCTAATCACAGTTCCAAACAACCAAACAACCAAACAAACAATAAAATTGATATATCATATTACACATCTCTCGAAATTTCAAACAATCTGATCATATACAATATAAAAGAGTTATTAGAGATAGTTGCTTAACGCCAAGTGAACAATTTTACATCTATATCCTGGTGAGATCAAGTAACTATTTGATGAGATGATGTCTGTTTTGTAAAAGACCAAGATTTTTATAGCGTTAGCTAACTGAAACAAGAGTTCACAATTACCATAGACATGTCTCTCTACTCAGACACATCAGTTCAGGCTACAGGCCAAATTTAAATTTTATAGTCATTGCCTTTGGTTAAACATACCAGGAATTCAAACCTGCAATCTGTCTTCAACAATTTTTACTCACACAGATTCTCTCTCAATGTCTACATAGAAAAGTTTTAAGATACTAATGGCATAATCAGAAGCTGTTAATCGAAGGACAGACAATACAATGGCCAAACAAAATGACAAAGGACAAACCACTACACAGAAAACCAAAGATTTAGCCAGAGAACTCAGGTACTCCAGAAGGGTAAGCAGCTTCTGCTCCAATTGTGGCACCTGTCATTATACTGTTAAATGGCCAGAACATCATCTGATGTGGATATTATCCACACTAATATATATGGTAACATCGCATTATACAATCTAATGTATGGTAACATCGCATTATACACACTAATATACGGTAATCGTATAATACTCACTAATATACGATAACATCATTATTCTGTGCCATCATGACTAATTATACCAAATGAAAACAACAAGAATTTGAAATAATTTAATAAAAAAATAATCTTACAGATCATTGGAGTTTATTTATGCATATATTGACAGTGACAAGGCCAAAAAAAAAGATACGTGTGTTTACGGTCACCCGACCTACCCTAATTTTTGCTAGCGACCCTATGCATTTTTACACAGAATTCGGATAACCATTTTTGTTGTTTAACCAGCAGCAATGTTTTATTTATTCAACTGCTAGCTTTTTGTCGAAATTGAGAGCAAAGAAAACTGCATAATTCGTCATTTTACTGGAATTTCCGAAAATTAAATACCGGAATCGGATTCCGGAACCGGGAACGACTATTTCCGGTTTTGTCAATAATAAAAAAAAAAAAAAAATAATAATTAATCCCGACCAACCGACCCTAGATTTTTTTGACATGTGACAGTAAACACACATACATTTTTTTTTGGCCCAACAAAAGTCAATAAATAATTAAGAAGGAAGAACAAATAATAATATCACATGGCACATATCACCTAGGTAACTATATTTGAAAATCAGTAAAAGTGTAATTGAAAATTTATCTCTTAAAATGATTCTTGTGTATGAAATTTTATAAAAATCTGTCAATGAATGAGTTTTCTAGTGTACAAACAAGAGTATTCTCCCTTTTGTTACATCTTCAAGGAATTTTTTCTTCTTCTTTTTGTTGTTGTGAAAAATTCTGGGTTTTGAAATCTGGTACAATACATTAATATATAGATAGTGTATATATTTCACTAGAATTTTAAAAGGAGTAAATTTGCTAGGGAACTAACAACAACATTAATTCTCTTTTTTTCCAGAAAATGTTATGCATAATTGCAATGAAAAATTAAATTAAGCTTACTGGCCCAATCAAATTTTTACTGACCAGAGGCAATAGAACCATTGCTAAAAGTTGTAGACTGAATAGACAATAAATTTTAGTGTAATTATCAAAATGTCACTACTATTGACTCAGAATTATTATATTTTACAAGAAAAAAAACCTTTTGGTACATCTTGAAGAAAATTAATTGTAAAGCAGGATTTCAAAAAAAAATTTACTTTTCATATGAATGGCTATGCATTTTACTGACTAATACTGACAAGATTATCTCTTGCCTTAAAATTATAGACATTTTCATAAGATAAAACACAAAAATGTGTATTAATTCATAGTATAGTTATCTTCAATAAAAAAAAACCTCTCCAGTGCACAATTCACATTTTCTCTGAATAAAAAAAGAGTAGTTTTATTTGGCAAAAACAAAAATTTCAATATTTCAACTTGAATAAATGGGGAAGACAGGCCCATGAAATATATCTCACCATTAACTAATGCTTACATCATATTTGAAAAAAGAAAAAGGGCCAACAATTTTTACCAAGTTCCAACTGCAAATAATTAGCATAGAACCATTCCAAGTATTCAAAGAATCCAGAGTTCACGAAATTCGTCAGTCCTGTCAGACAAGATCAGCAAAATGTGGGCAGATTTTGCTAAGGACTGACACAAGATTGGTATTTTGCAATATTAAACTAGGAAGAACTGTTTTAGATACCTAAAACTTATGTCTCCCTTTAATAAGTGATACTATTTAAAAATGTTATTTGAGCTTGAAGTCAAAGGTCAAGGTCCAACGAAGGTCATTATGGTATGCGACACACCGCCTTATGGTCATGTACCCACATACCAAATATCATTGACCTATCTCGAAAGACAAAAAAGTTATGGTCTAGACAAGCTTCGCTGAGAAGAAGTGGAAGAAGCAGAAGCGGAAGAAAAAATCAGACTAAAACAATATGTCTCCTTTCATTTGAAGGGGAGACATAATTAATGAGGACTGACATTTTTTCACTAGGACCACCAAACCCATATGTAATTTTGTGGTGAAGACTGAGAACCAAATTGAAACTGTTAGAGAGGTTGTAATAGTAATAGTCTTTACATTCTGGTTTATTCATTTATGCAAGTTTGAATCTACATTCTAATATGACATCCCGTATTCGGTATACAAATAAAGGCATACTTGAATAACAATCAAATATAGGCCACACATGCGTGCTGAGCTAAAAAAAAAGCACCTACATAAACACTGACAATTTTCCGAAAATTCTTCATGGTTAGCGATTTTCTATTATTGTTTATCTAAAAATTGTTGAAATAAATGAAGCTAAAATTAAATAATTCTTATGTGATCGACATAATTAGAAATCCTATACTCTGACAAAAACCCCGCCTGATATAAGCGCTTATGGAGGCGGGGTTTTTGTCAGTTTATTTTTCAAGAGACGATGTTCACCGGACTACTTTTTACGTAATGATAATAAAAAAAGATAAAAGAAACAATGTTTATTGTTAGATATGAAATAAAAAAATAAATGCCAATGACAAAAAAGCTTGTATATAAAAAAATTCCGGAAAAAATACTTAAGACAACCATCTATCGACTTTGACTTTTGTAATATATCGTCATCCTGTGACATTGTTTACAAAGGATGCTGATTGACACAAGCTGGTTACTGATTTATTTTACGATTTTTTGAGCATTTTACTTGTTTGAGTAGCTAAATGCAAAATGCCATCAAATTGGAAAATATCAGTAACTTAATTACATCACCGTCTAGTTATCAATGTAGGATAACAAGGTTAGTGCATTTTGTTATTCATGGCCGACACACATCAATGGAATGTGTCATTGTATGTGTGCATACTGGGGATCCCCAAAAATAAATTTTCAAAACAAATGAAAAAAAAATACTTAGTTACAGAATTGTCACTCACAAACTTACATAAAAGTCTTCGGACTTTTATTTGTTTGTGAGTAAATTTGTCCAGGTTATACATAAATAAACTCCGAAAAAAATGTGTTTAATCCTATAATAAAATTTATATTGAACCTTGTCAATAAAATTCTTTTCGGTATTTTAAGCCACAGTTTCAACCACAATTTCGCTTTCAATCTCTTAATTCCCAATTTTACCATTTTTAAAATTCCGTAGCATAGGAGATTGATGGAATAGCCACTACCAGCGCATCACCTTGACCGCCTCAAATTTTAAAATTACGGTATTTGTCCTATTAGAATCGAAATAATTCATGCCGGCCATACTTTATTGTTATTCAAATATGGGTAGGCATTATATTCATGAGATTTAACCCAGAGCGATAAATATTCATGAATTATTTCTTAAATATAACACGCCAATATAGAGCTGAAATACTGCTAAAGTTGGCATTACACACCAATCAATCAATCTACAATATAACAATGCTGCTTCATTGTTTATTTACAATAGGATTTCCATAACTGATTCCCCAAAAAATATAATTCATAAAAAATTTCCAGTCCTACCTACGTTAAATCTTAAGTAAATCGCATAACTATAATTTAAGATAATGTAAGGAAATCGAAAGTTGATGCTGCCTGAATGATTGCTCTTTGTCAAATTAACAGCCAATTTGGAATTTATAGAAATTTGGCTAAAAAAGTTAATGAAAACGTAAGATGGACGCCAAATGATACGAAAAGCTTAATTTGTCTTTGGCCAGGTGAGATAATAAATAAAGTACAAAAATGTACAAAAAAATAAAAAAATAAAATAAAGACAAAAATAAAAGTCTAAAACAATCTAACATGACAACAGCTTTCATACCTGTCAATGAATGGGTCAGAGGTCATTAGTTCAACAAGGATTTCAGGCATTTGCATGGAAATTTCATTTCATGAGCATTTTTCTTAAAATGTGGTCGATATGTGGCAAAATTTTGAAAATATTTAATCCATGAAATTAAAATGCAAGCATACATACATTTTTTTTTTTTTTTTTTTTTTTTTATAAATAATACCTACACAAACACTGCTTTTTCTGAATTCACTGCATTCAAAACATATAAAAAAAACATTGAGAAGGTTCCTACTTAAAGTGTACCTGTTTGAACCATTACACTACATGCTCAAAACTTGATCTGTATTTTTTTATTTTGTGCCTTCTTCAATTTTTTATAGTGTAATTGATAATGTGAAATGTTTACAATAACAGTTGGTTTTTTTTCATTTTTTTTTATTTGTAAAAACTGAATAATCTCAATTAAATGGTTTTTTTCTTGTCACAATCAATGATCTGCTGAAAATGTCACATGATCTACTGAAAATGTCACATGATATGCATAAATTCCAAAATGGTGGACCTTTGACAGGTATGCTGTATTTTATTAAAACATCAAATTTTACCGACCCTCTCCTAATGCTGAGGCCGCTGTAAATAAAAATAGTTCCTTGAATATAAGTATAATGGTAAAATGGAATCCATGGCCAGTACGATAACACACTAGATATGATCTTCAATATCTTTTTTAAATTCAAATTCATATCAAACGTTTTACACCATTTGCCTTGCATATTTCTTTTTCAAATATCTGTCTGGTATAAATCTTAAATGTCACATTTATCCACTTTTATGCATGGCTAATACATTTGAAAATTATATTTCTGTTAAATAAATCATTCGATATGAAGATTTTTTTTATTAAATTACAAAATTTTGATAATTAGGATTTTCCAAAAATGTCAATATTTAAAAATATAAAATCTCACACAGAATTCCTCAAACAGACCCTATATTACATGTATCTGTTAATTAAGAAATAATTCATGGAAGCCATAGTTTGCATCCAGTTTTAACATGGGTAACATTATTTTCGTATAATTTTTTATCCCAAGTGATAAATAAATGATTGTAATTTGATCATCTATAGGCATAGGCAAATTAAAATATATTATGAGTTTTATCATTGTATTATGTATGTAGCCAATGAAGGATGTCATGTTAGAATTATACCACATGTGCTAAATGCTACAAAGCAAATTTCCAAAAACAAATTACTATCCATTTGTCCCATGCTAAGCTACAATGTAACTATTTATAGAATCTAGAGATTACGTTTACACACACACACACATCTACATTTTGTATTTCAAAATCGTTAATTACATTTTTTTCATAATTAAATTATCAGTTTTCGGTGCACTTTTTCTTTTCAAATCAAAGTGTAAACAAAAATATAATATAACAATTAATTTAAAACAAAGTTTTATTTCAAATTGATATTTCCCTTTTTATGCATATTCTGAATTTCAAAATAACACAATTTCTATAACCTTCTTGTCTGCAATGCAGAAAAAAAATACACACTCAAGATCATCTCATTTGTCAAATATTTCATTGCTAAAAGTGGCATTAAACACCATAACCCTAACCCTAATCCCTCCAATACACCACCTTAACCTCATTCAATGGAAATATAATACCATTACATTGAAAAAGGTGTTGTTAATTACTTACGTATGTTTTAAACTCTGGTTTTTCACATCCAGTGGATTTGGTTCCATCGTTAAATATGACACAGACCTCTTCATCAACCTCTATTTCACTCTGTAACTGCATGAAGATAAACTTCTGATGTAGAACTCCATCAATGAATTCTAACTTAATATGAGGTCTTTGGTTGCCTTGCTACAAAAATATTTTGTACATTTTAAAATCGAGTGAAAACCTGTCACACACAAATTACAATACAAGATAGAATAACAATAAATATAGAATATTGGCAGTTATGGATGTCAAGACAGACATTATCGCTATATTATCGCAGCGAGTCTTAAAAGAGGAGCTGTGCTACTAGTGATAATGTTTGTACAGACCTTCAAAACTGACGTTTTTGTTTTTTTATCAGTAACGTCATGTGTTTGACGTTATTGTTTTTTATCAGTAACGTCATGTGTTTGACGTTATTGTTTTTTATCAGTAACGTCATGTGTTTGACGTTATTGTTTTTTATCAGTAACGTCATGTGTTTGACGTTATTGTTCTTTATCTGTAACGTCATGTGTTTGACGTTATTGTTTTTTTATCAGTAACGTCATGTGTTTGACGTTATTGTTTTTTATCTGTAACGTCATGTGTTTGACGTTATTGTTTTTGATCAGTAACGTCATGTGTTTGACGTTATTGTTTTTTTATCAGTAACGTCATGTGTTTGACGTTATTGTTTTTTATCAGTAACGTCATGTGTTTGACGTTATTGTTTTTTATCAGTAACGTCATGTGTTTGACGTTATTGTTTTTTATCAGTAACGTCATGTGTTTGACGTTATTGTTTTTTATCAGTAACGTCATGTGTTTGACGTTATTGTTTTTTATCAGTAACGTCATGTGTTTGACGTTATTGTTTTTTATATTTTTATATTACTTATAATAATTCCAACAATGTCTGTATAACTATATACATCTTATCTGTACAACTGCCTGATTTTCTATACAACTGACTATCTAAATAACTGTATGATTTCTATACAAACTGTCTGATAATTGTTGAAAATTATGGACAATTTAATTTTGAAAAAAATATTATTTATAGATGAATGCATGCCCTTTTCCATATCAAGACTGTTATCATCCCGAGAGACCGATATCGGCCAGAGGTCGATATGGGTTGAGGGATGATAACAGTCCCGATATGGAAAAAGGCATGCATTAATCTATTTATCACATATTTCAACATTGAATTAAAAAGAACAAAATTAACATCCCACACACCAAACTTATGGATATGAGTGATTGATATCGGTTGAGGGTTCTGCTTCCAGAAGTGATGTCATGGGGCTCATGAGAGGCTTGATATCGTGTTATCAGAGTTTTGCCCCGATGGCAGATATCGCTGTGGCACTTCCGGTGTTTACGTATGGGCAAACTTGACGTTATTACTTATAAATATGTAATAATAAGAAGTAAACCATTCTGGCCAATCACTGTTAACTGTGAACTAAACCACTATTCTTTTTTAGTCCTTGGTTTTAACTGTTTTTCAATGTACAATTTTCCATAGTAACTGTTTAAAGCTTACCATCACTCCTCTAATGGTTTTTTTTTACAAGATCTTGTCTTGAGGAATTTTCTGAACAAAACATTAGAAGGTTGAAATTTTGTTACCATGGTAACTGGTTAATATATTTAAAAATACCGATTTTAGGGAAAATATCAACATTTGATTAGAACAATAAATGTGCCATATTATTTATTATTCAGCTCTATGATATGTCTGGCACCCAGAAGAACAGTCAGACAGATAAACAAGGAAGTAAATTACAGAAATTTCTGATGAAGCAACAACTTAAAATTCTGTAACTAATACAGTCAAACCTGTATTAAGAGGTCACTTGTGAGATAAAGAAATAGTGGCCTTATAAGACAGGTGACCTCTTAAAAGAGGTGACCACATGGGCAGGTTTGACTGTTATATAATACATTCATTACTCTAGACAAAGATCCTTCATTAAAATTTGTAAATATGAAAAAAGAAAAAAAAACAAATAAAAAAACAAGTGCTTGTGTATCTTCATAAGGAAGCTCTCTAGTGTCTATCTGACTTGACACATATTATATTATATAGAAACACTAACACACAAAAACATAAAATTTCAGTCCACTTAACAACATGTGTCATGATATGGGCAAGCCATAAATCCCATCTTTAACATATGCCATGATATGGGCAAGGTATAAATCCCTTCATAACAACATGTCTCATGATATGGGCAAGCCATAAATCCCATCTTTAACATGTGCCATGATATGGGCAAGGTATAAATCCCCTTGTAACAACATGTGTCATGATATGGGCAAGCCATAAATCCCATCTTTAACATGTGCCATGATATGGGCAAGGTATAAATCCCCTCGTAACAACATGTCTCATGGTATGGGCAAGCCATAAATCTCATCTTTAACATGTGTCATGATATGGGCAAGCCATAAATCCCCTCTTAAAAACATGTGTCATATGGGCAAGGTATAAATCCCCTCTTAAAAACATGATTTGTATCATATGGGCAAGGTATAAATCCTCTCTAAACAACATGTGTCATATGGGCAAGGTATAAATCCCCTTAAAAACATGTGTCATATGGGCAAGGTATAAATCCCCTCTTAAAAACATGATTTGTGTCATATGGGCAAGGTATAAATCCTCTCTTAACAACATGTGTCATATGGGCAAGGTATAAATCCCCTCTTAAAAACATGTGTCATATGGGGAAGGTATAAATCCCCTCTTAAAAACATGTGTCATATGGGCAAGGTATAAATCCTCTCTTAACAACATGTGTCATATGGGCAAGGTATAAATCCCCTCTTAAAAACATGTGTCATATGGGCAAGGTATAAATCCACTCTTAACAACATGTGTCATATGGGCAAGGTATAAATCCTCTCTTAACAACATGTGTCATATGGGCAAGGTATAAATCCTCTCTTAACAACATGTGTCATATGGGCAAGGTATAAATCCTCTCTTAACAACATGTGTCATATGGGCAAGCCATAAATCCCCTCTTAAAAACATGTGTCATATGGGCAAGGTATAAATCCTCTCTTAACAACATGTGTCATATGGGCAAGGTATAAATCCTCTCTTAAAAACATGATTTGTGTCATATGAACACTGGCCTTTCAATAAGATGTGGTACCAGGTACTTTTACCTACCTAAAATGGTCTTTGGTACCTCCTGATTTTAAAGAGTGTTGTACAAGATATTCATGACAATTGTTAAAATTTTAATAAAAAGTACCACCTGTAAATAGTGAAGCACTGGTAGACTTGAAAAATATTGAAAGTCCTGTCAGAACATGCTATAAATCCCCTCTTAAACCGGCATTTGCGCTAGTGCCTGCCGAAAAAATTTGTTGGTGGAGCTTATCATCGTTATATATCCTGTGTGCATTTGGAATACAAGTTTGGGAATTTGCTTTTTGCTATATTATGTGGATATGACCCTCATTCAGAGACGGTAAGTACAATTTATATCGGTTTTTTTTGTACAAGCTGCACATGGTTTTGTTTATATTTATGAAACTGCATGTCACATGACCAATGTGATCTAAACCTCACATACCTCAGAAATTAGAATTTTCGAAGTGATTTTTGTAGTTTTTAGACTGATGAAGTTTCGTAGAGAGGAACACTAGTGGCCATGCCTGTCGAATATTTTACTCCAAAAGTAACTGAAACTATGTATCATTGATTTTTCCTCCTCGAGATAACCGTGGTCAAAATAATGACCAATCTGAATGCTTGCTCCGCCCACAGCTATTTATACCCCACATGTGTGATGAGATGGGCAATATATAAATCCCTCTTAACATGTGTATAGATGTGGGGGCAAGGTATAAATTCCTTTTAGATTATTTGGCCTTGAGCATATCCGATGAAGGTTATTCCAGAAATGCGTCGTGTACACTAAATTTGATATTTTTATTAATGCAATGTCTTTAAATATATATGTATTGGGACACAAAACTGAGGAAAGGCTTTGTAAACCTTTCCCTTGTTCTAGTTTCTAAGTCTCATACATACACATAAACCTTATAATTTAAGACCCCATACTAATATAGTATATAAATTAGATAAGACAATTTTATTTTCCACAGACAATTTGCACTTTTCTGACTTTGATTCTAAAATTATCATTTTACAGGAGTTATTTCCCTTTAAGGCAGGCAAAAGGCTTCATGAAAATAACATATATTTTTTCCTATAATCTGTACAAGACTTTAATGTTGTAACAACTTGTGAATTTTCTATTTGCTATAAAATCATCCTCTGATTTTTTACAAGGTTCAATTATCTACAAATTATGAGAAAAATCATACTCAAATTTGTTGTCCTTTTCATTGCTATTGCCAGACCAGGAACCATTTTGCCCATCACAAGGGAAATAACTTGTACAAAAAGTCATTTTAAAATCAAGAAGGTCTAATCTGAATGGATACACTGAAAATCAGGTTATGGAAATTGGACCAATATGGACGACAGTTGTTGCTAAGAGACAGTAAAAGAGAAAACAATAAAACAGATAACTAAAATAGAACTGAGTATACAACATTAGAACAACAGTGAAAATTACCATGCACTGTGTCGTGTGTAGAGATACTGGACGTATAAAGAGTTTGGGAGGAGTTACTATGTGTGCTACCAGACCTGTATGTGTCTTCATGGGAATTAAACACTGAAAAGTGCATGCATTGTGTTAGGTTTTGTGTTACACATATATTAGCATGATCCTCCATGGGGAAGTACATGTATATCAATTTATTCAAAAAAAATTTTTTTTATTACATAGATGGCTGTAAAATACTGAGATTTCTAAATGAAAGAAAAACTGGATATTTTACACAGTGAAATAACAACGTTTATCTTGCAATTGTGTGATTTGGAGCACTAATAAAGGGGGTCAAATAAACTTCAGTGTTATTTAGTCATGGCCCTAATTAAGCATTTCTGGTACCTGATTCATGTAGAGCGACAGAAAGAAATGGTAACAGTATAAGCGCTGACGTCACAGATGACGCCATTGAAAACGATTAGAATGACGTTTGTTTTAAACTTTCTGATATTGCAGGATAAACATAATATATATCTTATCGTTAAATATCAAATTAATTTGCACTCGCTGCGAAACAGGCTAGAGGCTTGCTTTTCTACCTGTTTCTAAAGCTCGCGCAAATAAATTATATATTTTCCGACAATATATACGTACAGTATACTGTATATTTATTCCACTGTGTGACAACATATTACCTACGTTGTCACAATTAAAAATATCATTATTTTTGAAATGTCTTCACCAACAAAAGTTTAAAATCCATGTAATAAAAAGGATAACTACTTTTGCATTCCGCATAAAAAACAAATCACTTTTTACAGAACATGATAATAGTTCAATTATGCGCAAACACGCATTAGAGAAATACTGCAAGGTTCGGTTACTCGTGATTTATTTTCTATATTCGGAATCCAAGAATAGTTATACTATAATATATGCAACATTTTGCTTACACAATTTTAATGAAGAATCAGTGTCCTCAACACTTGTATATTAAGAGGTTATTAAGAACGTTATCATTATTCAAGCTGACACAGTATAAATAAACCTAATAGACATTTTCACGAAAACTGCAGTCCTACATTCATCTGGGACAGCTGTGAGTAGAAAGATGACGATTTCGCAGAAAAATCATGACATCATAAATGCATTTAATAGTTCTCCAACGTCATTTTACTGGAAAGGGTATTATTACCACTCACAAATGTTCCAGATGAATGCAGGACCGTAGTTATCGCTAAAGGGTCTATATATAGATTCAATATAAATATAGCATTAGTTCTATTCATTAATTTACTGATTAAAAAAACAAAAAAAGTCTGAGAGTCTGGGAATATAATACAGTGAAACCTGTCTAAATTGATCCCTGAATAAAACAGAATTCTGTATAGACTGAACATTAAATAAAGTCTCAATGATGTAGGAAATATTTGTTAATTTAACCTGTATAAACCGAACACTTGTATTTCCAAGGATTTTGATTTTGATTTTTTAGTGTTTACGCCACTTTCAGCAATATTTCAGCTATATCATGGCGACCAGTTTTAGTGGTGGAAGAAGCCGGAGTACCCGGAGAGAACCACCGACCATGGGCAAGCAACTGGTAAACTTTATCACTTGAGGCTGCGAGTCGAGTGCACCCTTTTTTGTAATTTACAAAGCCGAGTGCGAACCCACGCCGTATTGGTGATAGGCTTGTATGAGATGTTAGGTAATCCAACTACCTAACTCATTGAGCTACCCAGGCCCTTGTATTTCCATAGGTAATCCAACTACCTAACTCATTGAGCCACCCAGGCCCTTGTATTTCCATAGGTAATCCAACTACCTAACTCATTGAGCCACCCAGGCCCTTGTATTTCCATAGGTAATCCAACTACCTAACTCATTGAGCTACCCAGGCCCTTGTATTTCCATAGGTAATCCAACTACCTAACTCATTGAGCCACCCAGGCCCTTGTATTTCCATAGGTAATCCAACTACCTAACTCATTGAGCCACCCAGGCCCTTGTATTTCCATAGGTAATCCAACTACCTAACACATTGAGCCACCCAGGCCCTTGTATTTCCATAGGTAATCCAACTACCTAACTCATTGAGCTACCCAGGCCCTTGTATTTCCAAGGAGGTTCGCTACCTAACTCATTGAGCTACCCAGGCCCTTGTATTTCCAAGGAGGTTCGCTACCTAACTCATTGAGCTACCCAGGCCCTTGTATTTCCAAGGAGGTTTGCTACCTAACTCATTGAGCTACCCAGGCCCTTGTATTTCCAAGGAGGTTTGCTACCTAACTCATTGAGCCACCCAGGCCCTTGTATTTCCATAGGTAATCCAACTACCTAGGCCCTTGTATTTCCAAGGAGGTTCGCTACCTAACTCATTGAGCTACCCAGGCCCTTGTATTTCCAAGGAGGTTCGCTACCTAACTCATTGAGCTACCCAGGCCCTTGTATTTCCAAGGAGGTTCGCTACCTAACTCATTGAGCCACCCAGGCCCTTGTATTTCCATAGGTAATCCAACTACCTAACTCATTGAGCTACCCAGGCCCTTGTATTTCCAAGGAGGTTCGCTACCTAACTCATTGAGCTACCCAGGCCCTTGTATTTCCAAGGAGGTTTGCTACCTAACTCATTGAGCTACCCAGGCCCTTGTATTTCCAAGGAGGTTCGCTACCTAACTCATTGAGCTACCCAGGCCCTTGTATTTCCAAGGAGGTTCGCTACCTAACTCATTGAGCTACCCAGGCCCTTGTATTTCCAAGGAGGTTCGCTACCTAACTCATTGAGCTACCCAGGCCCTTGTATTTCCAAGGAGGTTCGCTACCTAACTCATTGAGCTACCCAGGCCCTTGTATTTCCAAGGAGGTTCGCTACCTAACTCATTGAGCCACCCAGGCCTTTGTATTTCCATAGGTAATCCAACTACCTAACTCATTGAGCTACCCAGGCCCTTGTATTTCCAAGGAGGTTCGCTACCTAACTCATTGAGCCACCCAGGCCCTTGTATTTCCAAGGAGGTTCGCTACCTAACTCATTGAGCTACCCAGGCCCTTGTATTTCCAAGGAGGTTCGCTATCTAACTCATTGAGCTACCCAGGCCCTTGTATTTCCAAGGAGGTTCGCTACCTAACTCATTGAGCTACCCAGGCCCTTGTATTTCCAAGGAGGTTCGCTACCTACTCATTGAGCTACCCAGGCCCTACAACTACCTAACTCATTGAGCTACCCAGGCCCTACAACTACCTAACTCATTGAGCCACCCAGGCCCTTGTATTTCCAAGGAGGTTCAGATTAGACAGGTTTCACTTTATATACAAGTTGTATGTTATTTTCTCTTAGAATTAATACATTAAATTTGGTAAGATATGTAAACATCCAAAAATCCACAGAAGATTGACTGGCTCTAAATAAAATAGGCTTCTATGCAAATTGCCATGTTAGTAAGATGCTTACATTATGGTGTTTGAAATACTAAATAAAAAGACAAAGGTTAAAGTTAATATAAATAACATACCTGAACTCTTAACTGACTACATTCTTCCCCCTCACATAAACCTTTCTTCATGTAATGATCACTGACCTCGTCCAGTTTACTACTAAAGTCAGGTGAAACTACAAAACATAACGATATCTGTGAAATATTACTTGCGAAATTACAAATAAAGGTTATTCTAATGATATAGAGAAATACATTTATAATAATATCATGAAAAAGGTTTAGTGTTTCTTGTCCAAATAAATTTGATGATGAAATTCATTTCTTTTTTCATTGTTCTGCAATTACATCAATTTATTATAAATTATGTAAACAAATATGAAAATTTTACCAAAATACATATTCAATCAAACTTGATAACTATATATTCTTCTGAAAAACTTGCACAATATACTGGTTTTTTTTATATTTAAAAGTCTTGGTCACTCTGAAAAGTGCCTACTGTGCAAAACTTTTTATATATTCCATTTTGTTGGATAATTATACAATAATATTGTGTTGTCCATGTTATTCAGGTCGTGCATTATGCCTTCTAACCTTGGGACATATTTCGGCATATAACATGGACAACACAATATTATTGTTATTATTACTCTGAATGTCTTTGGTGATTTAAAAAAATGAAATTTGTCTAAAATATATAGACAGTATAAAGATTGGCAATTAATATTCATTTAAATTCAAGAAATATTTAATTTCAACAATAACAATGAACTGTCATATATTTAATTCCCAAACCTGGAACTGGCCATTGTTTTGACAGATGACAGCATCAACGTTAAAGAAAACGTATAATACATTGTAAATTGTACACTATTAAAAGCACTCAGGTGATCCCGTTTAGACCCCGCCTATCTAAATGACATAACATTGTTCTAAGCTCCGCCCATCAGCATAGTAATGACTCCCAACAATAAATAGTACTATGCGAGTGCATAGTACAACAACGCTATTTATTCTTTGTAAAATTATGTTTCGATAATATCATGTCAATTATAATGAAAGTTTCTTACATGAAGAGTAATAATTCAAAATATTTTACTCGTACAGCGTATAAGGTAGATACGCGTTGTTTTGAATTATGCCTTAAATCGTTAGTAGTATAATTGTGCGCTGATTAATAAAGCAAAACGTAAAGTCATTTTTGTTCATTTTGAATTGGGGTCCGTTTTTAGTGAAATTTTTACTGGAAAAGGTCATGTTCATCATTAAGGTACGATTCTTTACTGACATTGAGTAAAAGTTTATCCCCAGTTTTTAGCTGAGTTTGTGTTAGCCGATCTTTTAGTTTATGTGCAATGTTTTGTAGATCGTTTGTACCTTTTGTCCTTTTCTTTTGGCCATTGTGATGTCTGTCCTTTTTCGATTTACGGATTCTGTTAACCCCTTTGGTATCTTCAAACTCTTCTTATTCAATATTACAAAAAGAAGCCAAATGTGATAATGTCCTGTATTTGTTGTAATTTATCAGAATCCCTATAGAAATAAAGGAGTTTTAATTGACTATAAATGTAAAAAAAAATATGCATCATGAATTTTTGTTACTTTAATACATACAAACAGGTTCCTCTCCCCCAAGTGAGCTTGGGTGTGGCTGGTTAGGTCCTTTCTGAGAGCACTGAGAATCAGATACTGAAATTGAAATATATATGCTTGATGATGTTTCAGTTTTTATCATTCTGCAAGTCAACAGACTTTCGCAAAATTCTTCTTTACCTGTATTAATGTACCATAGTTAACACATCAAATGAAATTATATTTTAATAATTCTTCTCCCATTATTAACCAATGAAATTACTTTAAATTCCAACAGTTAGTTCCCCGTTGCTCAACGTGCACTGGACTTATAAAAGATTCAAAAACATAAAACTTGGTATATATGTAATTGAGGCTTCAGAAAAAAAATCTTAATATACTTCAACATAGGATTCTATGCTTAACTTTACAGCCATTTTGGAGTGTAGATTGGTGGCAAAAACATCTTGTAAATGACCATTCAACTCAATCATTGAAATATCTGTTAGTCATACTTACTGACAGGTTGATCAATGGTGATATCACCAGTACAACTGTCAAGTTTGATTGGAGTTACTGTACAGGTTTGTGTACAATGTCCGTTACAATCAGACTTGCTACGACTTCTTGTTTCAATAACACATTTCTCTTCACCATTTTCCTTTAGATATAAATGAGAAACTACACTATGTGTTTTCATAAGGTAAAACAAATATTGTTGGACATATAATGGTCACTATTGTGCTATAGTGCTAACTGTACAATTGTTGTCACCATTGTGCTATAATGGTCACCATTTTGCAATAGTTGTCACCATTGTGCTATAATGGTCACCATTTAATAATGATCACCACTGTGCAGTAGTTGTCACCATTGTGCTATAATGGTCACCATTTAATAATGATCACCATTGTGCAATAGTTGTCATTATTACACACTCTTATATTAAGAACCAATGAAAAATTAGAATTGATACCACATGATTTAGTTTTATTTTAAACTACTGCATTCATTTGAATGAAATCCATGCCTTACAGTGCACTAGTCCTGGAACTAGTGCACGGACGTCATCAATGATGTCATATAACGCCGCATTCCAATTTTTTTTTTTTTTTAATATAACTTAAAAACATTGAAAAATAGACAAGATTACGGTAAACTTTAATACACGAAAATACAATATTACAATGTTATAAATACATTATAGAAACATTGTTTGATTGGTTTTATCGAATAATCACAAAAAAAAAACACAAAAAAACACGGAAGCGATTTTGTAACTTATATCTCTCGGAACTCGGAACAAAATTAATTGATGACAAAAGAGAAGAAGAAAAAGTAAATGTATATGAGACAAAATTCCAATCTATATACAGGGAAACAAATAGCAAGGAAATAGCGCTTTCATTGTTGTTCTTCATCCTGATGCTTACAGCATACAAAGGAGAAGAAATAACATAAAATCACAAATATAAAATACAACATAGTACCGGAATTACAGTAAATGGTCACCATTGTATAATAGTTGTGACCAATTTGCAATTGTGGTCATCATTGCACTATAATGGTCACCATTGTACTGTAATGATCATCAAGGTACTAGAAAAGTCACCAATGTACTCAAATTGTCACCATTATGCTACATTCAGCTAGAATTATCCAGTATTAGACTATTTTCACACTAAGAATAAATTACAGAAATGTACTGGTAAATACAAAATGTGAATGAATTAATTTCTAAACTTGAATAAAAAAAACAAACAAATAGAAACATAATTTAGAAACAAAAATACAATATTTCATAATAAAATATGGATTTGAATTCTAAATGAAATAGGAGTAATGATTTCTTAATAAAACAGGAATCTGATTGTAATAATAAATAGGAAGATGGTTTCACAATAAGATAGGGGAACTATCTAAGAATTAAATATAAATATGATTTCTAAATAAAATATGGAGAAGCTTTCTATGGACACGACGATGATGTTTGAACATTCCTAATATCAGTGTGGTCATTAAAAACCTAGGTCTCACCTTCTACAGTACTTATATGTAACAACATTCTAGCAGCACTCGCAAGTGGAGTATATATCTCTCTGTTGATATGGTATTCCACAGGTTGCGATTCCTTTCATGATAGTTTTGAACCAAGGGTTCCTAGTTAGTAGTTAAGTCGAAGTCATTATTTTGAAAGTTTTAAGGTCGCAATCATGACTTGATTAAATGCAATGGAATATCTGTCACAGATTATCACAGATATGTTTCGTTTATCGTAACCACAATTCTGTCCTCATCTACTCATTCATGACTAATCATCAGATTTTTTAACAAGATTAACATGACAGGTGCCACTGGTGGAATAGGAACTGCTTACCTTTCCAGAGTTTACCCCCTGTGTTAAGTGGGTTTCGTGTTGCAAGCTCTATCTTTAGTTTTCTGTGTAGTGTTTTGTGATCATTGGTCGTCTTTTAGTCCTTTTTTTTCTTTTGGCCTTGGTATTCTCTGCCCTTCTTCGACTCATGCCGTCTGATTGCCCCTTTGGTGTCTTCAAACATTTCATGTAGCTCTAATCTAGAGTGACATTGTCACTGTGAAAAAGCCTCAACAAAGCATTTTTACAAGCAAGTGGCATTATTGTGAATGTCTGTAAGGCCATACCTGATAACCCTGTTGTAATCAATAAGCTTATGGAGTGTCAGGCCTAAGCAACACTTCAATGTCAATAATTTAATACTTATCAAGGATCAAATTGACATCTTCAATAGGTGTACAAGTTTTTTAACGATCTTGGGGGAAACTACAATTTAGTTGAAATTTTATTCCTATTACCATAAGGTCCTCTGTTAAACTATGTTCTGCAGTGGTGGCCATCTTGATTTTCCAATAAACATATCAACAAAACATACAAAGAGTAGCGGTACATACAAAGGTCATGTAAAGTTCAGACCTATCAATAAGGGGTGGTACCCGTTACTTTTACCCAATTAAAATGGTATTTGCAACCTCCTGATTTCAAAGAGTGTTGTATAAGATATTCATGACAATTGTTCAAAATTAAAAAAAAAAAAAGGTACCGCCTGTAAATTGTGAAGTACTGGTACACTGGACAAATATTGAAAGCCCTGATAAAATTTGCTTTCAAGTGATTGAGTGGCATCAGAGAAGAATAATTTTAAAACATTCTTGCCATTTGGTCTTATTATAAACTTTGTCATGCGGTAGAAACCATCTTGGATTTCTGATAAGCAAACAAAAAATGCAAAATTTCATAAAAGACCATCCAAAGAACATTCGTGTACATTTTGGCCTCAATCAAATTTGTAATTTCTGAGAAAAGATATGGAAAACATGGAATTGTGGGTTATCTATGTAAAATATGTACTGCTTATTCAGAAAAATGAATATATAGACTGATGGCTTGATAAACGGACAAGGGAAAACCAATATGATCTCCAAAAACATTTATCAGCCAAAATATAAAGAAATGGTGGAAAAAGCGGCAGTGAATATCATCTGTATACATCTGTCATACAGCAAACAGTTTGACTGATATTACAGTAGTTCCTCTCTTATAAGGCCACCTCCTATGCAATGACAAATTGGCCTTATAAGAAGGGTGGTCACTCTTGAAGGGGACAATTAAGTAGTATTAACAATCTCAGTGCATTTGAAATTTGGCTTGATAAGAGAGGTTTTGTCTTTGGTGGGAGGGGTCTTATAAGAAAGGGACTACCACACCAAGATAAAACCACACCAAAATCTTCCATAATATAATTTCTTGTGGTGTAGCGTTGCAGGACCAGATAGAATAACATAAGAAGACGAAAATGGCTGCTTCATATGGCTATGAGACAACATGGGTATTAAGCTTAAGGCAATGAAAATGCTAAGTTATGACATAAACTAAGTTATAAGCTAATTCTTTGCAATAAATATCCAGTAAGCTCAAGAACTAACCATAATTGGTTGTGCATAATACACACCCCACTCCCTGCTCCTTTCAAAAACCGATCATAATACAGTCAAACTTGTAATCAACACTCAATGTACGGACCACCCCTCCCTGCTCTTTTTAATAACTGATTGTGATACAGTCAAACTTGTAATCAACAATCAATGTACGGACCACCCCTCCCTGCTCTTTTTAATAACTGATTGTGATACAGTCAAACTTGTAATCAACAATCATTGTACGGACTACCCCTCCCTGCTCTTTTTAATAACTGATTGTGATACAGTCAAACTTGTAATCAACACTCAATGTACGGACCACCCCTCCCTGCTCTTTTTAATAACTGATTGTGATACAGTCAAACTTGTAATCACGGTCACTGTACGGACAAAGGAAAAGTGATCACAAAAGGACAAGTGACGCCATATTCAAGATCAGTAGATCTAGATTGTCAGTTAAGCTCAGTAATGGTTGGTTGGTTGGTTTAGGTTTATTGGGTTTAACGCCATTTTCAACAATATTTCAGCTATATCGTGTGATATTTCCATGCAAAAAATATTCTTTTTGGGGACTACTTTTTAGCATATTTTGGTTTGTGAAGCATCATTCATTCAAAACTGCACGCACTTCATTTTCAGTTGAACTATGAATGTGACGTCATTTTCACCGTTCCTCAAATATGTGCATATTTTGTGGATAACCTTCATAATTTGGAAATTTATTCATATTGCAGAAAGTGAACATATATTATTATATTTTAAGAATTCACAGTTTTTTTCTGTGTACACATGATAATGTGTGGCACACGTTGTGTCATGACTCAATGACAATGTGTCATACTTTCGTTTTCGACAGGTAAACATTCCACATACTTCCATCGGATATGTGTATTCATTCACATTTCAAGATAAAATCATCATCACATGCCGTGAGAAACATAATACCATCAAATAATGGTCTATGCGTAAAAAAGATTGTCATTTTCCTGGTTACTGTGGACAGTATTTTGATTATGTTGAATCTTAGTACATTTTTAGTAGCTGGTGTATATGGCAAATAGAACATCAAGACATCTAGATTTTTTTAGTTGATCATCTTAAAATAGTTCATGCTGCATGTATTTAATAGATTTTCGTATAGCTGACGATTTCCTTATGGAAATCTCGCCAAGATGTAGTGTAATTAATATGAATATATGAATTTACCGTGGAAACAAAGTGAATTATATTAATTTATCTTTTCTTCAAATTTAAATGAATATTTTATTGCAAACAACCGCATTTTACAATTTACTTCCCGAAACAGCGTGACATTGTTTTCATTAGCGACGACCGACATTGACCTAGCATGATTGCGTCACAGTACATATCCTTCCGCATTGGTCAGCACATGTCAAATGATGAACTGACCCAATAAATTTCCGATATGGTCTAGTACGTCGACCCTAGCTTTATCTATCGGCACACTTCAAAGGAATGCGGCACAAATTACCAATAAATGTTTTTAAAAGTATTTTATTTTTTTAGTGTTAATTCCCCCACTCCTCCTTTTTTAATAGGGATGAGTTTTGATCTTTAAGATATCTTTAATATCACCATCAATATAAAAAAATGTAATAAGATTGTATGATTATTTCATTATGGGGGGCTTTTGTACTAGGGGGGCTTATGTTCTGTTCCCGTATTATACACATCTGATTATGGTAAAAATAAATTAAGCCTCCCTGATGTTGTATACCCCATAATTTTGATTTAAACTGTGTATTATACACATCTGATTATGGTAAAATAAATTAAGACCCCCTGGTGTTGAATATCTCATCACATAGAAATCAAGCTGTGTATTATACACATCTGATTATGGTAAAATAAATTAAGACTCCCTGATGTTCAAATTCTCTGGGCAATTTTACCTTTGATGATTTAACAATTCTATATTGATGCAGCTGAAAATGCAAAACCATGAGATTTATGAACATGATGAATGAATGATAAAATATGATAATTATAATGGTATGCTAAAAATATCCAATCGCTGAATTACAGACTATTTCTATACAGCATAGTCAACACGACAATACTTTTATATAGTAACTACAGTTTAACTTATATTCATATGTAACAGTCTACAATTGCTATTTTCAGTTTGTTCTGAACATATAACTCTTAACTCTACTTTAACTTAGACTAAATACTAACCCAATTTGTCATTTAGCTTGATCTAAAGATTAATTCATTTTTGCTTTCACTCTAAAAACTATGCTTGTTCTTAGGTCTAAAAATAAACTTGCTTTTCATTCTAAAAACCTAGCAATGTTTGTCAATTAGTTAAATCACTGATTCTATTTAAAACTGAACATGATATGATGTACTATGAACTAAGTTAATGACGACATCAGTTATAGGTTTCTGGGACCAATAATTTATGTGAATATACATGTAGAAATGCAACAAAAAATTATTTTTCTGTGTTTCTATATCTTTTATTGCTTTTGTTTAACCTCCACCCCTCTCCACACCCTGGTTTATATTTTGAAAGTTATAACACAAAATGAACACAAATTCAATGAAACCTGTCTATACCGAACCTCTTTAAAACCAGTTTTTGAGTTTGAAATAAACAGGTGTTAGGATCATACAGGTTAAATTAACAAAGATTTCATACACTGGGACTTTAATTTCAAATTTGGTATTTTATTCAATGTTTCACCGTCTTAACAACAAAGTCTAAAAGGAACAACACAAAATATACAAGGTTTTATACACAAAGTAATAATATCAAGTCTAAAGCATACTTACATTTTTACATATGACTCTACTCTCTGTTTCTTGATTCTTGTTATGAACCCTGTGAGGACAGTTCGGTAGGTTAGGCTGAGGTGTTTCTACCGGGGCAGCACTTTGTGCAGCATGGTGATACTTCAGGTAACATTTGATGGCTCTCAGAGCATTAAAGGCTTCTTGATGTTCTGGCTGTATGTCAATACTTTTCTCATAATATTTGACAGCCCCGGTATAGTTCTTTGTTACCCATAACAGATTACCAAAGAAAAAATGGGAGTCTGGCTGCAAAAAAAAATAATTTAACTTATGAATAGCATTCAATGGATTTAATTACTGTTTTCAATCAAATTATTTCATAGTCATGCTGAAGAATGAATTACAATTGTGTGAGTTAGTGAGCAATTGTTGTTTAACACTAAATGAACAATATTTCAGCTATATAATGACAATAACAAGTTACATTCAAAGAGATGATGATGATGTCCATCTTGTATAAGACCAACATGCTCAGTTGAATTTTTCAAGTGCTAGTTCACTGAAACAACAGTTCACAAGTAGACATGTTGCCCCACTCGAGCCACCGCGGATCAAAGCTATGATTCCTTATTTGATACATATAAATGTTGGATCTAAAAGCTCACTAGAGCTTGTCTTATATTTGTTTGCATGTTCCATGACTTTAAATAAAGATTATTGTATTATACATAAATTTTTACAATTATATTCTTTCTTCAATAGCATGAAACTAAGTATGCCATGAAACTAAGTACAAACATAGTATATACCTCAAGATCATTAATAGCTAAAGCATCTTTCATTATTCTAATGGCATCTTCATATCTTCCCCAGGAGTATAAAATATTAGCTAGATTAACTAATGGAACATCTTTGTACTGAGGTGGAACCAGATACAAGGAACGTCTAAAACATTCAATACCATGATAGTTATTTCCTATCACACGCCAATACAGACCAGCAACATTGTACAGAATCCATCCCGGGCCTATTTTCTAAAATGAAAAAAAAAAAAATTGTAAGACTGTATCTGACCATATGTTAAAATGATAAGATTATAATATCCAAACACAAAGTAGCTACATCAAATTACTAAACAGCACAAATCAATATAGTAAAGTATATAAAAACTCTGTTTCTATGTTAGGGGGCCTCCATGGCTGATATCATGTGGCAGTTGGATAAACATTTACCAATACCATCTGTCTCTTACATCATTAATATTTATGAATTTTACTCCACTAAGTTATAGAAGAAGGTCTGTAGTTTTCATTCAAACTGAAATATCATCGGAAGCATTGCTAAACTGATAATACAATCCTATTCAAATTTGGTTTTGCGATTTTGTTGCTTAAAAAATATTCTTATAAACATGATAGTTAAATCCTGCCTTGCTGTTCACATTGAATCAGCTATCATCTGCTATAAGCAGCCAGCTTAAAACCCACTTGACTGATTTTACAATTTATCTGCACTTAAATTAAGAATACAAGGCCAAACAAAACTGGTTCTCAGACACCGCCGCCCCCTCAAAATCCTGCCGATGAAACGTATTTATTTGCTTTCTGAAATTAAATTGCTGTCATCCCGGATTTTTTTCCAAAATAAACTTTGAAATTTGGCACCAATACGTACTTTTCAAGCGTCTCCCGAACCCAGATTGATCAAACAAAAACAAAAGTAAAACTAGAAAACATGGCAGCGATTCTCGTCAGAACTAAAAATGTTTTGACCGAAATAAACTCCAAAACTGAAAATCTCTTGCCCGTTTTTGCTAAAGTTATAAACTAAAAAACTAAACTCCCTACCTACCTTGCCATTTTTCAAAAATCAATTGTCTGAGAACCAGAAAATTAATTTTAGATGGCCTAATGTGTATTAATTGAAGAATTTGCTGCATCAATTTAGGATTTGATGGTCTCTAATGCAGTTTTACTTGGCGACGCGTAGCGGAACCAGTAATATGCATATCTACAACCGTCTAATCCTCATTTGACACCGGCACCTCTTTACAATAATGTTATTTCTATTCTAATCAACAACAACAAAAACAAAATTTCAATTGACCTTTTAAGGGTCAAAAATCTGTCAAAAATGAAAATGCTGCGAAATATTGTTGATGACTGGCACATAAATGTCATAGAAAATCTTGACATCATTTAAAAATTTTCAACCTAGAAAGTAAACACTGAACGTTATTTCACAACATGTACGCTTCAATTTCAGATCAAATCTAACAAGTAATTATTTCTAAGGTATGCGATGTCTTTATTTTCTATAATATTGTAGAAATTGACATGTTGGATTTATAGAATTCAATATTGTGGGCGGTTCATTCAAACTAGAATCCTTAATTACGACATGTCAATAGTGGATTTGAGGGTAAACATTAGCCAATGAGAAAACATGTTATATAAGAATTGCATTAGCATACGTAATCACCTCACTAAAAACAAGTTTATCTCATCGTATCAGTTTATGTCAGTTTTCATCAAAAATGTAAATTTACAACTAACGTCATAATTTATATTTTACCGGAATATTTACTAGTGAAACAATTACAAAAATAATTTCCATGCTTCCTCATAGTACTAAGAAATCATTTATAGAACTTGCAAAATCGACAAAGAATATTATTGATATCTTTAGTCAAAAATAGCAACTTACCTCTTTCAATGCAGTCAGTAATCTCTGTCCTACTTCCTCTTCAGTAAGAATTCTGTCAGGAACATGGTTAATTAATGTCTGAAGTAAATACAAATTATTTATAATATTATCAGTTGTGTTTATAATACTACTGTAACAAAAATTCCATGTAGATTTCTTTGTAAAATAAAACTACAAAAACATCAAACTTAGTCGTAAGGTCTCATATTAACCTAAAAAGAATTTAAACAAGTTTTACAGTACCAAGCAAATAACGATGTAATCTTATATTTTTTTAAATATCCAATTTTGTATGATTCATTTTGCTTATTAAATATGTAAAATAAGCTTTTTCACTGATCACCAATTTATGTTCTGTCAGAATAAGAACGTAAAGGATATCTAGAAAAAGTAATAAACACAGGGCTTGTGTAATAAGACACCATCTGTTTATAATACTAACAGACTCAAGATATTAATTTCACATCAATACTTAATTTTAATATTTAGTTTTGCTTTGTACATAGTGAAAATTGATTTCTGGATTTCTGGAATACTATAAATATTTCCTTTGAACAGTTGTTAAATGTGAATTATTTTCGTCTTACCTTTTTCATGAATTTATCGTACATTTTGAGTGGCATTTTTACTCGTTGTTCTCGACTGACAGAAGGAATGTGATCATACGTATCAGGGGATCCCTCTGGAATCTCCATTAGTGGAACACAAACTGGTGGATACCATGGCAACGGATGTTCTTCTCCTTCGGGAATATTTTGTGCCTCTGATAAAAGGGCTTTCACTCTGCAATAAAAAGGTAGATTCGATAAAAAGGTTGTTATTCAAAACAGATCCCTATGGAAAAGACTTGTGCAAAATTCTAAAAGTAATCTGTCTAACCAAAACATGAACCAAATATTTGCAAAATGTATGTAAAGGTGCTATTACACCTGGGTTATATATAGGATTTTGCAAAATGGGTTCAAATAACCCTTAATAATGAAAAACAGGGGCAATTTGTTGAATCCAAAATATGTGCACGAAGGAGAAGTTTATGTGCTTAAATGGGGTGTATTTTCAAATATAAGGGGCATTTTCACAATGTCTCATCATAGATGCAAGCCTAACACATGATACAAGTTTCTGCTTGATTTCCTAACAATTATGTATCTGCATCATGATAACATTAGTGAAATATACTGAAATCTATATCTTCAAAGTGAAGAAATTACCTGATCATAGATGCATGGTTGGTTTATGGTTTATGGTGTTTAACGTCACTTTCAACAATATTTCAGTTATATCGTGGCGGTCGGAGAAAATCACCGACCTGTCGCAAGTCACTGACAAACTTTATCACATAATGTTGTATCGAGTATACCTCTCCATGAACGGGTTTCGAATTCACTTTAGTTGTGATAGGCACTGATTGCATAGGTAGTTGTAAATCCAACTACCATACGATCATGACCACAACGACCCCTAGGATGTAATGGTTACTACCACAAAACAAAGATAATTTGCATTGAATATTGTCCATTAAATATTACTTACTCAAAGCCTTTATTTTCTGGTGACAAGTAAACAGTTGAAAGATTACGAGGGTCAGGAACTTTTTGAACGTAAGTGTCACATTCTTCCCTTGATGGCCATTCATTCTCAGCATCAGGATCACCAAACTGAAACTAGAAACACAAAAAAATATTTTGCTAACATATTTACATTGTCTGAAAATATAGAATATATATGTATGAGTTTTAGAAAAAATAAGTGAGACTTCCTTATCTCTTTAGCAGCAAACATCAATAAATTTTAATTTTTGCCAACAATGTATGAACATCCTAGAATTTCACAAAGTTACAAAACTTTGTCAAAACAATCATTATTGCAAGGCAAGATAAATTATTTTCAATGGTGCCAGAATATAAGTGACTTGATTTTTCCAAACATTTCAGGTAAAACAGCCATACCTTGGGTTTTTCAATCATTTTCTCCTTGGTGTACAATGGCTCCCTGACTGGTTTAGTATAGTCTAATTTCTCTTTCTCTTTTGATCTTTGTTCTTCTGACTTTAAATATAAAAAATTATAATATTATATAAATTGTTTCTTCATTGGTTTTTGAACCAATGACTCTTAAAAGCCTGTATCACTCACCTGACATACATGTATATAGGTAATGAAAGAAAAAATCTGATAGTCCTAAACAAATGTAGATGAAGAGTCACCTTGAATTTCAGATCAGCACAAAAATTAAATGTTTGGTAGAGGTATATTTAAATATGTCAAATGGTTTCTGAGAAGAAGCTGTTTGTATACATGTATATAATCCAAAAGTAGATATACAAATAATTTTTGTGATGGCGGCAATTATTTTTTTTTTATCTACATCAAAAATTCAAAACTAGGAAAGAAACATCTAAAGATATCATAATATAATCTTCAAATGGGTTCCAGGAAGAAGATTTTTGAAATTTCAGCCATTCAGAAGGCATTTTTGGCCCTGGCAACCATATTGAATTTTCTTATTTTTCATCACTAAAAACAAATACTGTGTCAACTACCACCTAATGAACAGTCCTGTCAACTTTGATTCTAATTGACTCTTGGTCTCAGAGAAGATTTTTTAATGATTATTCTGTAAATATTAGTATTTGCATTTTCTGAAAACAATCCTTGAAAACTATAACTATCACAAAAAAAAATTTGTTATAGAAATATCTATCATGTAACTACTCCTTAAATTAATGTCACTTCCATCTGAAATAAAGATGTAGTAATTATTTAAAAAAAATTATATTTCAGTATCAGTGTTGGATCAAGGAAATTGTTATAGGTCTAAAAGCCCAAGGAGAAGTCCTACAGGTCTAGTCAAAGTTGCTTAAACAAAAGAGCAAGTGTCTAGATATCTTTATTGAACACTCGGTAATTTTCCAGTTCTATTACGTTTTCCATGATTTTTGTTTGTTTCAAGTTAACAAAACGCTTTATATAACAGTCTCTCATTGTGGTCTGCAAAGAAAGTTTAAACAGTGATGGTCAACAATTCCACCGATATCAACTCTTTCGGATAGGTGTGCTAAAACAGTTACCCGATTATTTGCCTCTGGCTTAGAATCGTCAAAGAAAGGTGCAAAGTCTAATTCTACTGTGGATGTATCTTTCTTGCCCCACGTACACATCAAAACCTGTTTGCCATCTCTGTCTACCATACGACAATATTCTCCTGTAACATAATCAAAAGTAATTATCACATGGAATGTATATGAGTTCCCAAGTCCGAACTATTTTTTTAGTAGATAACCAGACACAAAACAGGAGTAGAAATTTTAAGTGAATCTCAGCATGATTTTTTTAAGTGTTTATTTATATCGAGGTCCTATCGTATCATTGTATTTAAATTAAAAATATAATTGAAATAGTATGTGAATACACGAAACCATAGAACCTGTGGACCCACAGGATCAGACTATATATCTGATTGGTCTTTGGAGATCTAGATATCAATAGGGGAAAAGATTAGGATCTCGTTATCAGGTTTAATCCCTCCATATTTTTGTGCCTGTCTCAAGCCACATTTTACAATTCCATCAACTTCTGTTGTTGATTTGATAAGAATTTTTAGGCGTGAGCAATGGTTTGCATTGCCTTGGTTGGTAATATTGTTGACAATGACTGTTTAAGTTTGGTTGGTAATATTGTTGACAATTACTGTTTAAGTTTGGTTGGTAATATTGTTGACAATTACTGTTTAAGTTTGGTTGGTAATATTGTTGACAATTACTGTTTAAGTTTGGTTGGTAATATTGTTGACAATTACTGTTTAAGTTTGGTTGGTAATATTGTTGACATTTACTGTTTAAGTTTGGTTGGTAATATTGTTGACAATTACTGTTTAAGTTTGGTTGGTAATATTGTTGACAATTACTGTTTAAGTTTGGTTTCCTTAAAGGAAACAAAACCTTGGACAACAAAAACCTCACACAAAAAACAGGATTATGACATATAGTAGCATATATAGAAGCCCTTTCATTCCTCCACAGGTTTTAGAAGAGGATCCACAACATGTTTAATTAGCACAGCCCCTATATTTTATATGGAATGCCTTCCAACACCCCCTTTCAATATTTCCTAGAACATCCCATACAATATATATATAGTGCCTTCTATCTTAATAGAACATCCTAAACATGTTTTGTAATAGTACAGCCCTTACAATTTATATAGAGTGTCTTACAACACCACCATTTAACATTTATTGGAGCAGCCCTTATAATATACATTAAGTGCCTTCCATCCCTCCTATTATTTTAGCAGAACATCCCCAATATGTTTTGTAATGGTACAGCCCTTGCAATTTATATAGAGTGTCTTACAACACCACCATTTAACATTTATTGGAGCAGCCCTTATAATATACATTAAGTGCCTTCCATCTCTCCTATTATTTTAGCAGAACATCCCCAATATGTTTTGTAATGGTACAGCCCTTACAATTTATATAGTGTCTTACAACACCACCATTTAACATTTATTGGAGCAGCCCTTATAATATACATTAAGTGCCTTCCATCTCTCCTATTATTTTAGCAGAACATCCCCAATATGTTTTGTAATGGTACAGCCCTTACAATTTATATAGAGTGTCTTACAACACCACCATTTAACATTTATTGGAGCAGCCCTTATAATATACATTAAGTGCCTTCCATCTCTCCTATTATTTTAGCAGAACATCCCCAATATGTTTTGTAATGGTACAGCCCTTACAATTTATATAGAGTGTCTTACAACACCACCATTTAACATTTATTGGAGCAGCCCTTATAATATACATTAAGTGCCTTCCATCTCTCCTATTATTTTAGCAGAACATCCCCAATATGTTTTGTAATGGTACAGCCCTTACAATTTATATAGAGTGTCTTACAACACCACCATTTAACATTTATTGGAGCAGCCCTTATAATATACATTAAGTGCCTTCCATCTCTCCTATTATTTTAGCAGAACATCCCCAATATGTTTTGTAATGGTACAGCCCTTACAATTTATATAGAGTGTCTTACAACACCACCATTTAACATTTATTGGAGCAGCCCTTATAATATACATTAAGTGCCTTCCATCTCTCCTATTATTTTAGCAGAACATCCCCAATATGTTTTGTAATGGTACAGCCCTTACAATTTATATAGAGTGTCTTACAACACCACCATTTAACATTTATTGGAGCAGCCCTTATAATATACATTAAGTGCCTTCCATCCCTCCTATTATTTTAGCAGAACATCCCCAATATGTTTTGTAATGGTACAGCCCTTACAATTTATATAGAGTGTCTTACAACACCACCATTTAACATTTATTGGAGCAGCCCTTATAATATACATTAAGTGCCTTCCATCCCTCCTATTATTTTAGCAGAACATCCCCAATATGTTTTGTAATGGTACAGCCCTTACAATTTATATAGAGTGTCTTACAACACCACCATTTAACATTTATTGGAGCAGCCCTTATAATATACATTAAGTGCCTTCCATCCCTCCTATTATTTTAGCAGAACATCCCCAATATGTTTTGTAATGGTACAGCCCTTACAATTTATATAGAGTGTCTTACAACACCACCATTTAACATTTATTGGAGCAGCCCTTATAATATACATTAAGTGCCTTCCATCCCTCCTATTATTTTAGCAGAACATCCCCAATATGTTTTGTAATGGTACAGCCCTTACAATTTATATAGTGTCTTACAACACCACCATTTAACATTTATTGGAGCAGCCCTTATAATATACATTAAGTGCCTTCCATCCCTCCTATTATTTTAGCAGAACATCCCCAATATGTTTTGTAATGGTACAGCCCTTACAATTTATATAGTGTCTTACAACACCACCATTTAACATTTATTGGAGCAGCCCTTATAATATACATTAAGTGCCTTCCATCCCTCCTATTATTTTAGCAGAACATCCCCAATATGTTTTGTAATGGTACAGCCCTTACAATTTATATAGAGTGTCTTACAACACCACCATTTAACATTTATTGGAGCAGCCCTTATAATATACATTAAGTGCCTTCCATCCCTCCTATTATTTTAGCAGAACATCCCCAATATGTTTTGTAATGGTACAGCCCTTACAATTTATATAGTGTCTTACAACACCACCATTTAACATTTATTGGAGCAGCCCTTATAATATACATTAAGTGCCTTCCATCCCTCCTATTATTTTAGCAGAACATCCCCAATATGTTTTGTAATGGTACAGCCCTTACAATTTATATAGAGTGTCTTACAACACCACCATTTAACATTTATTGGAGCAGCCCTTATAATATACATTAAGTGCCTTCCATCTCTCCTATTATTTTAGCAGAACATCCCCAATATGTTTTGTAATGGTACAGCCCTTACAATTTATATAGAGTGTCTTACAACACCACCATTTAACATTTATTGGAGCAGCCCTTATAATATACATTAAGTGCCTTCCATCCCTCCTATTATTTTAATAGAACATCCCCAATATGTTTTGTAATGGTACAGCCCTTACAATTTATATAGAGTGTCTTACAACACCACCATTTAACATTTATTGGAGCAGCCCTTATAATATACATTAAGTGCCTTCCATCCCTCCTATTATTTTAGCAGAACATCCCCAATATGTTTTGTAATGGTACAGCCCTTACAATTTATATAGTGTCTTACAACACCACCATTTAACATTTATTGGAGCAGCCCTTATAATATACATTAAGTGCCTTCCATCTCTCCTATTATTTTAGCAGAACATCCCCAATATGTTTTGTAATGGTACAGCCCTTACAATTTATATAGTGTCTTACAACACCACCATTTAACATTTATTGGAGCAGCCCTTATAATATACATTAAGTGCCTTCCATCCCTCCTATTATTTTAGCAGAACATCCCCAATATGTTTTGTAATGGTACAGCCCTTACAATTTATATAGTGTCTTACAACACCACCATTTAACATTTATTGGAGCAGCCCTTATAATATACATTAAGTGCCTTCCATCCCTCCTATTATTTTAGCAGAACATCCCCAATATGTTTTGTAATGGTACAGCCCTTACAATTTATATAGAGTGTCTTACAACACCACCATTTAACATTTATTGGAGCAGCCCTTATAATATACATTAAGTGCCTTCCATCTCTCCTATTATTTTAGCAGAACATCCCCAATATGTTTTGTAATGGTACAGCCCTTACAATTTATATAGAGTGTCTTACAACACCACCATTTAACATTTATTGGAGCAGCCCTTATAATATACATTAAGTGCCTTCCATCCCTCCTATTATTTTAATAGAACATCCCCAATATGTTTTGTAATGGTACAGCCCTTACAATTTATATAGAGTGTCTTACAACACCACCATTTAACATTTATTGGAGCAGCCCTTATAATATACATTAAGTGCCTTCCATCCCTCCTATTATTTTAGCAGAACATCCCCAATATGTTTTGTAATGGTACAGCCCTTACAATTTATATAGTGTCTTACAACACCACCATTTAACATTTATTGGAGCAGCCCTTATAATATACATTAAGTGCCTTCCATCCCTCCTATTATTTTAGCAGAACATCCCCAATATGTTTTGTAATGGTACAGCCCTTACAATTTATATAGAGTGTCTTACAACACCACCATTTAACATTTATTGGAGCAGCCCTTATAATATACATTAAGTGCCTTCCATCCCTCCTATTATTTTAGCAGAACATCCCCAATATGTTTTGTAATGGTACAGCCCTTACAATTTATAAAGTGTCTTACAACACCACCATTTAACATTTATTGGAGCAGCCCTTATAATATACATTAAGTGCCTTCCATCCCTCCTATTATTTTAGCAGAACATCCCCAATATGTTTTGTAATGGTACAGCCCTTACAATTTATATAGTGTCTTACAACACCACCATTTAACATTTATTGGAGCAGCCCTTATAATATACATTAAGTGCCTTCCATCTCTCCTATTATTTTAGCAGAACATCCCCAATATGTTTTAATGGTACAGCCCTTACCAATTTCAACAGCTGATTCTCGTAGTTTCATATTTTCATATGATATATGTTGATCCATTTTAACATCATTGACAACTTGTTCTGACAGAAGCTTCTCTGTCTGTGACTGGAAAATGTCGTGTTTCCTTTGGTAATCCTTTAAATCATTCAGAGTTTGTTGAAGAGATCTAAATATTAGAAAAGAAAAATATAGGTTTGTAAATCTAGTATTTTATACTTCAAAGAAGGTTTATAGGATAATGGGTCTTTTTCAACAACATTTTAAACAATATAACAATTTTATTGTGGCGGTCAGTTTAAATGTTTGAGGAAACCAGAGTATCTTTTAGCTAGTTACTGACAATTTTTATGAAGAGTTAAATCAAGTAAACAGTAAGACCTTGCTATTTTCAACAATATTTCAGTTGCATCGTGGCTATCGGTTATATTGATGGAGGAAACCAAAGTACCTAGAGAAGCCCACTGATCAGTAGCCAGTCCCAGACAAGTTTTATCACATAAAGTTGTGTCATATACATCTTGCCATAGCTAAATTGGTGATAGCCACTAATTGCATAGGTAGATCTAAATCCAACTTAACAATACAACTAAAGGTATAAGACAGCCCTCACCGGAAGAAGAAGGTTTGGTTGTTAGATTTATGGTGTTTAATGCCACTTTCAACACTATTTCAAATATATCATGGCGGTTAGTTTTATTGGTGGAGGAAACCGGAGTACCAGGAGAAAACACAGACCTGTTACAAATCACTGACAAACTTGATCACATAATGTTGTATTGAGTATACCTTGAAATGAACTCACAACATTAGTGGCGATAAGCACTGATTGCACAGGTAGTTGTAAATCCAATACCATACGATCACAACCACGAAGGCCCCTGACCGGAAGAAGAAATATCACAACTGCTCTACATAAATATTAAAGTGACTCGTTTCAAATGTCTACAACATGTAATGTTTTGACATTTATTCTACACATTAAACAATAAAAAATAACTTTTTTTCTTATATCTTAAATATATAGAATACATTAAATAAAATTCTGTATACACAATTCTAAATTTAATGGTTAAAAGGAAATAGGTTACTGTTGTGAACCATTCATTTTCTAAAAGACTACTTCAGATTTTTATAATAAACAAGTGCATAGATATATATATAAAAAAAGCAATCATTATTATTATTTTTTAAATAGACATCTTTTTAAGCCATTAAAGCCAGTACAAATTTGAATAATTCAGATAGTTTCACGATAACTCCTACCTGTGTTGAGCCTCCAATGCTTCCTCTAGTTTGGCATGACACAGAACGGCATGTTTGCGCTTCGCTGCAGCATCAAAGTCTGGCTGTATCTTCAATGTGTTCTCAAAACAAATCACAGATTTATTGTACTCAGCTAAAACCTAAAATTAAAAGCAGATTGGCTTTTTTCTGTGACTCAAAATGTGTATTTATTCATATTTACCCAGTTTAACTAAATCATGAATTTTTTTTTCAATTGCTTTATTTAATGTAACTAGCCCTAAATAAAATAACAGAGTAATATATTCAGTGTATCTGATTTTTGACAAATTTGATATAAAAAAAATTACTGCAGTAAGACAAACAACATCCGAAATGAATTTTTCTAAAATTTCCAAAAATATTTGGCAAAGAGAAACTGAAGTTAGAACAAGAAAACCATAAATTGCCATTTAAGGGGCATGACTCTGAACCATAAAAGGAATAATAAAAAAATTTGACCTTGACCTATGTCTTGAGGTCAAAATCATTGTTTAATAAATTTCAAATGATTTGTATAAACGTAACATAAGTTATTTAACATCACATGACTTCCTTAAAAGTAATAAAAACATAGATATCTAATTAAGTGCTAATGACACATTAACATAAGTTATTTAACATCACATGACTTCCTTAAAAGTAATAAAAACATAGATATCTAATTAAGTGCTAATGACACATTAACATAAGTTATTTAACATCACATGACTTCCTTAAAAGTAATAAAAACATAGATATCTAATTAAGTGCTAATGACACATTAACATAAGTTATTTAACATCACATGACTTCCTTAAAAGTAATAAAAACATAGATATCTAATTAAGTGCTAATGACACATTTCTGGAATAATGTTTGGACCAGATATGGTGAAACTAGGTTGTATGGCAATGGAGAAACTGTCCTATTACACCAAAGAAATTGATGTAACCTTAAGAAATTCAAATTACCATGAAAATGAGGTCAAGGTTGCATGGGTAACACATGCCTGGCTGACATGTACCCTCCATGATCGTTGTATGGACCAAATATGGTGATTCTAGGTTGTATGGTAATGGAGAAACTGACCTAATCATGAAAACTTGACTTAAATTCAACTAAGTAAATAGATCATGAAAATGAGGTCAATGCAAGGTGACACATGTCTGGCTGACATGTACCATCCATGATCAATGTATGGACCGAGTATGGTGAGCCAGGGTTATATGGTAATTGAGATTCCGATCTAATTATAAAAATGTGACACTGTTAACGCCCCCGATGCAAAAGCAATACCTATGTCTTGCCTTCAGCGGCTTTCATCATAGACGAGACAATGAAACTGTCACTTTATTGAATGTGGCATTAAATACCAATAACCCTAGGGGTCATTGTGGTCGTGATCATATGGTAGTTGGATTTACAACTGTCTGTGCAATCAGTGCCTATCATCACTAAAGTGGTAACTTGCGGCAGGTCGGTGGTTTTCTCCAGATACTAGTTTCCTCCACCAGTAAAACTTACCGTCACGATATAACTAAAATATTGTTGAAAGTGGCGTTAAACACCATAACCCCATACCCAATAACCTGTATGCCTAAAGTTCTGTTTCACTAAAACATACAAGGTACCAAGGAACAGTATTTTCAAATCACTTCCAGGAGTGGGTGTCTAAAAGCATTTTACTGAGTGAAAATGTAACAGAAAGTGTAATACTGCTACTATGGTTGGTCAACCTAATTTCAACTTTCCATTTTTTGGTACCATGTATGCTTAAATGGAGCAGCCCTAACCCTAATCCTGTTACACATTTTTATTAAAAATTTGAATGCCTAATCGTATTATTTCACCTATATACTTACAGCATAAATATTGCCGAGTGTAAAATGATTAACATTAAGTTCCTTTGATACATCTAACGCAGCATGTACAACTACAGCCGCCTCGTTAGAATACCTAGCTCTGTGGAGGACATTCGCTAAACTAATCAACGCTACATCTTTCTGATACCTACAAAAACAAACAAAAAACCTCAGAGATTGAATGTCAAGAATGGTCCACATAGTCAGATCAACAGGTGAGTTCTAGTTGGAGAAAACTAAATTAAAGTGGTTTTGTAAAAAAAAATGGTCTGAACAGCCTTTATTGAAGGGAAAAAGGTGTAAGCCTGTCCCGTCTTTGGAAAAGTCTGTATCTTTCAGTGACCTCTTTCAAATATCTAGCTTTTATAATAAAACCTATCCTATTGAAACATTTATAGGAGATATACAAATTATCCATAACTAACATATATTTCTATGATTTCAAATATAAATTTCTATACAAAAAAATGCAAACCAGAGGCTCCCATGAGCATGTATTGGTGATAACCAAGTAATAAATGCTCCTCTGTGTAGAATTTAGGTTCAGTTGGTTTTCTGATTTGCTAAGATTTTTTTAACATTTTCTTAGTGTTTTCTGCTGATAATGTCTTGAGATTGTGGACACTTTTTTATATAGAGCAGGAAAATTATTTTGATAGAACATTTCTTAAATTGCGGTAATTTTTTTTTACAAAATTGGCAGGAATTATAAACATTCTACTTTCCTAAGGGTTTTTTTTCTATTAAATTTGAATTGGTAAAAAAATTATGCATTATTGAAAATATTAATACAGGTTTATTTCAAATGAAAGCTTATTCGTGTTCACCTCTTAAATATGAGCAGTATTCCATCAAGGACAATTAAGTATGAGAAAATATACACACACAAAAAATTAAGCATAAAAAAAACCATCAACATATTATTAATACTTTTGTTTGGTATTGGCTAACAGAGCATAAAAATAATTTGTAATAAATTCTGTCAAAATAGAGCAAAATATTAATTTATGAAATGAAAACAAACCTTGGTGAAAAATGTAACGCCCTCCTTACACATTCTATAGCATGATAAGGGTCTCCTTTAATTCTCCAGTAAAATGCAGCCATGTTATATAATATCCATGAAGTATGATTCTTAAAAATAATAATAATTTATTTACATATATAAAAGCATGTTTATGATGTGGAAGCTGAATATTTTTTGAGAATTTGGTATGCGATATTTAGCTACCTTAGCGAAGTTGATTTTTCATTAAAAAAAATCATATGACAGTAGCAGGTCAACAAGGGCTAATTTCTACACCAGCTTTACTGCAATCGAGCTTAACTCAAAATCAATAATTGATAGAGGAAATACGCTAAAATACTACCTGAAGCCTTTGTCACAACACATTCAAAGAAAAAGGCATCAAAATTAGATGAAAATAAAAAATTGTAAACCGGTATACCTTCCAAAGTTGCTTCAATTCATAATTTGGGCCCATTTTAGTCCCTTCTCCATAAAATATTAGCTAACTTTCTTTATTGTCTCGTAAAGAAGAACATTTTGCAAAAAAATACATTAAGCGAGGGAGCGATTGTTATTTCACACCAAATGAGTGATTTTTAAGCCATATAATAGCGAGAATAAGTTGCATTCGATGAAATAATGAAGTCCACTTTGTACTATATTAATACGTTAAGTTGGATTTTTATAGTGCCATCTCACTGAAACAACAGGCCGCTTGGAAGACATGTCACTCCACTCAGACACATTATTCTGAGTCAACCAGTCTTTACTCCTTACTGATGCGTGCTTAGTGGAAAATCAACAAATACCAATTTTATAGTCTTTAAAGTGTGCCAAGGATCATTTTGATAAAATACCAGATGGATCTGTCAACATATTACTATGATCATAATTTCAAATCACAAAACATTTTCTTGTTATGTAAAACTTATTTTAACAAATAAATTATAGAGAAAACCGAAGGGGCAATCTAGACAATCCAGAGACACAGGCAACATTGGGCACAAAACACAGAACGAAGGCTAACAACACAACACAGAAAACTAAAATGATGAGCAACGCAGTGCCCACCAAAAAAACCGGGGATGAACCTAGGAGCTGATGAAAGGTAAGTAGTTCATGTTCCTTATAAGACACCTACTATGTTACTAATTGTAGTACCTTTTGTAATGCTTCATAAATTCTGTGGCCATATTCATCAACACTATCTTGATAGGTAATAGCATTTTTTAGCCCCAGTTCTGGTGTACCTGATAATGTTTCTCTATCCTTCATACCCTGTAAAACATAAAAATAACTAAAAAATTTCTCTTTACTGTATGCATAATAAATATATGAAAATGTATGCCTATTTCATGTTTTGACGGTTGTGTAAAGATCTTGAGACTGTTGTATTGATGTCTAAACAACTTGAAACTGCTGTTTTGTTGTTTACAGAACTTGAAACTGTTGTGTAGTGTTTACAAAACTTGAAACTGTTGTTTTTGTGTTTACAGAACTTGAAATTGTTGTGTATAATGTTTACAGATCTTGATTCTGTTATTTTGGAGTTTAAAGAACTTGCAAATCTTGTTTTTTGGTGTTTTGTTTACAGAACTTCAAATTGGTGCTTGTAGTATTTACAGATCTTGAAACTGTTGTTTTGATGTTCTACAGAAGTTGAATTTTTGGTTTGTAGTGTTTACAGATCTTAAAACTATTGCTTTAGAAACTCATAATCCTTAACTGAAGTGGTGTTTATTCTAATTTAAGTTTATGTTGGTTTGTTTGTTTGTTTGATGGTGTTAAACGCCACTTTCAACAATATTTCAGTTATATCGTTGCGGTCAGCTTTATTTCTGGAGGAAACCGGAGGATCCGGAGAAAATCACTGACCTGTCGCAAGTCACTGACAAACTTTATTACATAATGTTGTACACCTCGCAACTCACAACATTAGTGGTGATAGGCACGGATTGCATAGGTAGTTGTAAATCCAACTACCATACGATCATGGCCAAGACAGCCCCTTTTCAGTTTATTTAATTTTTCTCACCTCTAAATGTTCAAAAGCATGGAAGCTATATTCTAACTCTGAGAACAGTCTACAATCTGGTTGGTGTAAGTTATCTCCTGGCATAATACTTAGATCTATATGTTCTTCTGGTCTGTAAATAGAAAAATATATTGTACTTTCCCAAAAAAATTGTTATAAAAATTATCTACTCAACAATAAACTAAAGGTCTACACAGGGCGAAGCATTATACGACTATAGCAGGTTGACAAGGGCTTCCTCCTGTCCAGTACTGTTGTACAACAGGTGGACAAGGGCTTCCTCCTGTCCAGTACTGTTGTACAACAGGTGGACAAGGACTTCCTTCTGTCCAGTACTGTTGTATAACAATCAAGTTAAACATCATACGACTATAGCAGGTGGACAAGGGCTTCCTCCTGTCCAGTACTGTTGTACAACAATCAAGTTAAACTCAAACACTGCTAGAATACTACATGAAGCTCTTGTCACAATCAATTCAAAGAAAAACAGCATCAAAATTAAAAATTGAAATAAAAAAAAAAATTGTATATTTTTCAAATACCTGTATCCAAAATTTCAGAAATGGGTCCCTTTATCCCCTTTTCTATATAAAAGAAAACAGCTCATTTTCTCTATAGACTCATAAATAACTTATAAAGACGAGCTTTCCTTTGTAAAAGTGTTTTCACAAAACAAAATTGACTTTATGTGTACAAAATGTATTGAATATTCAAATATGACGTCCTTCATTAGTTATATGTAAATAATTTTGTAATAAGATGTCCAGATACATTTTTCTTCACACATGCATATTTTCGATCAAATTATGTGCATCATTCCTGAGGGGTTTCATGTATTTTATACAGGACCGTGCCAAATTACAGACATCATTCCTGAGTGATTTCATATCTTTTATACAGGACCACACATGACAATATTCACCTTCATTATTTACATATTTATTTTTCCAGTAGTGATTTCTGACCTTATTCCTTTATTTTCCAATGGCAGCACAGTACTAATATACAGATCAAATTCTGGTAATGGTTTCCCTGCAGCTACACAGTCAATATCTGTCTTATAAAATCTCTGTTCCAAACCTGTAAATATAAAAAGTGTGAATAATGAATCAATACATGTATAAAGAACAAACTCTGGTATTTGTTCCACAGTACTCAGCACAGTCAATGTCTCAAAGAAAAGAAAAAAATCACCAAAAAATATTTTAAATATTTACAGCACAAATAAGGTGTTTCAGTTGAAAATCACTCTGTCTGGTGATTTTCTAGTGTTGTGCTAAGTTGTGAATGTTGGAGACAACCCTGATGTGGCCAGATACAGAATGTCATTCCATATTACAACTTAGTAATAATAGCAAAAACAATTCAAACAAACACATAATTTAATTTAGATTTTGTCAGAGAATTGTGATGAATGCAGAAAAGTTTAGAATCAACAGTGTTGGGATTCCATTAAGTGGTTTTAAACTGTAACATTTTTGTGTCTGCCCCAAGCCAGGACCTGGATTTATAACGTCTTATGTCATGGTTTTTTTTTTATGTTCAACGAATTGAGATGAGAGGCGATTCTTTGTTTTGTTAACATTAGTGAAATTTTTGCCTATAGCTGGTTATTTTTTCTTTAACAACCTTTTCAAATTTTTCATCTTTAATTTCTCAGCCACATTTTTTAATCTGAACATACGTCATGTAATGATATTCTACACTGACTCAGGTTACCAGAACTAAATGCTTTCTTTTTCTATCTAAATGTCAAACCTGTGTCTCTGTCTTCATTCCTATCAATTTCTTCTTTTCTCTGTAAAAGTTCTCTCTTTAAATCTTCTATCACCCCTCCTCGGTCTTCCTGTTTCATGAAAGCTACCAGATCATAGGGACGTCTCATGTTAAAAACTGTATCTAACTGTAAATAAAAATTTATTATCAAGAAATTTATACAAAGGTAGAGGTCATACCTGTCTCTATTTATTTATCAAATAATGAAAACCAGTTAAATCTTTGGTGCATCTTGTAAAACTTCAAGGGAGATAACACACTAATAAAATTAAAACAGAAAATACTACATTGTCAGAACAGAACAAATATATTTGGAGAATGAAATAAATATTATACTATTTACAGCTTTTAATGAACTATCACATCCCATAAATAACACTGAATATCAGTTTGGATTTTTTTCTGGCACAGTGCAGTACCATACCTGTGTCACAGATCCATTTTTCAAAAATATACTTAATATAGTACTTATTTTTTTATATGCATATTCTTTACCCTTTTGAACTGAATATCAAATAATATACTCCATCACAAGGTAAATGGTCCATGTTTTATATTCTGCATTGACGACTTGAATGAATTAATACGTCTTTGACTTTCTCTACAGAGATTTAACATCACAAGATCGTCATCTATGTTCTAATGAGATCCGAAATTGTTAGCCTCTGCATTTTCAATAACAACTTTCTGTTTATGTTTATGAATATATCTGAGGTTTGTTTGTGAGTTACATGTATATACAATAAAGTTGTCTTATGTGGTCGGCCAATGCTTCGTTTTCATTCTCATGCTGGTTGAAATTTTGAAGAATTTCAAGGACATACAACCAAATGCACCCATGTTAAATCTTCTATGAAACATGAATAAATACAAAGATTCAAAACAAGTAAGATGACATGAATGAAAGATATGTCACTGTGGAAATTAAGTTACAAAAAATTTAATCTTTCAGATTCACTTTAGATTAACAATTAAAGTTTGTTTTTGCCCGCAAAAACGTATGTCTCCCCCCGTCCCACAAACTGTAGTTAAAGGTAAAAAATCTATTTAGGTAACAAATAAAACTAAGTTTCAATGAATAAGAAAAAAGAACTGTTTTTAATCCATGAAACACAAAAACAATTTGATCAAAAGTGCTGCAAGGGTTCCATATTGTCATGGCAAAGTTCCCCATTCCAGAAAATTGCTCAGCCTATGTTCCAATGATTTTAAAGGAGTTTCGTTCTTCTAAAATCAATGGATTGGTGAGGAAAAACTTTTTTCAGGGAAATAGTCACATTATGATAGACTCTTGTACATATATATATATAAGTTTCAGTAAGGGATATTACACTAGAGTGTTTGCAAATAATTCCCACAAAATTTAGGGGATCAAAATTTCCTGGTAATATGCACAACTACATATGGTGTCCTTACTACCTACCAAGTTTCATGAAATTCTGTTCAGTAGTTTCAAGAGTTGCGCTGACAAGCTACTTCAGTAGTAAATTTCAGGAAATTTCTAAATTCAAAGGGCCATAACTCCCACAAAATTCAGGCAATAAAAATTTCCTGGTAATACGCACAACTACATATGGTGTCCTTACTACCTACCAAGTTTCATGAAATTCTGTTCAGTAGTTTCAAGAGTTGCACTGACAAGCTGCTTCAGTAGTAAATTTCAGGAAATTTCTAAGTTCAAAGGGGCATAACTCCCACAAAATTCAGGCGATCAAAATTTCCTGGTAATATGCACAACTACATATGGTGTCCTTACTACCTACCAAGTTTCATGAAATTCTGTTCAGTAGTTTCAAAGGAATTGCGCTGACAAACTGTGTGATGGACAGACGGACAGGACAAAAACAATGTCTCCCCACCAAAGTGGGGGGGAGACATAATTACAAGATGAGTAGTTTTTATTACAGATCATTTCAACTGACTTGAAACTGTCTGACATAGAAAATAGAGGCTATTCTTTAATTTCTGATGAACAGAAAAAAATAGGGCTTATTGTGGATTTTAGATCAGGAAAATATTTGTATATTTTTCATTTGCTTGTGGAACCATAGCTCTACATTAAAAAAAAAAAGACTGCTAAGAGCTATGGCTTTATTTCACACGTTTGTAAATTTGTTGAATTTTCTTACTACAACTGAGGTTGAGCTTTACGAGTAATAGTAGTAATTCATTTGTTAAGTATCTATTTGAGAATTTGCTATCCTTTGCTAAATATTTTTATACAATCTTCCTTTGTAAATATCTCTACAACCTTAAATTGGATATATATGTCCATTATTCTTAATTCCAACTTTAAGTTCTGCCATCTTATTCCAAGATCTTTTACGAAATTCAGAACCAACTTCGGTCAATTTTACAAATTCTGACATGTAATTTACTGTAAAGCCGTCCAAATTTGATTCCATACTTTTATACATTTCTCATAATTAAATAGGAGACAGGATTTAAAGGTGGAGTGAAGAAATTAGCATTTATCTCTTATAAGGACGTAGAGATATACAAAGATAATTAACTATGGATGGCTGTAGAAAAATATTTAACGAACCAAAGGAAAGTAATTTAGTCAATCAACAAACAAATTTACATAACTCGAAAGGCTCGACTTCAGTTGGAGTTGGATTTTGTTTGATTGTTTGGTGGTGTTTAATGCCACTTTCAACAATATTTCAGTTACATTGTGGCAGTCAGTTTTATTGGTGGAGGAACCCGGATGAACCGGAGAAAACCACTGACCTGTCGCAAGTCACTGACAAACTTTAGCACATAATGTAGTACACCTTGCCCTGATCTAGATTCAAACTCACAACATCAGTGGTGATAGGCACCGATTGCATAGGTAGTTGTAAATCAAACTACCATACAATCATGGTGTTACTGTTTTTGTTCATCTTGTACATGTACTTTTTTATGTGTCTGTCCCGTAGTGCATTTTGTCCTTGTGTATTTCTTGCTTTCAATGTATTCTGATTCATCAGAAAATAATAAAAAAAATAATAGATGTTTTATAAAAATAACAAAATAAGAAAGTTTTTTTTTATAAAACATTATTATTTCTTTCTATGTGATTTAGTTTTTGTCTACATGTATATGTCTTTTGATGTTCAACTTCCTGTTACGGTCTGGTTGCAGTGTATCTCGATTCATCATAAAATTAAAATTAAATCATAATTGTTTTATAAAAAAAAATAAACAATAATACTTGTTGTTTTTTTTACAAAACATTATAAATTTTTTTTTGTTTAATGATGTTCCGTGCAGTTACATGACAACAAGATTGTTGTCTACAGAGAAAAAGATTCAGTTGCTCCTGTCTTGCCAAAACCTAAACATCCATTAAAAGTACATGTATGGGCCGATATAAGTCGCAGAGGTACAACTAGAATCCTAATCTTCGAAGACATCATGGATGCAAATTTCTACATTAACACCATACTGACGACAGGTTTGATACCTTTCATCAACAGAGTATATATACCCTGACAGTCATCGTCTGCAACAAGACAACGACCCAAAACATACAGCGAATGCAACAAAAGAATTCTTTATGCAACAGAACATCAATTGGTGGAATGTTTGGCCATCGGAAAGTTCCGATTTTAATCCTATTGAAATGGTATGGGCAATGATGAAATCATGAATATCTAAAAAAGAACCAAGGACAAAACAAGGCCTCATATCCAGTATTAACTCATTTTGGAGAGAAGATATGACCATCTCTACATGCAATAACTTCATCGATCACATCTTCAAGGTCCTTCCAGTAGCAGTGGTTATAGGTGGACAAGCGACTGGTGATTTACCCAGAAAGATCCAGTTGCAAGTCGCTTCAGTATTTCAACAGCAAGCTCAAGATGCCAGAATATCAACAGAAGGTTGCCAACTTAAAGTTGACATGTTTAACAAAATATTATATGCAATTTTTTTTTTTAATTGGTAAAATTATGACAGATAATTAAGTTAAATGCATGATACTTGGAGAATAAAACAAAATTAAGGATGTTATTTAGAAATTATTTTAATTACTAAATACGTACAGGCTATAGTAAACATTGAAAAAGTAACACCACAAGATACATAAGTTTTCATTACGTTTCATGTGTTAATAAACCACATGTTATAAAATATGCAAGCAGAATGCAGGCACAAAAAGATTATTTTTATTCTGCCTTTTTTACTTTTATTTTTTTGTGGTTTACAAGATTATACTTATTCTGCCCTTTGTTTCTTTTTTTTAAGTTTACATGTGTTAAATTTCAAGTTCGAATCATGCTCCATTTCGCATATATATACAATGTAGTATCTTCTACATAAAACCCCAGAAAATTTCAGTTGTAAAATGTAATGATATTGCTTTTAATTCGTGTGCAGTTTTGTTGTCGTTTTTTGTAATTGATGGAATGAAATCTTACTGAAGTTAAACAAGATCAATATTTAGCAGAATGGTGACAAACAGATCAACATTCAACTTTATTCAATATTCGACATCCTGGTACATATTAATTGTATATTAACAAGGTAGTCTGTCCTCCCAGCTAGTTTCCGCATCTGAATATAATAAGTCTTTTTTATTTGTTATTTAAATTTCTCTCTATAGATATGTTATACACTGTCTGTTTGAGAATAAAAGGTAATAAGTCTTTTTATTTGTTATTGTAATTTCTCTCTATAGATATGTTATACACTGTCTGTTTGAGAATAAAAGGATATATAAAGGTATGAAATTCGATCGATTAAAAAAATTTGCTGTCTCTGATTCAAGTCAATCTTTAGTAAACATGATATTTTTTTTTAAAGTATTCAATCTAATATGGACGTAACTTATGATTTCCGAGTCACCACTCACTGTAAGAAATGAATCATTATTTAATTCTGATATAGTAATTAAACAGTGATAATGAATAATTAAGTCATCCTGTTTCAAGTATCCTTGACTTTTTGGTCATTAATATATTATTCGTGTTTTCTAGATTCTTTGTCACAAAAAATATTTTTCCAATTTGCACTATTTTTATAAGCGTAGATTTCCTATGACCTTCACCTTTTCACAGAACATGAATTGTGGAATAAACGATATTAGTTTTGAATCATTCAAACCAAGTATGGCAAACGCCCAACTTCAAGCACTTCAGTACGTCCAGAACAAGTTTGGCAGAGAAAGTTTGGTCCTAGGAGGTCACCGTAAAGTTTAAAGATTACTTTCAATGTTGTTATATTTATTGTTCAAATTAATTGTAATTGACTTCAATGAAGTAATATTAAAGTATATAAAGATATACTATTCATCTTTTTTTACACACATATATATATTAAAAAGAAATTACACAGTGAAAAAAAATCTTCTATATAAACAGAAGCATACATATTTGACACCTATATATTTGGAACAGACTATACAATTTTATGGTCAGTAAACCCTTTGGTCTTTTTTGTTTATTTAACTGATTAATAATTGGTGTAATTAAATGTGGGCAAACCAGGATTCAACCAAATAGGTGTTCTGATTAGGTAAATGAATTCAGACAGGTGTCGGACAAGTCGAATATACCGTCCGATAGGGACATTTATAGAAATATGACTCTACCTGTACTGTATATCCCAGTGTGACAATAAGTCGGCCAGTCATTGGATAATGTTTGATCATTTTTTTCATGTTTAAAAAGTAAAAAAAATTTCTTTATAATTATGTTCGTCATCTATTCTTGCTCACATGTGTAAAGTTCCACAGAAAAAAGATCGATAACAAGGACACACTGACCCATATTTGTTTACTACCCTTTTTGTAAATGGCATCGTATAACGTGACATAAGGCCGCTCAGTGGTAAATAAATCAACCAAACTTAAAAACGGGTGAAACACAATATAGGGAGCATATGCAGAAACTTACTGTTATGTGATGTTATTTTACATTTGCTGTTGTTCTATAAGAGTAAATCTCATATTCTTTCAATTGTGAATGTTTGTTCGAGTTTCAGCCAAAATTTCGACACTGTACCTCAAATGGTTTCCGAGATATGACTTAAAACGTACACAAAAAATGGCTCTTTTTCGATGTTATGCTGTTGCACTTAGAATATTATCCCTTTTCCTGATAATACAACTTTTTCAATCTTTTAATATGTTTAAATTGTGTATATGCAACTGTTTCAAAAAAGATCGAGGATTATTTTGAAGTTTGGTTTGTTGAAATAGGATAAAAATTGTGGAAGTTATTAACAAATCTGTAAATGTGGTAGTATGTTATGTAAATTTCATCTTGGATTTCTTCTGCTTGTTATGAGCCACAAAACCTTAATAATACAACTCTTGTTTAAATAGTTTTTTAACAGAATTACTATTCTGATGTAGCACATTAGTATGGAAAAGCGTTTCAAAGTCTAAATTGCAAAAATTATTTTTCACAATTTTTTTAAATGGAAAAAGTATGTTTTCTCAGAAAATGTAGAGTCCGTAACCATGTAAAATTTAGCAACTAGAAATGTCATTATAAAGTTTTGATCATATTATTATTCATTCATGATGTACATAGATTACAAAAAATACTTTGAACATAAAATAATTCATAAAGCTTAGCTCTTAAACAAATAAAATGGTTACGGACACTACAAAATATGTGTAGTCCGTAACCTTCTTTAAAACATAAGTTTTTGAATTTTAATCACTTAATTTAAATTGAACCATCATGTTTTAAAGTATTATTTTTATGAAATGTAAGATCAGTTGTGTCTTTTAAAATTTTGATTAATGATGCAATCATATGGAAATTCCCCGATTACTTCATCTCTATAAACAGCATCTTTCTCCTTTGTAGCATCATTGTGAATAGTAAAACCAAAGAAGATTCTATGAAGTGATTCATCATTTATTAGTTTATTTTAGCAACTTTATATGTTTCCTGAATATAAACACATCAAGTTTCTAAGCTATTCTATAAATAAAGGTAAGTTAATTTTCTTAGTTTCATTACCAACAATTGTGTAGAGTCCGTAACCAAATGAATAAAATACAAAACTTATATTTCAACTGTAGAATGGGTTAAATGTAGCTTTCTGTGATATCTTGCAGGCAATAAACCAACTTGGAAAACATCATTGACCATATAGTTCCTCAAAATTACTGGTCTTAACTTAATTTCTTCCAAAAATTGTAGTTTTTATATCTTAACAATGTGTTTCATATACACATTACAGTATTTTAAAAGAATCCATTACTTATTACAGTTATATTTTTACATCTTAAAAATCAAGTAATCAAACAGGGTACCAGTTCCATGTGTTATATCAGCATTTTTAAAATTAATAAATTATTAGTTAAAGTCTTTAATGACATTTTAAAGTCTTTAATTGTATCTTTTATTCAACAAAAAGCTATTAGAAACCTATTGAAAGCACTAACATGAATCGAAAACCTTTAGATTAAAATTGTTGCATTGTTTTAAATAAATTTTCATACCTTTTACAGATGGATTTGTGCAGAAATGAAGCAAGACATTGAAGTGTACCCTGGTCATATTTTCAGGGCTAGATGGCAGCAAAAGCAAATGACTAATTGCATATATCAATTAAAACCTGGATCAATAGCCATGGTCATGGATTTCAGTGAAAATTATGGCTGTTTTATTCCAAAGTGAGGTACAGTCTGGATTTTTTGATAGAAATCAAGTAACAATCCATCCCATGATGATTTATTATAAAATAAAAGAAGAAGAAGGAGAGAACAAAGAAACATTAGTGAAACATGCAGTCGTTGGAATAAGTGAAGATAATAAGCATGATGCTGATGCTGTTTTAGAATTTGAAAAACAGGCATTAGATATTGTTTCAAAGGATATCCACATTCAGATAAAAGAAATACACCAGTGGACAGATGGGTGTGCTGCACAATATAAAGGGAAAAAGTCATTTGCAGAAATAAGTCTTAGAAATAAACCGAGTGTATGCAGAATGTTTTTTTAGACCAGTCATGGTAAAAACGTTTGTGACGGTCTTAGGAGCAATAGTAAAAAATTCCTGCAACCAGGCAGTCAATTGCTCAAAGAAGATAATTGGCACATCACAAGGTGTTTTTGATCATTGTGAACAAAGGTTAACATCAATTAAATCTCAAACTGAGGGAGCGACAGTTTATATTAGTTAAAGGTATTAAGAGAGATCGACCAGAAACCAATGTAAACACATTAAAAGGAACAAGAAAACTACATGCCGTGAGAAGTACAAGACATGACTATAAGTTGGAAACTAGAAAACTGTCATGCTACTGTTTGAATTGTTTAGAGGAAATTGATCAGTGTCAAAATATTGACTACTGCCACAGATGTGAAACACAAACATTAAAAGTATTGAAAAGTACAATAAGAAAGCAGTTAGAAAACATGGAAACAGAACAAGATAGCATGGAAGTCGGAAGAAGAAGACATGGAAATAGATCATCTGGAAAATACAGACTCAAATCAACAGGAAAACATAGAAATGGACCAGGAAAACAGATAGTGAGAATACTCAGCCTGAAAAAGAATCAGTATCTACAAATAAAGAACATTTCCAACCAGGTGTGTTTGCAGCAGTCTTATTTCCAACAAAGAAAGGAAAGTCAGTCACAGTATGCATTGGACAAATTCTTGATATTGATGACCAAGAATTTCAACTAAAATATATGAAAAAAAGTGGGAAGACATACATCTGGCCAGACAAACAAGATATATCTTGGGAAACTGATGATAAGTTGGTAGCTACTGTAGCCGAGCCAACAATGAGTGACAAACGGTCTCATTTTGTTTTCGATTCTGAGGAACTAGAAGACATTTCAAAAAAGTTGTCAAAAGACTACAGATATGTTTATTTCTGCTGAACAGATAATTATGTAGTATCCGTAACCAGAGTTTAAACTGATTTGTATTGATTCATTGACTACCCTGCATTCATAAAAGAACATTTACTTATGTTTTACATGTTTGTCAAAATAGAAATAGGTTTATTTTTAAATATTAAAATAAAACTCATGAAAACAAACAGTTTTCTGAAATTTCATTACTTTTCATCAGAATTTTTTTTAAATATTTTTGCAAGAATCACTTATTTACAGAAATAGAATACTCCTATATTAAATTGACATGGTTTAATGCTAAAGGAATTACAGTTCAAAGCATATTTTTAAATGAAAATAAATTTTTCTCTCAATGATTTGTATGTAGTGTCCGTAACCAAATTTACAGTGTTTTTAATTTCAAAAATTTAATTCACATATGTAATCTGATACAAAATTTTAAATTTCTATTGGATATAGTAAAAGTTCAGTTTCTATTTTGCACAACTATGAGTTTTGAAGATTAGAATTAATAGTTTCAGAAGAGTTGACAAATGGTCAAATTTCTGACAAAATTATTTGCAAGAACTATTTAATGAATATTGTATGTATTTAGGATTTTTTGTTCATTATTTATGTTTGATATATGTTCAAATATGAGAAAATGTTGAACTAGTAACAAAATAATAAAAAATAACACAGTTTAAAGTATTTAAATTAATGTTATAGTCCTGTGTAGTGTCCGTAACCAGCTCTTAATGAACAATTTGTCTGCAGGTCAAAATAACATTTCCCATGCACCAATCTACATAACGTTTAAGTTTCTTAAACTTCATGGATAGTACAAAACAGAAAACAATCTTTGATGACAATTCAGAGACCTTTATTTTATACCCCTAAGTGCAACACTACTGTTCCCTTGATTGTGTTTTACCCGAAAGTAAACCAGATTAAGAAAGTACAGTATATTAGCTCTTTCTGTGTAATTGTTTTGTCTGAAGAATTTCAAAAGATGATTTTTTTATTAAATAGTTTGAAATTGAAGTATTAAAAATTAATTATTTGATGCAAACATTGAACTTGCTTACCCATATAACAAGATATTTAATCCAGTGAATTTGGTGTTTTTGTTTTTGTCAATGCAATATATTAGACTGACTACATACTACCATATTTTTGTAAAACAATTAATGACTGATTTCTGTTTATTTCAATCACATTTATTATCACAGAGTCAGAATGGTAATAATACAGTTTTGTTGATGCTATTTGTTATAATGACAGGTTTTTTTCCCCCCAGATATTCTCATTTATCTGTCTGGTTTAATTTAATTATCTGTTCAATTTATGCTATAAATTTTGATGATTTCTGTTAAATTAATTCTTTTTCTATCTTCTCTGTGAATATCATTTTATTACACCAAGAAGTAAGGGGTATGTTTGTTATTAAAGCAGCAGTGGAAATGCAAAATAATCTGCCATTTTGTCACAAATTGTGACTAATGTGACTTGTATGTATTTTCCCGGTAAAATCAGCCATTTTCTAAAAAATGGTGGATCTGAATGATAATCATCATATTTTCAAATATTTTAAAATACAATTTGCTTCTTGGCCTACATTCCAGAAAAGGTCATGATCTCTGATGACGATTACATCAACAAACCGGAAAGGTAAAAATGCTTGGGAAATACCATCGCTTAAAACATATTTAACAAGCATAATGATCAGCATCTTCGCTAGCCAAGGGTTACGATTCGGGTCCCCCTTCTCTCCACCCTTGGCGGATCTAGAATACATTTTGAGGATTCGCACTTTAATATTTCATTGGTTACGGCTACAGTACATGTATCCAATCAGAAGATGTTTTACACGGAGCACATGTTATCGACGAAATGTAAGCAAAGATGCCACTTCCCGCTTTGGTTTCAATGAAAACATCTTTCCCGTTTGCCAAAGTTTTGAAACTTTTCACTTGGTTGACAGTAAGTGCTTCCAAATTAAATTGATCACAAATAAGTTTTTATTCACTGGGCGCTGCCATTTTCAACTCTCCAACATACGTATAACAAAACGATTCTGATTGGCTGGCGATGACGACTATCTAAGGGGCGCAACTTCGATAAATCACCAGGTGGAATTGCGCACGAATTTCAAAATGTATTCTAGATCCGCCAGGGGTGGAGAGAAGGGGGACCCGAATCGTAATCCTTGGCTAGCGAAGATGAATGATCAGGGAAAAAAGACATTAGTAAAAAGGATCTTTTTTACTTGCATGGAATTTATTCAATTCAATCTTATCTGTTTTAATCTCATCTTGTAATTTTAAAGTTTAAAAGAATTCCCTGTGTTTATGTACGCTATGAATATACAGAATGACGTCATCAGTCTCGTGCAGCGCGAGAATTTTAAATCAAAACAAATGACCAACTTTATTGCATGGCCGAGCAGATGTCGCGTCACGATAGTACAGATCCCTCCAAGTGTACCAATGACTTGAAGAGTGTCCCTCTTAAAATTGTCCGACAAAATCCTCTCAGGTCGGAGTGAGAGTGAGTCTCCATTCTCAGATAGTTAAACTGTAAACAGGAAACGTTCCCAAATTCTGCTAACCAATAAATTCGTGCATAAAGAAACATGCGTATCTTAGTAAATGAGTGATATACAGTACGGAAAGCATAGATACGTTAACGGCTGTCACAGGCAATATATACAATAATATCCATGAATAAAATGTATTAACATGCAGTACCCATGTTTTAAGTGCACTAGAAGTGAATATTAATATGTCCCTATGTACTCGCGACAATCGATGCCAAGGCCTTTTCACTTGCTGCAGACAGTTGCCGGTTTACGATATCGGGTGCGTTTGCTCTTTTACGTGTTTGCCAAATGTAGGGCAAACGAACCCGGGTAAATAATTCTAATTTATACATTTATTTCTTTAAAGGTAAATTTGGATTAAAATTAATTAGTAAAATTTAAGTTTTATTTTGTTTATGGCGAATGGGTCATAAATCCGTAAATCCCGAGGTTTTTTTCTTGAAAATTGGCAGTCTGCGGAATCCTGATATACCAGTAGGTTAAATAATATTTTATTAGTGTATTCTACGTTTTTTTTACAGTTTACCTGTCAAAACATCACCCATCTCAGCATGTCGTCGCATCGTGCATTCATGATATACAAATACACCTATCACAGGTGTGAAAAAAAAATGTTGCTCAAGAACCCTTTTACTAAGACTTATAAACATAGATAACTATTTTGCGTTTTCGATTTTCAAGCCGTCTTCCAATTTATTTGTACTTAAAAAATAAATTTATATCTTTTTTCTTATATATGTGTATAAATATCTTAATAAAATAAATACATTTACGGTGAGAAATTATTATACGTCATGATATCGTTATTTAGGTAAATACTTATTAGACAGATTTTTTTTTAAACCATTTTTGTCTTTTTAATTGATAACTGACCTAAGCTAAATGAATGAAATGTGACTTAATGTGTTAATTTTATAAATCCTTGCCTTCTATAAATTTTAATTTCTTATCTAATTCTTATTCTTATTCAACAATATGGTCAGGTTGTTATTTTCATTGAATGGCATCTCAAAATAGATGGCTTCACAGTAGGGGTTCTTCCTGTATATTAGTTACATCCTGTATATTACAACTGACAGCTAATGCATGAGAAACAATTTTAATCAGCCATCATTATCATAAAATACATTTTTTTAATCTTTATTTTGATGATGGCACCTAATTCCCATCACCTAAATCTAGATAAAAATGACGATTTTGTTTACAGTACAAAAAATGTATATATTTATTTTGCTGTAGGTTTATTTCTGAATAAGAAGACTTGTATCATCGATGTTCTTGGTGTTATTTTTTTTAAATAAAGCAATAAAAGTATATTAACAGGGGGTGCAATTCTGGGGATAAAATATTCAACATCCGAAAAAATCAATATTCAATGATTGAAGTGTTAGCGAAAATCAGTTCAATATTGTATTTTATAATAAAATATATACTATTAAAAATGTATCTTGTTGAAAAAAATCACAGGGTGGATCGATTTACAATATAAAATTATTATAACAAAATATAGCTATTCCATCAAACACGAGCATGCGCACGTGATTGTAGTAAAAAATGGCGGTTGCAATACATCTCACAGTAAACGTGTAGAAAAGCTTTTTATACTAAATATACTTGAAAATAATTTATATCGATTTCGTTACTTAATCGATATTTTATTGCAATAATTTATATGAGGCTATGGGTGTTTAAACGTCACTTTTCAACAATATTTCAGTTATACATTGACCTTTGAGCTACCTTTCCTGGCGCGAATATGGTGAAAGGTAGAAATACACTAGGGTATTTACGTACCCGCACATTCTACATACCGGAAAGAAAGTACGCTTACAAATACGCATCAATCACAAAATGTTTGACATGTTCACCTCGAGAAATGTAAAAAAAATCTTTAAATATCCACTCTCACGTACGACCAAATAGTCGGACTTAGAGAGTGTTGACTCTCAAATTTGTCAGACATTTCTCTGGAGTGAGTCAGACATTTTGGGAGGAATATGTCCGATCTGAGAGTATGATCGTTGATACACTTGGAGTGTACTGTACCTTTCCTGGCGCGAATATGGTGCAAGGTAGAAATACACTAGGGTATTTACATACCTGGACATTCTACACAACGGAAAGAAAGTACGCTTACAAATACGCATCGATCACAAAATGTTTGACATGTTCACCTCGAGAAATGTAAAAAAAATCTTTAAATATCCACTCTCACGTCCAGACCACGATGTCCGACCAAATACATGTAGTCGGAGTTAGAGAGTGTTGACTCTCAAATTTGTCGAACATTTCTCTGGAGTGAGTCTGACATTTTGAGAGGAATATGTCCGACCTGAGGGTATGAGCGTTGATACACTTGGAGTGTACTGTAGTCTGTATATGGTCAAATAAAAATACAGTTAAGAGATACGTTTCCGCAGCTTTGTCCATGCATTCATTTAATGTCATTCTATTTTAAATGTTCTGTATATTGGAGTCAATAAATTCCAATTGTATTAATTCAACTGATTAAATATATTAATTAAAAGCAAAGATTGAAACTGAAAGAGTAAGAAAATCTGATAGGACTCGGTCCTTGCGGGAGTGAAATAAGAGAACTCAAAGTTCAGTGATGCATTCCCTGTTAATATCACAGCCTGCATTCAAATCAAATTGTCTTCGACCAAATACCTGGGACTGAATTCGCCCGTTCTCGGTGACAACCCAATGAGAAGATCCATCTGACAGATGTAAACAGCGAACGACTGCCAGCAAAATCACCAAAACATTGGCAGCCACCATATTTTAGCCTGATGAATATTCATAAACGGAAGTTGATATAAAAACCAAACAAACCCACGTGGCTATTGCGGATTCAATATATTTCTGAGTAGTAAATCGATTGATTTATTTATTGACAAAACAAAACAGGATGAGAACGCGTTTACCATCAAGCATTAAACGTTTCTTCTGGCTATCGCTAACGTTATCTCGACAAATTAATATGAATCTTCATAATTTTCTAACCGGGATTCGTCAAACAGACAAAGTTGTAATGGCGTCATCATTACTTTGTTCTATTTTTATCGTTATTCGTCCAAGTCGAATTAATACTAGTAGATGACATGTTATTTACCATTATTAGCTCTAATTATCATTGGAAAGATATGTGTTACCAGAAATAGTCTATGAGTGGTCGTTTGCCATGTCCACTGTGTTACTTCAGATCAAATTCGGTACGGTGGTGTCGCAGTTCATGTCAAAGTATGGATTCATAGGGATATCTTAATTAATATCAGGATATTTCCAATTTCCAATAAGCGTAGGGGTAGTCATGGTCGTGATCGTATGGCAGTTGGGATGTTCTACTTGTGCAATCAGTGCCTACCACCACTTAAAGTTGCGAGTTCCGAATCCCGCTAACTGCGAGGTGTTCTCGATACAACACTGTGTGATAAAGATTGTCAGTGACTTGCGACAGGTCAATGGTTTCTCCAGGTATTTCTGTTTCCTCCGCCAATAAAACTTATCGCCACGATATAATTGAAATATTGTCGAAAGTGGCGTTAAACACCATGTAACCCTAACCCCCAATAAGCATAGTGATGCATTTAAATAAACTGTGATAGATAGAGCTCTATTGTTCTCCTGGTACAGTTAAAAAAATAGGTATGAAAGTTTTATTTATAATTAATTAGTTAGAATAGCTTAAATAGAATTGAGCCATGTCACTTCTATTGTTCTTGTGGTTCCATAAATTTACAATTGCTGTCCTTTTGCAGAAAAAAAAACAACGTCTGCCATAAGGACTTCCATTTTGAAATTTTTTAGGGTTGAATTATTTTAAGAGTAGTGTTCCCTTTCACAGTTTCTACTTCTTAGTTCCAGTCAAGTAGAAATTTGCTTTCAACAGACCGTGTGTGCATATGATCAGAGAGACAATGCACAAAAATTTCCTCCATACTCTACATTTAATTCCAGTTAAAATGTTATATTGTCATACCTTGAATATAGGCGACACGTTTGCTTTAAAATTCATCATGCCCCGGTACTGCATAATTATTTCCTCTTATGGTAGTGCTTGTTTTAGGAAAAGAAACTAGCCCCATCCTTTGGTTTTACTTTCCGCTACATAGATGATGTTATCTTATTAAACAATTCACGATTAAATGATCCATACATTACATCTATCCTAGTCAAATTGATACAGGCAATCATATTTCAATTTCATATTTTGCTTTGGAAATTGACAATGAGGGACGATTGAGATCCAAATTATATTAGCGAGCTGATTTCATTTTTTCAAAGTCACTGTCCCTCTTGTATGTTGCAACATCGTATTAGTATCAAAGTTGATATTTAGATTATCTAAAGAAGAGTTTGAAGATACCAAAGGGGTAGCCGGAATCAGTATATCGAAGAACACAATGGCCAAAAGAAAATAAACAAAAGGACAAACAACCATCTACAAAACATATACATATAAAACTAAAGATCGAGTAACACGAACCCTACTAAAAATCTGGGGGTAAACTCAGGTTCTCTCGAAGGGTAAGCAGTTCCTGCTCCACTAGTGACACTCGTCGTGATAATCTAGTTACAAACCCGGTTATAAGTCATGAATGAGGAAAGGACCGGGCCAGGGTTATCTGCTTACCAAAAAGGTACTCAAATGGGAATTTCCGAGTGTGTTCTCCCCGACAATTTTATGGTCGCTTTCTTTAATTGGTTGATACCTAGTATCTGGTCTCCTAGATGGTCGAAAATCTGTTCCCGGTCACAACATTATCTCAACCCTCTTACTCGATTTGAACGTTATTTACTAGATTTTGAATATGGGTATCAGAATCAGTGGTAAAAGGACCGCTGATCACAATTCCAAAATATGAAATACCACGAGCATATTTGGATATGATGATATCCGTCTTGTACTCAGTATAACAACAGGCTTACATCAAGGATTTTTATAGTGCGAGCACACTGAAAGTAGCTATATATAGACATGTCGTTCCACCGGACCCATTATCCGGATTCAGAGCCATGCAACTACTCTTTGTTCTTACTTCTTCATGCTTCGTGCTTAGCAGAGAAGCAACCAATATCAATTTTATCGTCTTTGGGTTGATTCAACTGGGGTTCTAATCTACGATCTATCACAAACGAGGTAAGCACGATAACCATTACAGCAGTCCACCAATGAAGTTTCCAAGTTTTAATGATCAGCTTCCATTTATATACCTTGAAAAGTCAAACCACTTATACTCTTTCTGAGAGTAATAAAACTGCAGCCTAGATTTAAAGTGTGCAATATCTCATATCTGCATGTATTATTTCATAGTTCTTAATAAGCTGTTACTTATATAGACCATAAAAAGATCAAAGGAAAAGAATGCATTCATGTTACAAACCTTTATAGACCATGTTTATATCTTTCTATTGACAATATGTGCATTCCAGAATATAGGATACCTTCAATTTCCCAATAGTTAAATAGCAATATTACAGCTGCCTCTCGTGCATACAAGTTTTGTATGTGGTTGATCAATGCGCTATGCATTATTTTTCTTATAGGGGTACTATGGCATTAAGCTTGTTTTGATCACGAGACAAAACGTATTAATTGTTAAATTCTACTGTTTTCGGCTACTTTTGGGGGTTAGGGTTATGGTGTTTAACGTCACTTTCAACAATATTTCAGTTATATCGTGGTGGTTAGTTTTATTGGTGGAGGAAACCGGAGTAGGCTGGAAAAAAACACACCGATCTGCCATTGACAAATTTTATCACATAATATTATATTGAGTACACCTCGTCTGAGCGGGATTCGAACTTGCAACGTTAGTGGTGATAGGTGTACTGATTGCATTGGTAGTTGTAAGTCTAACTACCATAGTATACGATCACGACCACCACAGCCTCTTAAGTTATATCATTAAATATGAAAGTTTTGTGGATGAAAAGAACTGTTGAGTCTACATGAATATGCACGAAGTTGTTACTCCTTGCAGGAAGTGTCACATTAATGGCTTCTGCAACAAGAAGTCACAGTACTAAAAATAGATGAACATGCTAAATTATATTATCAGAATTGCAAACAATGCAACCAGGGCCGTCTTAACAGCAAATTCTTGGTTCTTCCAACATAATCAGTCTTTAAACATTAAAAAAAACATGATGTGCACAACATGCATATATTAGCATGGGGCTCCCAGGTAACTGCCCAGCATTCCCATGGGGTAAGACAGCACTGAATGCAACCTTAATTACCAAAGGAGGTATCCGAGTTGATTTGGAATTGTATTTTAGAATCCACACCCAATTCAAGGTTACTCCAGTTAAATAATATGATATGGTTAAAAATTACTATTTTCTCCACTGTGAAATACAACCCCATCAAAAGAAGTATCGGCCAGTTGTGTGAGACAAATCAAATATACAACTTGCCCTTAGATCAGGACACACATTCCTACCTCAGGTAAGGAAAATGTCAGGCCCCAGTCTTGTAAAAGGCATCTTAGCGAGTACATTTGTTACATGTGATTAGTGATGTTCTGTTACAAGGCAAACTCCTCCATATGGATCATAACTTCTTGTGACAATCAAAACATCCCCCCCCCCCCCCCCCCCCATTTACATGTATTGATTGATTGATTTTTATTTAAGAGACATAATCATTATTCAGATATATTCACCAGGAAAACAAGTGTACACACAATAAATTCTGTAAGTAAAAGGGTGGTATTTACATCAATCAATCAGTCATTTGTGTTTGTTTGATTGGATATTGTCATTGACCACACATACCAACAGACAGGTTGTAATAAAAATGAAAAACAAAAGAATTTTTCTTTTTTGTCAATTGAAATTTTTGCTTAATAGCAGCCATTTGCAGATGGCGATGGTAGTGTGACATATAATTTTGAAAGAAGACAAACCAAAGATAAGATTTTCCAAGCAAATTTTCATGTAAAGGATCTGTCTTGGATATACACTGTTAAATATAGCAGATGTCATGTTCTTACGGTATGTTTTTCACAGCAAAAAAATAGGATTTATAATGCTTTCTGGACAAAAATGTGGACAAAATCTCATTATAGAATTATCATTTTACAGATAAAAATTAGTATATGATATTTTTATTACTTTTTTGTAAGCACAAGTTCACATATAGTCTTTCAGTAAACATAGATATGCTAGCATAATAGTAAATTACATGGAATCAAAAAAAATCTACAACAAAAACTAAAAAAAAAAAAATTGTGTTATTCCACAATAATTTTTAATCCATAAATGGATTATAAAATACAAAAAACTTCAACAAATTCTTTGAACATATATTTTACCTATATAAACTGGTTTATGGAACATTAATAAAACCAGAGGCACACAGGAGCTTGTATCACTCACCTGGTATACAAATAAATAATTCTTCTTTGGTGACCCCCTTCACTTTTCACAAACTGGACCCAATGTGCCTTTTATTAATATAATTGATTTCTACTCTCAATAATATCACAATCTTATATGTTATAATTATTCTCATTGTATTAAAATATGAAAAGGATTGACCCGTGTCTAAATATTTCAGTGAATAGAAGAAATAGAAATAGAAGAGGAAACTAAGAGGAAACTGAAATGTGAAACACTTACAGACAACTGATGATGGATAGGTAGTGATGACCAAACATCACATGACCTTTTGGTTAGGTGAGCAGATTTAAAAAGTGTGTCCTATCAATTATTTATAAACATGACTTGGTCATGAGTTTCACAGAAAATAAATAATTTCTGAATTAGATACAAATACTATTAGCAACTAGATACATGTTGTATATTCATGAATTAATGTTAAATGTAAAGTAAAAATAGAACTACACATGTATTTTGTTTGAGTAAGTACTACCCTTAAAATGAAAGTAAAACTATTTTGTTTTAGTAACTACTACTTTCAAAGTGGAAATAGAGCTATTTTGTTTCAGTAATACTACTTCTAAAGTGAAAGTAGAACTATTTTGTTAGTACCGGTACTACTTTTAAAGTGAAAGTAAAACTATTTTGTTTTAGTATGTACTACTTTTAAAGTGAAAGTAGAGCTATTTTGTTTCAGTAAGTACTAGTTTTAAAGTGAAAGTAGAGCTATTTTGTTTCAGTACATACTACTTTTAAAGTGAAAGTACAGCTATTTTGTTTCAGTAAGTACTACTTTTAAAGTAAAGTAGAGCTATTTTGTTTCAGTAAGTACTACTTTTAAAGTGAAAGTAGAACTATTTTTTTTTCAATAAATATTTCTTTTAAAGTGAAAGTAGATATTTTGCTTCAGTAAAAACTACTTTTAATTGATCTTGGTTGAATTAGTGGAGTTTAACATGAAATCACAGGCTCTGCTACTTCCTAAAAAATATGTACTAGATATAAACCTAATGGTAACCAAGTCAACAGGATTGATGGTTTACCTTGTAGTAATAGAGGCATCTAGAATATATTAGGGAACAACCATTTATGATGGAGGAGAGGAGGCTATTTTTCATTATTATTTTCTGTCAACAAATTTTATAGAAATAATAAATTGACCTGAAAAATGCACCAAAAAAATCTGACTCAGCACTTTTTATTGGTGTAATATTGAGGGAAAAGTTAAACAGTCAGTCCAATAAGTTAAACGATACTACAAATTAGCAATATCTGTAAATTTGAGTTAACCAAGAGCCCAAACTGAGTTCATGAAACAATGATTCTTCTGCATAGTAATTTTTAAGTATACAAAACATATCTACTGATGGACAAAGCTATTATTGATGAATTTCCACGTTATATTTGTTTTGACAAATAAAACAGAAATGATAAGTCTTGGACCCATTACATGATATGGATCAAGTAATATTTACAGTGTACATGTACAATGGAGCTGATGAAGTAACGATGATCGTTTGATGAAAACTTGATTAAAAATTAAAAAAATTAAAACCTGTCTGAAAGTTATTGGTCGCTAATACAATAAACAGCAAGAAAAAAAAAACAATCACCAGTATTGTGCCAGTAGTGAGAAAAAATTTCTGAATTACCATGTACAGTGAAACCTGTCTAATCCAAACCCTGAATAAACTGGAATCCTGTATAAACCTGTCTAAACCTAATCCTGAATAAACTGGAATCCTGTATAAACCAAATTTCAAATAAACTCCCAAAGTAGGAAATCTTTGTTAATTTAACCTGTATAAACCGAACAACTGTCTATTCCGAACATAAAAGTTGGTCCCAAAGATGATCGATTTAGACAGATTTCACTGTACATATTCATATTAATACACACTTATTTAAACAAATCCCAAGATTTTGTTTCTTGTCCAATTTAAATTAATTAAAACCATTAAAAGTAGTTTCTTCCAGCAGTTTACAAAATATTTTACTTACTTCTTATATAATAGTTAACAAGGATTCACTAATTAAGGGGGTTAGAGTTATGGTGTTTAACACCACTTTCAACAATATTTCAGTTATATCGTGGCAGTTGGTTTTATTGGTGGAGGAAACCAGAGTACCCAGAGAAAACCTCTGACCTGCTATAAGCCGCTGACAAAAATTATCACATAATATTGTATCGAGTATACCACGCAATGAGTGGGATTTGAACTCACAACTTTAGTGTTGATAGGCGTTAATTGCATAGGCAATTGTTAATCCAACTACCATACGATCATGACCAACCCTTTCACTAATTAAAAACAAAAAAGAATGACTGGTCACAGTTTTTCCATCTTAAACTATGACATCAAAATTCTGATTCATGTTCAATTTATTAATACCTAAAAACCATTATTTTTAAATTTATTGTATGATTTACATTAGAAAATTTCTTTTTAGTAGTAATAGTTTCATGAAAAATCAAAAAAGAATTTATAAATCTGGTTTTTTTTTTATGAAATAAATAACTAATTTTGAAAACTTGACTTATTTTTGGCACATTACTGTAATTACAGAGTAGATGTTTTTGTTTTATCTATTTACATATTTTTTAATTGCAATCTAACAACATTTGATATCAAGTTCTATCAGAAATCACAGTTCAAGCAACCAATCAGTGACTAGCCTATATAATCTTAAGGCATTAAACAGTATAGCATATCATCATAAGTATAGAGCTTCTTCATGTGACTGAAACATGACCTCACATGACCTGACACACACATATATATATTTATCAATTATGGACTTTTTACGAGGTCCATATATAACATATTGACCTCGTAAAAAGCCCTTAATTTTTATATTACCGGGTACATATGTAATGTATCACTCGTGTCATTGAAAATAAAATATTAACACATCATTATTTTACTGTTTAAGAACACAATAAAATTAGAAAATTGTTTACTACAGGTGGAGTGTAAACGCGGTACGGAACGGACAATATCCGGATCTAAATTTAGTAACATAGCGTCAATATACTTAAAAATAGAAACATAGCATCAATATTTTTAAAAAATAGAAACAAGACGTCTGGTTTCTTCACAGTGGAAAAAATACATTAAATATTCTGTATATCACGTGACTGATTTAGCCAATGAAATTGTACGAAAACCACACCATATGTAATATATATATATATATATATATATTAGGGAGTGGATGTGGTCGAGTGGTCTAGGGCGCTGGACATAAGGCTAAGCGAATGGTGCTGCAGTGTATCAATGGTGTGGGTTCAAATCCCGTCAAGGGAAGAACAAAAATTTGACATCTCTAAAATCTAATTCTAACACTGTTTGGTTTATTTTTCAGACGTATATATATATATATATATATATATATATATATATATATATATATATATATAAGTCTAGAAGCAAGTGACAACCATACAATATATCTGTCCCATTGGATCTCAAAGTTACTAAGGATACTAGGTTAATACTCCCAGGGAGTGGATGTGGTCGAGGGCGCTGGACGTAAGGCTAAGCGAATGGTGCTGCAGTGTATCAATGGTGTGGGTTCAAATCCCGTCAAGGGAAGAACAAAAATTTGACAGCTCTAAAATCTAATTCTAACACTGTTTGGTTTAATTTTCAGACGTATATCTATATATATATATAGATATGATAGACTCAGATCAGCGTCCGGACTCAATGTGATTATCAAGTCATATCAGAGGTCACACAGTTCATGCAACCAATCAGTGACTAGCCTATATAATCTTAAGGCATTAAACAGTATAACATATCATCATAAATATAGAGCTTCTTCATGTGACTGAAACATGACCTGACACATATATATATATATATATGATAAACTCAGATCAGCGTCCGGATTCAAATCGGCGTCCACTCCTCAAATCAACATCCACTGACATCATTATCTCAAATCACGGTCTGATTTAAGGGTATTCTGAAACCTGTGTCCTTTCCAAATTCTAAGATCTATGGTTAGGGTTAGGGCATACGTCAGTGACGTCATTGGACGTCAATTTGAGAATGTGAGAAACGGCCATAGATTTGAGAATTTGAAAAAGGACATAGATTTGAGAATTTGATGCCGATTTGAGAATTTGAAAACAAGAGATAGATTTGAGGTACAGAAGTCTGTGACGTAGAAATCAGACATGGATTTGAGGATTGGACGTTGATTAGAGGCTGGACGTCAATCCGAGTCTTACATATATACCATCGTTAATTTGTTTTGCAAGAATGGATTTCTTACAGCAACATTGCATCGAAAGCGAAGCCCAAGATGTCGGATGCAATGAGAAGTTATTTTCGAGCAAAACATATAAATGATGATATTTCAATGGAGGATTTGGTGAAGTCAGTGACATCATTACTACGTAACATTAGAAAACATAATGTTATCATGGGTAAAGATCAAAGGGAAAATGAACAAATCAGATAACAGATTTTTTTTTAGATGTAAGGGAATCCCCAAATAAATAAAAATCCAACAAACATCTAACTTTAATTACATTGCTAAAAATTATCAAAGGGTGCCATTGTGGCAGTGACTGTATGGAAGTTGGATATGTCTACCAATGTAATCACAGTCTTTCACAGACAAAGTTGTGAGTATGGTTCACACCTTTAGCGATGTATACTCGATACATTAGATGCAACAGGTCAGTAGTTTTCTCCAGGTACTGAATTTCCTCCCCCAATCAATCTACCAAATTTGAGTTTCTGAAGTCTATTTGAAATTCAAGATTCCAACCATTGTCGAACAAAGTTTAGGCGTTGAAGGGTATGGTGTTTAATGCCATTTTCAACAATATTTCTGTTATATCATGGCAGTCAGTTTTATTGGTGGAGGAAACCGGAGTACCCAGAGAAATCCACCGACCTGCCGCAAGTCACTGAAAAACTTTATCACATAATGCTGTATCAAGTACACCATAGTCTTACCATGAGCAAAATTCGAATTCACAACTTTAGTAGTGATAGGCACTGATTTCACAGGTAGGGGTAAATCCAACTACATGTACCATATAATCTGTTTATTTGTCAGATATTATATAATCTTTGCACTACATATGGTAATGAAATAAGGGCTATTACAGGAAATCATAATGGGATGGGGGCTGGAAGGCACTTTATATTGATAATACAATATAATACAACTCAATTTCTTTTTAAAATTGTATGGATGGTGTGTCTTAGATAAAAGTGCATTCCAATCCCCAACCACTCCCACATTTTTTTCTGAACTAGATCTATAGAAAATGGTGGCAAATCAACCATCTTTGATTTAGGAAATGAATTGCATGTATCACTCTTTCAATATGCACTTCCTCATTAAAATATGAAAAGATCATATTTAACTGTTTATCACACAGCCTAATAAGTGGTGTTTCTCTAAAATATCATACAAAAAATTACCATCATTCTAACATCATATATTTTTAAAACAAAAAATATACAGACGTAAAAGGTATTTGGTCACTAAAATATTTTATATAAAACCACATTTTTTCCAAATAATATTCCAAATTCCATTCTTGTTCGATTTTGGTAAAATTGGACCAACAAAAACAGAATTAAATGTAGTTTTACCTTATAATTTACAAATTCCAAATATTTGAAAACCATGCTTCAAAACATTATTTGAAAAAATCTATAGAAAACAACATACATTTTTTGCTTTTCTGGTACAAATTTGATTAAAATCTGACAAGAAATAGACTTCAGAATATTTAAAACAAACCCCCCTCCCTAAAAAACAGGATTTTAGATGAAATACATAGTAAAAATTTACTCTGACCAAATATTTTTTGCACATCTCCGTAAATAATTTAGCACTTTCATTCTTGGCTAAATACATACATGTATAAAATAATGGAAGGCATGATATAATTTTTTATATATTAAAGTCAACAAAGACAGATCCCATCTGTTACGTGAAAATGAAAAAAATTTAATTAAGCATGTTGACAACAAGCCAGAATAAAAATAAACGATAAGAAAATTCTGTAAAGAGTTAATGATCCGACCGATTTGCGTTGAAAAACTGTAGTATCTAAGCTAACTGAACATTTCCTCTTCGGTTGGCTTTGATACCCAGACTCGCATCTTCTGATCCTTAAACTTTTTTAACATCACATTCTTAGCCTGCTGAAAGTTTGTGGCCATTAACTTGGTCTCGTGGTAGTTGTCAGCCATTAACAAGTCCTGACGTCCAAATTTATGACACACTTGCTTGAAGCTGGAGTAGAAATTTTTCTTAGTACATCTTGAGAACATGTTGCCCTTTTCAATTCTGAAATATAAATTGCAATGCTGAAAAAAGTATGTTAATACATAGTTCTGATTTTGAAGATAAATAATCAGAATAAAAACGTAGATATCAAATTTAGTGTGCGCGACACGTTTCTGGAATAACCTTCATCACCAAATAATTGAAAAAGTTTTGGGAGCAAGTACACCAAAGGGCCTAAATCCGCTAAGGTCATATATGCACGAGGGAGGAGAACCTTACAGGGGTTAAAAAATCCACTGGTCCGAGGTCCGGGACCGGCGTTATGTGGGTTCGGAACTAACATTTTCTAATCCTGTAAAGACCGACGGACCAGTTGAAACTGTCCAATTATGGACTTGAATTAAATGGAAGGTTAAAAGTCTGAGTGACAGATGTTACTGCATAATTTTAATCCAACATTAATTGCCTCTTTTAATATTGTTAACATTGGATTACTTAATCTGAAATAATTCAAGATCGTTTTAGTGCTTTACCAAGTGTGTTTTGTTCTGTATGAACCTCCGGTAATTAACGGAGCACACACACCCAGGATGGTTGTAACAGAATAGCTTAAGATCAGCTTTGCGCTTTACGGAAGCAGTAATTCTTTCGATAACATTTAAGCGTATTAGTGAAGCAGTTCAAACATAAAAATGGCCAAAGTCATTGACCAGTTTGTTTTTTGCTTCAACGGAGCAGCTCGTGATACTGACAACAATAAATTACATATTGAAAAAACACCACAACCAACAAAAGGTCAAAGATACGATAGGCTAACGGAAGAGAACATATCAAACATCATGGAATGAAAAAAATTCCTTGGGTTGAGGCAAGTAGTAGGCTGATAACTCCGGCGATCTAATCTTATTGAAATTAAACGTCAGAAGATTTTTTCATAAAACATTTTCTGCTCTGTATCTTTGGAAGTCTAATCTCAACGAGATTACCAGCGATCATACTAATGAGAATTATGAAGTAAATATGTGGGGTAAATACTGTAAAATATCCAGAATTTGCAACAACAACATAAAAACAGTATTTTATCAAAAGGTACAACCAATATGCGAAAATTAACTGTTTGATAGCCCAAGACAAAATGAAAAGCAGCATCTGATCAGGTATTAAGATACCAACCTAAAATAGTCATTTTAAATAATATAGCCATGTCACTCAGATACTACTACCGGGACGGGGGGGGGGGTGCTCACTGGTCCTGGGTCAGTGAACTTTGGAAAAAAAAATGAACCCCTGCCTTAGTTTTAATAATAACAAGATATGATTATAATCTGACGATTATGAAGTCTCCCAAACTGCAGAATTACTCCTCAGATGGTGACCTATCATTGTGTCAAATTTTATGTCTCTATCATTATCCATTTAGAAGTTATCAACATTAATGTTAGAAATTTCAACTTTCCCATAGGATTCTATAGTAACCCCCACCCCTTTGAACCCCTCAAAATATGACTTTGACCCCCTTTACCACAAAGCTGAAACTTTAGGACCAATTAGAAACATATATCTATAACTCCACCAAGTTTCATGAAATTCTGTCCAGTAGTACCTGAGATCTGCCGTGGACACATTCTAGTGCCAAAGAAAGAAAGGGGAAGAATAATAATAATAATAATAACAAGATACGATTATAATCTAATGATTATGAAGTCTCTCAAACCGGCCCCTGACAACAGGTTTAAATGAACACTTTGCATTGTGACAAATTCTGAGCTTGATTTTTTGCAGTATTGTGGTGGCCATTTTGAAAATGGAGACAGGTAGAAATTTTGCGATGTCGGGAATCAATTCAGGACATCATAATCTACCTACATATGAAATTTTGTTGAAATCGAACAATGTTGAATTTGTGAAGTATTGTGAAGATTTTTACCTGATAACAACAACTTGTTACATATAGAATAAAAACAGTTTTGTAGGTTAGACAGACATTATCACTAGTATCACAGCGGGTCCGTCAGGACTACCTGCGATATTATATTAAAGTGATAATGTATGTCAAGACCTTCAAAACTGACGTTATTGTTTTTATTGGTAACGTAGACATCACAATGACTGATAATTTTCCTCTGACAGACAATATCACTTTGTGAGATCAAAGCAATAATGGTCAAATTACAGATAACTGTAACTATAGTAACTCCTGTTAACACTTACCCTGTATAACATCTCCCCTCAGTACCATCTGTCACTTCTGGTCTGTCATCATAAAAACACCAGTTAACACTTAAGGCTTTAGTCTTTTGTGTTTCTCTGGAAGGATCACATGCTGTTATGCGTCCTAACCATGGATGGTTCAATACATAACCCATGGGTAGCTGGCTATCCACTTTTGGGTCATCACGATCCACACGACAGCACATGGCTCTTGATAAATGTCCATGATCATAAAGAAAGCCTGCAAAGGAAAGTGATTTTTTAACATATAACTTTCTATACCCACACTGAAAACATGAGGAAATATCAAGGCCTATTTGACTGACTTGTGTTACTAATTATCGACCATTTGTAAATTTTCCCTTTGATCTTCACACAAGATCATATCTATTATTAAGCAACAAACGTGATATGAACATATTAATGTTGATTTCTATGTGTAATAATGAGTAGTTATAATATTGACAAATCCTCAATAAATATACAATTTTTACACCAGTGGAGGATATCCCGATCTTCAAATTTGGCATCGAGTAAGAACCTATTTCTTCTGTTGGCATCGAGTAAGAACCTATTTCTTCTGTTGGCATCGAGTAAGAACCTATTTCTTCTGTTGGCATCGAGTAAGAACCTATTTATTCTGTAAAATATGACCGTAAAACCCCACATACCTCTGGAATGAATGCAAATGTACCATTCTTTGGGACAATTTCTATTGTGAAGTCAAATCATTCATGATCTTTATTATGTTTAAAGCTGTGACTTTGAACAAATTGGAACATTTGATTGGACATTTACCAATGTGAGAAAACATTACATGACCATATCTCTGTTTGCCAAGGAAAAACTAAAATAATTTTTTTTTTATCCGACTCCAGCTACACAAATATTTGGTCTTCCTCCATAATTGTTGCATATTTAGTGTAGACGCAGTTAATACCAAGTTCTTATTAATTTAAATATATTTTATTGCCCAATAAAATGACAAAAGAAACAAATTCTTTATCTTTAGTTTGATCTGTAGTTTTCTCCGGACACTCCGGTTTCCTCCACCAATAAAACTGACTGCCACGATATAACTGAAATAATGTTGAAATTGGCGTTAAACACCATAAACCTGAACCAAACCTACAAATCTTCTGTATTTGAAACAAGCATGCTAACCATTATTGGACATAGGCTGTTGAATATAACATGTTTGTGTACTATAATCATGTCATTCACAAGGTCTGTCGGACACGTGGCATTTCCAGTAAAAATTGGTTTGGTCCAGTAAAAGGTTATTCATTACCGGTACTGGACCAAATGACCAGTAGGAATCTGAACACCTCCTCTGTGGAGTATGTGAATGTCCTGTAAACTTGATTCTGGGTCCAGTAATTCGTACTCCTTTACTGAACCGAATGTCCATTCAATTTCGCTTTACCTTGGGAAACACTGAATTCATACTCACCTAATGTTAAAGAGCTTAGATAAATAGGATCAATAAAATGACTTAATAATGCACCCTGCATTCCAACAACATTCCATCGACAAAGTTTATCAGAACACGACATGGTCCTTAATCTTTCTCCACGAAGTATCCCATCAAATGTTTGAGCTACAAAATCTTCGTCAACAGGTATGGTACCTTCTCCTAAAACAAATAAATAAATTCATTTTTAAGATACAGTGGAACCTGTCTAATCTAATCCAACACACCAAGGGGCTGGAGAATTGTGTCGGATTGTACAGGATATCGGCTTTATTTTAGTTAACAGAAATGCTTTGGAACTATAAATTTTTGTCGGATGTCACAGGATGTCGGAAAACTCAGGTGTCAGATATGTAGATCGTTGTTAAACCACACACAAATATCACATTAGACATTGTAGACACACTAGTCAAATTCCTCTTTGAAATGTTTGTAATGAATTGTTTTCTCTCACACCATTGTTGGAAAGTTAGCAAAAATTTTGTGCCATTTGGTGATTTTCAATTTTGGAAATTTTGCTGTAATCCACTGGTTACAATTATAAAATCAATTTTTATATAATTACACTCATTAGGTTGAGAGAAAGCATCGACCTGGTAGTGAAATATTGTTTTATAACTAATACATTACACTTAAGGTTGAGAGAAAGCATCGACCTGGTAGTGAAATATTGTTTTATAACTAATACTATGTATAAGGAATTGAAATCGGGGAAAATGTCATTCTTCTCCAGGACAATAAGGAACTAGAATACCGTACCATCGGACATTATAAAACTGGACAAAGCTTAAGCTTTAAACATGCTCAAGGACAAGTTAGTCTCCCTTCAAAACAGTCAATCTCAACTTACATGTAGTTTTAATTTTTTTTCCCTATCGTCTTTTAAAGCTCTTATATACATTACTGGCCAAAATATTATATGGCATGCTGTACTAAAATGTTCAACATTGAATTATCTTCAACAATGATGAAGGAAACAGAAAAGGAGAATTGTCAATACAGGCCTCTACATTAACATATTTTTCAACTTGTCCCTTCGGACAACTAACTAAAAAAAGTACTTGTCCGACTCAATCTTTTAGTTGTCCGAAAAAATTAATAAAACTTACAAACACTAGAGAACAATTATCCAGGGCTCCCACTACTTTCAAATTAGAGGGAGAAGTGACTTCTCTTTCAGAGAGCTCACAGGGAGAAGTGGGAGACAACAGAGATAAGTGGCGAGACTTCTAGGAGAAGTCACTTGCGATTAATCGAAACATTGTTTTGCGACCCCTCTGATGTTACCCTGCCCAAATTTAGTAAATAGTTAAAGCTGCCTGAACTGATTTGTTCTGGGTTTTTTTATTCATAACTACCTTAAGGACATATATTCAATGTCACATTTTTATTTCTGTCTACTTTGATTGGAGTCTTACATACCAGTGATTTTTATATGTACCCCCCCCCCCTTTTCCTTTTGAAATATTACTGTGTTGTGATTCAACACCACACAAATTGTAAATAACTCATATTTGCGTTATATAAATCCTTGTTTTTGGTCCAAAAAATATACATAGATACTATATATACCAGTATCTAGGCATATTTTTTTTACCAGAAACAAGTGATATAAATAAAGCAAAATATTTTATTTAATTTCACAGAGAAATAAAAATTTTAGTGGATCTTTTCAACCAGATCAGGAAAAAGCTTGTAATATTTGTCCATTTCAAAGGTTTCAATATTTTCCAAAAGCCTAAATCAAGTCCTCTATCGTATTTTGCACAAAAGACAAGTTTAAATTTGGCACCAAATTGATATCCGAGAATTTTGACGCGTCCATTCCGGAGTGGTTCGTGTTCCTATATTTCAAATATTTATATTTCCGTTCATTAAAGCGTTTCTGAGATTGCGACTTTAATTTTGTCAATGTCCTTGAACTTCATCAAAGCATGGAGGAACGATAAATGATATGGCGTTTCACTTTAGTTTTAATCAAAATAAATTATGGTAAAATTGGAGATCAAACAGGGCTCTTTTACACAACAAACCCAGTACTTTATACCAGTGGAAATAGATTTTTCCGTCGTATCGGCACGTTTGGGAATCTCTGATTTTTTTACTTGTCCTGTCGGACAATTGTAATACAAGATCTACTTGTCCGACGTCAGTTTTCACTGGTACCGGACAATCGGACAAACGTTAATGTCGAGGCCTGCAATAGTACATAAATCACTGTGATACTGTGTTTTATTTACTTCTCTTTTGTTACTTATTTACATGCTATTGTGTTTATTACTCATCTGGGTGTTATGGATATACCTATTGTTCTATTTAATATATCTTCAAAAGTTATTTTGTATTTAGTGTTACTTGCTATCACCCAAAAATCTCAAGAAATTGAGTAAAAAGATTAAACAAAGCAAAGAATATATCATTGTCACTAAGATATGGGGAGTCTCTATCACAGTAATTTATCACGCTATGTCTCTGACTGTACTGTACAAAACAAACCTCCTTCCATTTTGGTCCTCAGTACACCTTGTGCTTGGTTGGTAAAGGTTGGTTGGTGAGTTTTGTCATGTAACGACTGTAGCGGAGAATTGTTTGATTCAGCATCTCTGCAATAGAAACAAGTCGTTTCATTTTATTGAAATATTTGAGCTTAACAATATTGGTCATATTTCTTAATACTGTATCATTCTGACTATGTAGTCAACAGATTTCAAATATCTCAAATTCCAAAGGAAAAATCATATTCAATACTTTAATTCTGCTCTTGAAAGTTCAATGTTTCGACATAATGTCTAAATCAAACATTGTTTCTCACATACATCACGACTGTTTTCTTCAATCTTCTAAACATGTAATGAATGTTGTTTTAACGTCATTAAGTATATGTTCACATCAAAACAAAGAAATATGGACTTGTTTTGACAAAGCGTCTTTAGGTATATGTTGTCAACATATACTTTATTATACATTATATAAAATAATAAAAAATTACTGCCTTCATTTGAGGTGAACATGCAGACTTGTAAACACGTAGATAATATTTTCCTTTGTTTTAGATACAGTTTAACTTTTTTTAATGTATGATATGACCCATTTTTTCTGGATCGCATAAATTACCTTGGTGAAAACAACGCTCCATCTCCACATGGTGCTGTTGATATATATAAATGAAATGTTATACCGTCCTTGACCTTTAATTTTCCTGATGCTGAAGGTTCAAATAAGTCATCATTATCTCCTGGTTGGTATAACAACAAACGTCTGTATAGAAATCTGTCAAATAAAAAATGAAAGAATTACGACATGACTTAAAATTAGGTCTCCGCACTTCCTCCCTATTTTCTATCGTGGGCAGCGACTACAAAACAACCAACAGAAAAATTGGACATAACTTTCGTAGTGCTTTTCACCTTTTTTTTTAAAGACAGAATTATCTCCCTTTCAGTTTCTGACATTTTTAAGCTATATCATGACGAGAACAATTTACATTTCAATTACCGGTAGATAATGATGTTCACTTTATACTAGACAAACATTCTATGTTGGATTTTTAGTGTTAGCTCACTGAAACAACAGTCCACTTACGACATGTCGCTCCACTTGGACAAATTATCCTGTTTCCAAGCCACCCAGTAATAGTAACACATACCTTATAAATCCTCGCCTTGTAATGATTTCTGCATGAGAATCATTGACAGTATTTCCTTCCAAACTTAACTCATTTCCTGTGATACAACGATTTCCTGAAAAAGAAAAGATCATTAACATGTTTAATTTTTTTTTCTTTTAATCAAATTGAATAATTAATTAGTGTAGTCTAATTAAAATGAGATGTTTGTGGGATCATTTTTATATTGTTTTGTCTGGCGAGCAACTAACATCTAGCAACACCCACTAATGTTGTGAGTTTGAACCCCACTCAGGCGAGGTGTACTCGATAAACATTATGTGATAAAGCTTGTCAGTGACTTGCAGCAGGTTGGTGATTTTCGTCGGGTATTCTGGTTTCCTCCACCAATAGAACTGACCACCACGATTTAACTGAAATATTGTTGAAAATGGCATTAAACACCATAAACCAAAGTAAATAGAAGTCAATAAGCAATGTTTTTTTTATTATTTAATTATGTATTTTCTACCTCTACTTCTTACAATTGCATATTTCCACAACTGTAATATAGTTATACTTCAAACTTTTTTTTTTTTTATATTAGTATAACTATAGGTAACTTTATTCAAAGACATTCATATTAATATAATCTCCATCCAAATAATCTTCGTCACCAGTTGAAAAAATATATGTTAAAACGAACTTTAATATCCCTTTAAATATTTCCGTCCTTTGGCTTTGTGGGTGAAATTAAAAATAAATAAATAATTATATTAAATGATAGAGTTTTTTACTTTCTTTCAACAGCTATCTTTATCTTAATTGTCATCGTAATTAGAATTAATCATTATGATTAGAAGAATGAAATTTCCTGACAAAACATTAAAATTCAACTTCAATCGCTCGCCGAAAGCTATAAAAAGCATAATCACACAATCAGCATGTGTTTACCTTGATCTGTTACTACACGTTAAACGAATGTGGACAGAAATATATGCTGGGAACCAGTACTTCATAATTCAATAATTTTCAAAATCACGATTATTTATTTATAAAACTGAAAGATTAAAACGGTATTTTCTATAGTAAGCAATTTTAAATATTTAATATAAATAAGAAATAAACCCAAATAAACCAAAACAACAATAATAAATCATCACGTGAACAACTTACCAGTGAAAAAAATGGCGGTCTTACACAATAACGCTAATCGTGACTTTATGCATTTAATATGAAAAATTTATTATTATGAACTAGTAACAGGAATGGAAAAAGACATCCACGTTAGTCACAAAGGGCAGGGCGCTGCTACAGATAGAGAAAAAGGGCAGGGCGTCACTCGGACAAGGGGGGGCGCTGCACCCTGTAAAAACGGGCTAGCTAGAACACTGATATTACATACACTATATCATCTGAATCATACTAGCGCTTTTTGGTGTGAATTGAATAACATATGACCAGAGGCTCTCAAGAGCCTGTATCGTTCACCTGGTAATAAAAAAAAACAATTGGTCCTATGTAAAAACTATGTCCTGCAGTGGTAGTCATCTTGGAATTACGATCAACATAAAAAACACAAAGTTTGTAAAGGACATTCCAATGATTGATGCACAGTTTAGGTTCAATCAGTGCAATAGCTTCAGAGAAGAATATATTTCTGTATTTTCCCCATATGGTCCTGTGTTAATACTATGACCTGTGGTGGCAGCCATCTTAGATTTCCGATCGGCATAAAAAACAGAGGACCTTCCAATGATCATTCCTGGGCAGTTTGGTTTCAACTGTCCAAGTGGTTTCAGAGAAGAAGCATTTTGAAACATTTTTCTCATAGGGTCCAATGTTAAACTAAGTCCTGCCGTAGCTGCCATTTTGAATTTCATATCAGAACAAAAAACGTACAGTTTGTAGAGGACCATCCAATGAACATTCATGTACAGTTTGGCTTTAATCATATTTGTAGTTTCTGAGAAGAAGGCATTTGAACATTTTCCCATAGGGTTCAATGTTAATCTTCGTCCTGCGGTGGTGGCCATCTTGGATTTCCGATCGGCATAAAAAACACACACCTTGTAGAGGACCTTCCAATGATCATTCCTGGGCAGTTTGGTTTCAATTATCCAAGTGGTTTCAGAGAAGAAGTGTTTTGAAACATTTTTCCCATAGGGTCCAATGTTAAACTAAGTCCTGCCGTAGCCGCCATTTTGAATTTCATATCGAAACAAAAAACGTACAGTTTGTAGAGGACTATCTAATGAACATTCATGTACAGTTTGGCTTTAATCATATTTGTAGTTTCTGAGAAGAAGGCATTTGAACATTTTCCCATAGGGTCCAATGTTAATCTATGTCCTGCGGTGGTGGCCATCTTGGATTTCCGATCGGCATAAAAAACACACACCTTGTAGAGGACCTTCCAATGATCATTCCTGGGCAGTTTGGTTTCAATTATCCAAGTGGTTTCAGAGAAGAAGCGTTTTGAAACATTTTTCCCATAGGGTTCAATGTTAAACTAAGTCCTGCCGTAGCCGCCATTTTGAATTTCATATCGGAACAAAAAACGTACAGTTTGTAGAGGACCATCCAATGAACATTCATGTACAGTTTGGCTTTAATAATATTTGTAGTTTCTGAGAAGAAGGCATTTGAACATTTTCCCATAGGGTCCAATGTTAATCCATGTATTGCGGTGGCGGCCATCTTGGATTTCCGATCGGCATAAAAAACATAAAATTTGTAGAGGACCTTCCAATGATCATTCCTGGGCAGTTTGGTTTCAACTGTCCTAGTGGTTTCAGAGAAGAAGTGTTTTGAAACATTTCCCCCATAGGGTCCAATGTTAAACTAAGTCCTGCCGTAGCCGCCATTTTGAATTTCATATCGGAACAAAAAACGTACAGTTTGTAGAGGACCATCCAATGAACATTCATGTACAGTTTGGCTTTAATCATATTTGTAGTTTCTGAGAAGAAGGCATTTGAACATTTTCCCATAGGGTCCAATGTTAATCTATGTCCTGCGGTTGTGGCCATCTTGGATTTCCGATCGGCAAAAAAAACACACACCTTGTAGAGGACCTTCCAATGATCATTCCTGGGCAGTTTGGTTTCAATTATCCAAGTGGTTTCAGAGAAGAAGCGTTTTGAAACATTTTTCCCATAGGGTTCAATGTTAAACTAAGTCCTGCCGTAGCCGCCATTTTGAATTTCATATCGGAACAAAAAACGTACAGTTTGTAGAGGACCATCCAATGAACATTCATGTACAGTTTGGCTTTAATATTATTTGTAGTTTCTGAGAAGAAGGCATTTGAACATTTTCCCATAGGGTCCAATGTTAATCTATGTATTGCGGTGGCGGCCATCTTGGATTTCCGATCGGCATAAAAAACAAAAAATTTGTAGAGGACCTTCCAATGATCATTCCTGGGCAGTTTGGTTTCAACTGTCCTAGTGGTTTCAGAGAAAAAGCGTTTTGAAACATTTCCCCCATAGGGTCCAATGTTAAACTAAGTCCTGCCGTAGCCGCCATTTTGAATTTCATATCGGAACAAAAAACGTACAGTTTGTAGAGGACCATCCAATGAACATTCATGTACAGTTTGGCTTTAATCATATTTGTAGTTTCTGAGAAGAAGGCATTTGAACATTTTCCCATAGGGTCCAATGTTAATCTATGTCCTGCGGTGGTGGCCATCTTGGATTTCCGATCGGCAAAAAAAACACACACCTTGTAGAGGACCTTCCAATGATCATTCCTGGGCAGTTTGGTTTCAATTATCCAAGTGGTTTCAGAGAAGAAGCGTTTTGAAACATTTTTCCCATAGGGTTCAATGTTAAACTAAGTCCTGCCGTAGCCGCCATTTTGAATTTCATATCGGAACAAAAAACGTACAGTTTGTAGAGGACCATCCAATGAACATTCATGTACAGTTTGGCTTTAATATTATTTGTAGTTTCTGAGAAGAAGGCATTTGAACATTTTCCCATAGGGTCCAATGTTAATCTATGTATTGCGGTGGCGGCCATCTTGGATTTCCGATCGGCATAAAAAACATAAAATTTGTAGAGGACCTTCCAATGATCATTCCTGGGCAGTTTGGTTTCAACTGTCCTAGTGGTTTCAGAGAAAAAGCGTTTTGAAACATTTCCCCCATAGGGTCCAATGTTAAACTAAGTCCTGCCGTAGCCGCCATTTTGAATTTCATATCGGAACAAAAAACGTACAGTTTGTAGAGGACCATCCAATGAACATTCATGTACAGTTTGGCTTTAATCATATTTGTAGTTTCTGAGAAGAAGGCATTTGAACATTTTCCCATAGGGTCCAATGTTAATTTATGTCCTGCAGTGGTGGCCATCTTGGATTTCCGATCGGCATAAAAAACACACACCTTGTAGAGGACCTTCCAATGATCATTCCTGGGCAGTTTGGTTTCAATTATCCAAGTGGTTTCAGAGAAGAAGCGTTTTGAAACATTTTTTCCATAGGGTCCAATGTTAAACTAAGTCCTGCCGTAGCTGCCATTTTGAATTTCATATCGGAACAAAAAACGTAAAGTTTGTAGAGGACCATCCAATGAACATTCATGTATAGTTTGGCTTTAATCATATTTGTAGTTTCTGAGAAGAAGGCATTTGAACATTTTCCCATAGGGTCCAATGTTAATCTATGTCCTGCGGTGGTGGCCATCTTGGATTTCTGATCGGCATAAAAAACACACACCTTGTAGAGGACCTTCCAATGATCATTCCTGTGCAGTTTGGTTTCAATTATCCAAGTGGTTTCAGAGAAGAAGCGTTTTGAAACATTTTTCCCATAGGGTCCAGTGTTAAACTAAGTCCTGCCGTAGCCGCCATTTTGAATTTCATATCGGAACAAAAAACGTACAGTTTGTAGAGGACCATCCAATGAACATTCATGTACAGTTTGGCTTTAATAATATTTGTAGTTTCTGAGAAGAAGGCATTTGAACATTTTCCCATAGGGTCCAATGTTAATCCATGTATTGCGGTGGCGGCCATCTTGGATTTCCGATCGGCATAAAAAACATAAAATTTGTAGAGGACCTTCCAATGATCATTCCTGGGCAGTTTGGTTTCAACTGTCCTAGTGGTTTCAGAGAAGAAGTGTTTTGAAACATTTCCCCCATAGGGTCCAATGTTAAACTAAGTCCTGCCGTAGCCGCCATTTTGAATTTCATATCGGAACAAAAAACGTACAGTTTGTAGAGGACCATCCAATGAACATTCATGTACAGTTTGGCTTTAATCATATTTGTAGTTTCTGAGAAGAAGGCATTTGAACATTTTCCCATAGGGTCCAATGTTAATCTATGTCCTGCGGTGGTGGCCATCTTGAATTTCCGATCGGCATAAAAAACACACACCTTGTAGAGGACCTTCCAATGATCATTCCTGGGCAGTTTGGTTTCAATTATCCAAGTGGTTTCAGAGAAGAAGCGTTTTGAAACATTTTTTCCATAGGGTCCAATGTTAAACTAAGTCCTGCCGTAGCCGCCATTTTGAATTTCATATCGGAACAAAAAACTTAAAGTTTGTAGAGGACCATCCAATGAACATTCATGTACAGTTTGGCTTTAATCATATTTGTAGTTTCTGAGAAGAAGGCATTTGACATTTTCCCATAGGATCCAATGTTAATTTATGTCCTGCGGTGGTGGCCATCTTGGATTTCCAATCGGCATAAAAAACACACACCTTGTAGAGGACCTTCCAATGATCATTCCTGGGCAGTTTGGTTTCAATTATCCAAGTGGTTTCAGAGAAGAAGTGTTTTGAAAATGTTCCCCCATAGGGTCCAATGTTAAACTAAGTCCTGCCGTATCCGCCATTTTGAATTTCATACCATAACAAAAAACGTACAGTTTGTAGAGGACCATCTAATGAACATTCATGTACAGTTTGGCTTTAATCATATTTGTAGTTTCTGAGAAGAAGGCATTTGAATATTTTCCCATAGGGTCCAATGTTAATCTATGTCCTGCGGTGGTGGCCATCTTGGATTTCCGATCGGCATAAAAAACAGAAACCTTGTAGAGGACCTTCCAATGATCATTCCTGGGCAGTTTGGTTTCAACTGTCCAAGTGGTTTCAGAGAAGAAGCATTTTGAAACATTTTTCCCATAGGGTCCAATGTTAAACTAAGTCCTGCCGTAGCCGCCATTTTGAATTTCATATCGGAACAAAAAACCTTAAGATTGTAGAGGACCATCCAATGAACATTCATGTACAGTTTGGCTTTAATCATATTTGTAGTTTCTGAGAAGAAGGCATTTGAACATTTTCCCATAGGGTCCAATGTTAATCTATGTCCTGCGATGGCGGCCATCTTGGATTTCCAATCGGCATAAAAAACAGTAACTTGGTAAAGGACATTCCAATGATCATTCATTTACAGTTTGGGTTCAGTCAGTTCATTAGTTTCAGAGAAGAAGATCTTTGAAATTTCAGCCAATCAGAGCATATTATTGGCCCTGGCAGCCATATTGAATATCTGACTGGAACGAAAAACAGTAACTTTGTAGAGGACCATCCAAGGAACATTCCTGCTAAGTTCGGTTCCAATCGGCCAAGTGGTTTCGGAGAAGAAGCTTGAAATGTGAAAAGTTTACAGACAACAGACGACAGACGACGGACGCCAAGTGATGGCAATAGTTCACCTGGACCTTTGGTCCAGGTGAACTAATAATTGATAGGAATTTGTTCACTACGGCTAATCTTTCAATCACCAAAGTGGCTATTAGTATGAAAATAATTCTTGCCACTTTTACAAAGTTGTCGCCAAAGTTGGAGACTGTGACGACCTATAGCGCTAACACAGATGTGGGATTAATATTATCAATAAATCATGATCATATATATTATCAATAAATCATGATCATATGGGATTAGTTTTATCAATAAATCATGATCCTATGGGATTAATATGAATCATTATCATAATTGTAATATTAAATAGCGATTTCCGAGATATTTACCTGAGCCAATAGCAATAACTGTTCCAATATCACCTTCTGACATTTTCATTACTAGTCCTGCTACAACCTTTCTCCCAGCAAAGTTATCTCCTATAGAAGCTACTAAGGTATTAAATTTCCGATGAACAAGTGCTGCCATCTTGTCAAAATGGGTCATTTTTGATAGATCAACCTGACTTACAGTGGAAGTCTGAAAAACATCAAACATACTTATGTACATGCTGAAAACATACTACCTCATCAGATTATACAAAAAAATATTAGGCCCTGATCGAGTATATTCAAAATTTGGAAGTCTGTCACTCAGCTGATTCTTGTTGAAAAAGAAACCCACATTAACAAAAAAATTAATTCAATGCATCTCACAGGAGCTTTTTAAGAGTTGTAATATATAAATAAATTGTGTCACACTGTGAAAATGTTACAAAAACAAACCTTTCCAGTGAGTGTTTCAAAAACATGGAACTTAAGGTCGCTTCAAACTCTAAACCCCTGTGTTAATACTTCTAAGATGTTTATTTACAGGTTTATATCTGTGGAATAAAACTAAAATGCATATGATCATATTTTGAATGCTGTATTTATGTTTCTTAAACCCAGTTCAGCAGTAAATTTCTTTTTCTGTTGGCAGCTATTTTCAACTTGCAGATGATTCTTTGTTGAGTTGGACAGTGTGAGAAAAAATAATCAGTGAGGATCAACAAAGTGAGACGAGATGATTCTAAATTCAACTTCACATTCTCCTTCATCAGACAATCAGCCAACCTCGTTTCAGAGTGTAAATTGTGAACACTCAAGTGGAATTGTCCCATCTCATATTCTAGATAATGACTGATTATAAGTCACATCCAAATTTTTAATACGTTTTTGTTAATGATTAAATCTGATGTGAATCTGCAATCTGATTGGCTGATCCGCCTGGAGCAACATTGGTTATACTTGTTAACCTGGGTTGGTATTGTGACATCGCAAACATATTCATTCGGCAACGACAAATTCAAATAGTCCCATGAAATAATCGTAATTAAAATAGAGGAAACGATAAAATTTGTTGTCAAAAATAAATTATAAGGAATAAGTTCAATTTTTGAACAGGTTATACTTGCATAACCTGGTTTGGAACTGGTTACGCTCAAACTACCCCAAACCAGGTTATATCATATAACCTGCTCAAAAATTAAACATATTCCTTAAATATTTTTGATACACATACATTGGCATTGTATTCCCCTGCTGCTATCAATATCCTCATGGCTTTGTCTGCAACTTCTTTCCTTCCATCTTTTTTATTTGTACATTCAACTGTAGCCATCATTTTATCCCCAACATAAGCTGCCATCAAAAATCTAAAAATACAACAAATTAAGACAATATTGAGACCATAGTGATGGAAATCAGAATTTATTTTATAATCCATCAGTTTTATTGCAAATACCTGTAACAAATCATAGATCGAAATCAGAAATGGGAAACGAACAGATCCTTCCTTGAATTACCAATTTTTATATTGGATAGTGAATGAAAAATAAATATTATATTAATATTCCATACTGTATTTACATCTGCCTTTTTAAAATTTATTTTAAATATATTTTACTTCATTTGAGCCACAGAAGAATGATGAAATCTGCAGTATGTGTATTGCATATAAGTATGTAAAAAAAATTAGATTTCCATTTATTTGAACATTTATTTTTGATCTTGATTATCTTTTCTTTGGAAATAAATTAACATCAGATGACGGTGGATGCCACTGAATGGCAAAATTTCAAATGACCTATATCCACATGAACTATAATAAAAAAAAGATTAAAAAAAGGGTTATAATAACTGATTACAATAATTGATAGAAAGGTCCTTAATAAATCAATCAGAAGAAAGAAAGAGAAAATTCTACTGATTTAGAGTTCAGTGTAGATTTGCTCCCATTTCAGTGAGATTTATTTCTTACTTGTTATAATTTTCAAACCCCTTAGGGGGAGGGGATATGGTAGTTTCCAACTACCTGTGCAATCAGTGCCTATCACCACTAATGTTGTGAGTTTAAACCCTGCTCAGGCGATGTGTACTCGATACAACATTAGGTTATAAAGTTTGTCAGTGACTTGCGACAGGTCAGTGGTTTCCTCCACCAATAAAACTGGCCGTCACGATATAACTGAAATATTGTTGAAAGTGGCGTTAAACACCATAAACCAACCATCAAACTCCTTGGGTTTAATATCATTTTTACTAAGCACAGCATAATAAATTCAATTGGTGATGAAAATCAATTTTGTAAACTTGAACAAACGATAGTGTGATGGATAGTTGATCGGTTTAGTGTTCCCAATGATAAACTAATAATCAATTCTGCATTATTACTGATTGCCCAACACTAAAATGAAGATCGATGAGTCAGTTTTGTATCTTGGTCACAAAATGGGGAGCTTTGTTTATACGATTTTTTTTCAAGTAAATTACTGTCAAGTGATATTACTATTAAAACAAAACTTGTAAATTAGATTTTAAATCATGGACTGAGAGTTTTTTTTTAAGATATTCTCTTAAATTATCATGCAATGGCCATATGGGTAAAAATCTTTTCAGTGTGTTTTTGTGCTCAAATGCGAAGACGGCAGATTAGAACACTATATTCAATATACTTAGTGTTTTAATTGGACGATTTTGAGGTAAGAGAATGAAAATCGTATTAAAAATTTTTATGACCACAAGTCATGATGCAATCTGATCAAATTCAGCTGTTAAAACATGCTATGCTCCCTCTTACATCTAACCGAGTCTTAGTAGAGGTCATATCCAGATGAACTTTCATATATGAATATTTATGTCAAAAATCAACCAATCAGAAAGCTTTACGTTTGTGATGCAATAATACTAGCATGTGAAATACCTGTTAACATATTGCCAGCAGAATTTTCATTGGCTGATCACGAGTTCATCTGGACATGACCTCTAATCGGGTTATGTCAGATCGTAGTATATTATAATAGCTTATTTTAATTTGATTGGTGGATTTGTTCATAGATACCTTGGTCTGTGCGAAGGTCCCTTTTGACACATTACATCAATTCTTGCTGTGCTGTGTCTAGATTGTGCATATTCCATTAATGCACTGACAGGGTTCTTGTTTAAGGCAGCAAAACTTTCCATGGTTAAACCAAGGCTTGGTGGACCCGCTGGAGCTACCATCTGCGGTCTTCCCATTACAGGTGGTGACTGCGGTTGTTGGATTACAATTCGCTTTCCTGGTGTTGGCAAACTTATCTTTAGATCTCCTAACCAATCAGAAAACAATTCATATTGACTTCAAATTTTAACCAGCTAATTTTTTTAATCATTCTATAAGTATCGTGACAGTCATGTGTAATGATAAGATTTTCTAATCACACTTTATTTGTTAGGCTTCAATTAATTTAGGGGCTGTCGTCGTCGTGATCGTATGGTAGTTGGATTAACAATTATCAATGCAATCAGTGCCTACCACCATTAAGTTGCAAGTTTGAATCCCATTCATGGTGAGGTGTACTTGATACAACATAATGTGATAAAGTTTGTCGGTGACTTGCGGCAGGTCAGTGGTTTTCCCCCGGGTACTCCGGTTTCATCAACCAATAAAACTGTCCGCCACGATATAACTGAAATATTGTTGAAAGTGGCACTAAACACCACGACCTCCTTCCCAAAATGTTGCTGTGGGTTCTGATCATGGTGAGGCGTACTCGATACAACTGTCAACATTGTGATACAGTTTGTGATTTGGAGCAGGTTAGTTATTTTTCTCTGAGCACCCCAGTTTCTTCCACCAATCAATAAAACTAACCATCACGATATAACACTGACATAATCTTCAACTTGTTGAAGGTAGTCAGTATTTTAATTTGGTAGTAGGAAGTCTAATCCGACACACCAAAGGACCAGGGGGAATGTGCCGGATTGTAGAGATGTCGGAATACTAAGGTTTTATTTTAGTTAACAGAAATATTTGGGACCATAAATTTTTGTCAGATGTCACAGGATGTCAGAAAACTCGGGTGTCGGATTGCACAAGTTCTACTGTATATTTACACTTTAATAAAATCTCACTGATTGGTTTCTTCAGACTTCTGTATTGTCTTACCTCCATCTTTTCCCATATCATACTGGATCTCTGGCTGACTGGTTGGTGCCATCTTGTTTGATTTCAATAAGGACTGTAATCCTACTTGAGCATCATCCATTAAATTTGGGCCAACATCAGAATTAGAACTTCTCTCTTTCTCTACTAAAGCCATGGGGGGAGGTGGTGGTCTGAAGACACCTTGTGATGAGGGAGATGGTGTTGTCCGGAATTCACCCATAAATGGTTGACTTTGTAGCCTGAAGCCATCTTGTGGTGAAGCAGATGATGTTGTCCTTAGTTCCCCCATAAATGGTCGACTATCACTTACTGATGATAATTGTTCTTCATGACCGTAAGTTAATTTCGCAGATGAAGACTGAGCATCTGGCATATTGCTATAATTGTCATCAGATTTTTTTAACCCATCTCTATTTACAAGTGACAATAGACTTGGCCTGACTGGACGATTCATGGGCTGAGGAGTGATACGTGATGATGGAGGGCTCTGAAATCTTGCAGACAAACTTAACATTTTAACCATTGGTGAATTTGTTGTGTTCAATTGCATTAGTGGTACTGGATTATTTCCCCTGATTTGAGAAAATGTCGTATGACTTGTCATTGGTTTTTGTGGCTTTGACATCAACGATGAAGGAAATTGCTTATTTACCACGTGTGACATGAGAGTATTAGAAACGGGTAAACTTGAAAGATTTTCATTGGTTGTATTAGATGTACACTGTAAGAGTTGTCTTGGTGACGGTGGGGGTCCTGATGTTTGCACCTTTTCCTGTTGTACATTCCTCACATTATTTTGAAGATTTCTTTCGTCTGGGGTTGCAATTTTTCCTTTCATAAAATTTTCTCCTTCTTTTGTCATTATCCATATATTATCCTTTTTACTCACCAATCCTTTTTTCAAACAAGACTCCATTAAAAATGTAACTTCATTTTCTGACATATTTAACGATTTTGTTATCACAAATACCCTACCCATTTGCATTGGACATTTTAATAGAGCTTTCAGGACAATCTCTTCATCTGTAAGCTGATCTTTGCCACTATCTATCATTTTTAATGTTTTTAATTGTTCATATTCAGTTTTTTCAATTTGCGACGGAATTTCATTATGGCTATAATTTTTCATATCCTCTTTGTCAGATAGGTCATATCTTGAGTTATGTTGACTTAATGGGTCTATTAATCCTTCATTTCTGTAAGAATCTGAGCTACATAAAGGAAATGGGTTATCACCACTGCTGGACTGTAAATTTTCCAAAGATAATGACTTCAGCTGCTCTTCCGGCATGTCTCTATAAAAACTCTCAACTTTCTCATCTTGCCAGTCAGAGTTATTAGTGTCCATTAACTCTACACCAGAAGGTTCGGTTGACCAAGTTGGAGGTGAATCATTAATTTTTTTAATCAAATGTTTTTTCTGCATTGCATATAGCGTAGGGTTAATCTCTGATGATGTTTTAAACTGAAGACATTTAGCCAGGTCTATGGTTTTCACGGGAACAGTTTGAGAATTTTGAAGTATTTTTAAAATCTGTGGAATCAGAATAGGATTAAATTTCGCTTTGTTCTTTTTTACCTACAAATAAAAATATAGTGAGTGACTGATTGTTGTTTAACGCCAACTCAGCAATTTTTCAGCTATATCATGGCGAGAACAATTAATTTTCAATAAGATGATGATGATGTTCACTTTGTACTAGACCAACATGCTTTAAGTCAGATTTTTATAGTGCAATTACTAATAAAAACGAATGGAAAAAATGTATTAACCCTACCTTTTTTGTTGATGTTGACTTGTTTTACACGTCTGCACACCACTTTCTGTATGAGGTATGGAGGGATTTGAATGCAAAAATTGGGGCAAAATATCAGTGACAGATACAATATTTGGTAGGTTGGAGATTGCTGTAGAAGACAATGTTTACATTAGAAACAGAAGCTAATATTGATGTGCAGACTTACAATAGTACACAATGTACTTATCAGTACTACAGTAAACCGACATACTTTTGTATTATCTTTGTGAATTCAATTATTTCTTTTCTTTTAAATAATTTGCACCTGGCATTTTCTAATTTATACTTCTAATTGAAATATTCCAATCTCACCACTCCCTATTATAATAAATTCCACAATTTCGGTTTATCCAATAGTTTATTATTATATACTTGGTGTACATGTACATGGTAAGACCCCCCAATCTTGCTATTCATGCAGAATTGGGACTTGAACCACTGTGTTTTAAGGCCTTTAAACTTATGTTTAAATATTATAACCGTCTGATAAAGATTGAACAGTCCAAGGATTATGTACCCTGTATATGATTTACTAAGATCAGCTTTTGAGGAAGACAAACAGTTACACTCTCAAAATTTTCTTTCTTGGGGGAAATCTGTAAGACAACTAAAAACTATATTTAATTTAGATACTTTGGATCTCTCTCATGTGCAATTTAGTAACGAAATGAGTACCTATTATTCTGGTAAACTTATGAACCAGTTAATACATATAAGAAATAGTGAAAAAGGAACTTTTGAACTACAAAAGTATCTAACATTCAATATTAATAAATATGTGTGCTCTTTCTTAATAAAACTTAGATTAAGTGCACACAGCATTGCTATTGAAACTGGCAGATATTGCAAACCCACAATACCAGCTAATGAGAGATTCTGTAAAGCATGTAAAGATAAGGTTGAAGATGAACATCACTTTTTAATAGAGTGTCCCATATACAATTCAGTGAGAGATAAATTCTTTACACTGTTTAATAGGAAATTTAATGAAACTACAGAGGTGACAATCAACCGTCTCCTCAATCTTAGTTCATCGCAAGACTTAAATAACATTTACTTATATTTAAAAGAATCCTACTCACTCAGAGATCTATTTAACTTTTAAAAATATTTAAACTTTCCTCAAGTAACTGGCAAAAACTTCCAAATGAAAATAATAATTTTAATCTAATCTAATTATTATACTCCCAAAATGATAATAAACATGATATTATTATCTAACTGATGTGTTCATCCCTAAAGATTAATAGGTTCTTACACGAGTCCCTATTGAAGATCTGGGATTTCTTCCACGAGTGTGAGAAATTCCGTCTTTTCACGAGTGGAGCGTAGCGGAACGAGTGGAAAGACGCTAAATTTCTCTCACGAGTGGAAGAAATCCCAGATCTTCAATAAGGACGAGTGCAAGTACCTGTTTCTTCGGTTTCAACTTAAAAACAAAGCATGTCGATTTCATTCATTCATTTGCATGTCAATGTCATGTTTACTACACAAAATATTACAACACCACGTGCAATGCAGTAAATACACACTTATTTAAAACCGCATTAAATCTAGTATTAGGGGAAATCAGTTAAAATTCAGGTAAAATTGATATTTGAAGCTTTTTTAGATCTACTAAGACGATAATTTATATTACTACAGCAGTCGTAGAAGCGGACTCCATTGATTATTCTCGGCCAATTTGATTGGCTGACAATGCCATGTAAGACAAGGTCACGCGCAGCTGTCTTTATGGCTTGTTTTACATAGAAAACACATCAAAACGGAAGAATATATAGTCTTATCGGAAAACTTAATATGCGAGCTTAAGCGAGCTCTTTATGGTATAAAATGTGTACTTAGGATTTTTTAACAAACATGGTTGAACATACTGTGGAAGAAGAAAAAAATTCGACGCTTTGTAAACACCGGTTTCCGTGTAACACACTAACACACTCAACTAATGAAGATCTTCTTAACATAAAGCGCAAATGTGATCCTGAAGTCTCGTACACTCTCTCGTACGTCCGATACCACTGAAATCCGGAACCCGTGTGTAATAAAAGTCATTTTGCTAACTTGCTTTACTTATATTGATATTTTTTAATTTATTAAATCTCTTCTGACATACAAGAATTTTTGTTTCTACGCGGAAGTTAACTTTTGAGATTTCGTAAGGAACGATAACTCGAATAAAGGAATGACAGCTCGATTGAATGAGACTAGATTCGGCCCTAAAAAAAAGTCGTCCCCAATATATCTCGGCCCAAAAAAGGTTTCATATTATTATGATATTATGTGTTATCTATGTTTATATATGTTTGTGAATGTATTGGATTACGCAACATTGTGATTATCAGTGGCGTAGCATTCATTGAGGCAATGGCCTTACTAGATTTTTTTGCAGAAAAAAATTTAATGTAATTAATATTATAAAAGTTGATTAAAATACGAGAAATAAAAACCTTTGTCAAAGTCTGTAATAAAAATATATTCTACATCATTAATTGAAATCGTTGATGGAAACTTTTGGCTCCGTCATGTTACATAATTAGTATAGTTTGTTGCTGTGTGCCAAAGTTTGAAAGTGGAAATGGAAAAGTTCCTAATTAAAAAAAGGAAGACTACAGACACTATGGACACTAGCACAGCACCAGGTAAAATTAAACTAGTCTACAGTGGGTTACCTCATAATGACATTCGAGTCAGACAACAGTAAAAAATCATGACTCTGCCATGAATAAAAAAAAAAACATTATAATTAATCAGTCAACAAATTAGGAAACTGATACCAGGGACGGCCCTAGAATTTTTCAAACAGGAAGGCATGCTACAATTTTTTTCTTCAAAAATTTGCCTTAAGATTGAGAAAACTATTATCAAACGCGGGGGGGAGGGGAGGGGAATGCACGCCCGGTGCACCGGGCTTAAATCCGCTCTTAGATACAAGCTTATTTTATCTTCTCGTTTTTTTTTCGATTGCAGATATAGATTCTATCTGAAACTCTGGAAGAAGCTTCATGTAGCCACACCCAAGGTTTTGAAATAAATTCACAAACACAGTCATTTGACGCATATCGAAATAGTTTTCTGCGTGTTATTTCTGTTATTATTGAAATCATAAATTATCCATTTAAACTCGGGAAAATGCGCTTCAATCGCGCATTTTTTTTTTTTATTTCCGGACCCCCCTCGCATTTTTTCGCCTCACTGCGCTCGGCGAATTGCCTCACTAGAAAAAAGACCCAAGCTACGCCACTGATTATGATGTACATGTACTATGCTTTATCCAATAAATGATTTTATTTCATTATCTCCCCTACAGATTTGGCGGAAATGTGAAAATGAAAGTAGATTAATGCATGTCGACTTTTGTAGTTACATTCAAATTTTTCCGAATTATATATTACATTTATTTTTACTTTTCTTCCGTAGATAGGATTGTGATTTCGTCTGCTGTGATGTTTCTGCTTGAACTGCGCTTTTCGCTGTGTAATTCCGTTCAGATTTAACTGCCAAGTGGGTGGACTTTCGTTGATTTTTATTAATATTCCGTCGCGTTTCAATTTGTACAAATGTCTGTTTAAAATCTGATTATCCAATCTGACTGCTTTTTTTATTCTTGATGTTTCTGTTGTGTTGTTATGTTGCAGCTGTAGAAAATTAAGAATTTGGTATTCGACATTACAATCATCTTTTTCCATTTTTAACAATTGAAAACTAAAATCAAAAATGTTTCAGGAAGTAAACACGAGTGTTTTCGGATATTGCAATGAAATGCCAATAGATAGTTTCGACGTGACGTCACGAATGCTCCCATAATTCCGTAGTCGGCCATATTGTATGGCAAAACAAATTTAGTGACAACAAGCGACAATAATCAATCATTTAAACGACGTTTAATCCGATTACAAGTTAACAATGGTTAACACCTGTGTTGTTTGGGGTTGTACGAATCGAGCAGGTGTTGGAGATAGTACGATTAAGTTCTATGACATACCGAAAGTGATAACTCACCAAGGAAAACAGACGGAGGAACTGTCATCTGAAAGAAGAGTGTTATGGCTTTCACAGATTAACCGAGCTAACTTCAATCCGGACCCAAATAAGAGGCATTTCAAAGTGTGTTCTGATCATTTCATATCAGGTATGAATATTTGTATATTTAAAAAAAACGCGTTATGTTTGTTACCGCTATATTTTCGTAAATTCTCATTTGAAAATCATTGTGCATGTACAAACAAATAGTTTATTGTCAATCACGACGCCCACAAAGGAGCTGTATAATCAGTACAAATTTAGATTAATTTACATGATTTCAATATTAATAATCCATGTACACGTTATATTTATATGTGTGATAATATGGGGAACAGGCTATTGGTGTATGGCTACAACAAACACAATGATGACCGATTAAAATCCAAGAGGCAGAGCATCATGTCATGAAACACATTTACATATCATGAAAACAAATAAATAGTCATTATAACAAATAAAACTCCTAAAACATGATATACTGTCCATATTGTCACCCGTCAATTACATGTAGATTTACTACACTAAACTCACTGTCGAACACAGTTATCTGACAATTTCTGAAATAAAGTAGATGTACATGTATGGTCAACTACAAGTACAAGGTACACAATGTATAAATTTATCAAAAGTCCTTAGTTAATCTTGATTTTCCTTCAATCGGCCCTTTATTATTTGGGTAAAGCTCTGTACAGTGTTTTGTTTTTGTTTTTTAATGTTGTTAGTTATCAGGGTAATTTATATTTCATTTTATTCTTGTTCAGTGTTGAACTCATCGCATGCAAGTAAATAAATTTACATAATGTATATATGTATGTTTATAAATAATGATTTGTAAGATTCAAGTGACAATAAATGCTCACACAGGCATTTTTTCTTTTTCAGGCAACAAATCAGATTTATATGACAGAACCAATCCAGATTGGGCTCATTCTTTGAAACTAGGACCTCAGAAAGAGGAAAGTCAAAGTGCAACTTTGTCATTCAAGAAAAGGTATGAGAGAACAAGAACCAGAGATGAACAAAAGACAAAATTTAGGACTGCCCAAGCACTGTTGGATTTACAGTCGCCACAAAATGAAATATCTGATGAGGAAGCAGCTGAAACTGGTGCAACATCAAACAGTCATGTAAAATTTGTCTTGCAAGGTTGTTCGGAACCAGCACTGAAAGAAGAAGAATCAGCTTTAGTAAGCATGATGCGTGCCGAACTCCAATGCCTTCTGACAGAAAATATGAAGCGAAGAGAAAAGATTCAACAACACTCATTCTCACAGGAATCCTTACGGAATGATAAAGATAAGGCAAAACACTATACCGGGTTGAATTATTCTATTTTAATGGCTCTCTTTGAATACCTTTCACCACATATACCAGAAACATCTTTAAGTGCATTGACCAAGTTTGAGAAATTAATGCTAGTGCTAATCAAGTTACGCCTGAACCTGGGTTTACAGGACTTAAGTTATCGTTTTAATGTGTCAACAAGCTGTGCTTCAAAAACTTTCTTGGACATAATTCATGTAATGTACATGCGAATGAAATGTTTTATTCTTTGGCCAGAGCGCGAGGAGTTGTGTTTATCAATGCCTATGGAATTTAGAAAGTATTTTGGACTAAAAGTATCCATCATCATAGACTGTTTTGAAGTATTTATTGAAAGGCCATCAAACTTACTAGCACGTGCGGAAACATGGTCGAACTACAAGCACCACAACACAGTTAAATTTCTAATAGGCATAACACCCCAAGGAGCTGTGTCCTTCCTTTCTAAAGGATGGGGTGGTCGTGTAACAGACAAACATCTGACAGAAAATTGTGATCTGCTTAGCAAGTTGCTTCCTGGTGATATTGTTTTGGCCGATAGGGGATTTGACATTCAAGACAGTGTAGGTCTTCACTGTGCTGAGGTGAAAATTCCAGCTTTCACTAGAGGAAAAAAACAACTTTCACCATTAGAAATTGAACAGACTAGGAAAATTGCTCACACAAGAATCCATGTTGAGAGAGTTATTGGCCTTGTGAGAAACAAGTACACAATCCTGCAAAGCTCAATTCCAATAGACTACCTACATTGTAATCCTGACAGTGTTCCAACCATTGATAAAATAGCAACTGTAGCATGTGCATTAACCAATTTATGCGAGTCAGTAGTGCCATTTGACTAATGTAAATTGCTGAAGTATGAGATTTATGTTTATAGACATTTGCAAAATAACATCAACAAAAAAAGAAAGAAAAAGGAAAAAAAAAAAACACTGTCGTCACCTGCTAGGCGGCCTGATGAGCTCTTGCAGAGCGAAACAGTGTTATTGAATAAACTATTTCAACAGGGATTTATTTGATTTACTTTATTATTAATAAGATATTTAGCTGCTTTTTTCAATAGTAGATTCCAGAAACCCCCCCCCCCTCCCAAGAACAATGATCAATTTTCTCCCCTTTAAAATGCACCACATTTATTTAGCTCACCTGGACCGAAAGTCCATATTGGCATCCGTCGGTTAACATTAAAAATATTCTCAGATACTAGACATTGTATACCCATGATATATGGTAGATTGGTTTTGGGTATTGCAATTAGATTAAAATTGGACACAACACTGTTTCGCTCTGTAAGAGCTCATCAGGTCGCCTTGCAGACAACGACAGTTTTTTTTTCCTTTTTATTTTTTATGTCCTTTTTCAGTATCCATTTTGTTATAACAATTAAACGCAAACCAAATGTTCATTTTTTTTTAATAGCCTTTGGTCTACAATTCTTACACAACCACTTTCCTTTGGGAATTTTCCTTATCCCAGCACATTTAAAATGTAACCATTTGAAGGGACAGTTTTCATCGTCACAACCTATTACATCATCCTTTTCTTCATTATATTCCTTTCTACAAATGCAGATAACATTTTTATTTTCAGTCAGATTTACATTGTCTGTATTCTGTGGAAAGTTTGGTGCACGATTTGCAGTAAAAGTGCATGACTGCTCTTGAAGAGGTCTTGAATAAAACTTTCCTATCAATTCTGGCAGGATGACCCTCCTGAAAAATAACTGAGATTTATCACTTATCTCTTTGCATACTGTATTGTCAACAGATATTCTTTCAACAAACAGGTCTTTCTTTGTCCATACTATGAAATCACAGTATTCTCTCCCTGTAACGAGTAACTGGCACTGAACTTGGTAGTAATACTGATGGTTTTTATTTAAATGTAACTTGTCCTCTATTTTGACAAGGCAATCGACTGAATTGTCTATTACTGTATCACGCTTACAGAATGGGCATTTAATTTCTATTATCACTTCCCCACAACAGTCACATGAGGCTATTCCATCTGGACTGGCTCCAATGTATGGGTGTTTTGTGTCAATAAAGAAACCCACTTCTTTTATTTGAAAATTTGTATGAGTCACTGACATATTAGCCAAATATTCGGAACGAGCTTTACTTTCATGCTCACAGCCCCAATCTGTAGCTTTTGATGAAAATTTCTTATTAGGATAGCAGATGTCTTTTATAAGGCTCTTTGAGGGAGTCTCCAATGATGTTCTACAAATTGCTTTCATACGAGATGCTGTTGGTCTACCACTGCGAAAATTGAACCACTGCTTACATTTAGCTTGGTCTCTTGTGTCAAATTCACAGTTTCTAGCTTCCTCAGCAGTAACCTGTAAATCCTTAAAGATTTCATCGGCTCTTGTTTGCATTTCAGAATGTGAAACTGATAAATATCTTTCATCATACAAATCCGTCAAAACCTGTGGGTACTTAGCATCCAGAACTTTGGGTTTATACTTTTCAGCATATCCTGGAACTAACGAAAGAAGGACAGGCCTTTTACCAGTTTTATCTAGAGCAGCAAAGAATGTTGATAGATCAGTAGAACTAGGTTCAGAAATATCTGGTAGTTTTCTCTGTTTTAATACTTTAACAGGCTCTACCATTGCTATTGCCTGATCCATTTGCTTTTTCTTTGTTTTGGCTGAAGTGAAGTCTATCTCTTGTGTGGTTTTGTAGTTGACCTGAAATAGAAATGTATTCATTATGTTCTCTTGTTTAACATGACATTTTTTTTATATTGTGGATAAACTAATTATATAATGTGAAAGTTTTTCAAAAATGTATCTAGGTAAAATATAATATGAATAAAGTTAAATAATCAATCAGCATAAACCCATTGCAACAAAAAAAAAAAAATCCCCAGCTTTCTCTGTTAACATAATAATGTACATGTACAAAAATGAATGTGCAAATAAATAACAATAAAAAATTGGATAGGTCAAGAAGACTGAATATCATATCCGACATAATGCACTGCTGCATATCAATACAGCTCAATGTCGGTTTGGGGGGTGGCTCAACGAGTTAGGTCGTTAGATCTAACAACTCATACAAGCCTATCACCAATACGGCATGGGTTCGTGCCCGGATTTGAAAATGACAAAAAAGGATGGCTGTACACTCAACTCGCAACCGCAAGTGATAAAGTTTAACAGTTTAACAGTTGGTGGTTCTCTCCAGCTACAACTGGTTGCCATTATAGCTGAAATATTGTTGAAGTGGCGCTAAAACACCAAAAATCAAATCAAATCAATGTCGGTTTAGTGTAAATGCATTTTAATTTATCACTGTAACGAGTGTACATGACACTTCATCAGCTGAAGATCTAGAGTAAACATATAGACTGTGTCATCAAGAACCCATTAAATAACAATTTCGTACCTTTGAGATTGATGACGGGAGAAGCCAGTATGCCTTTTCTTGTGTCACTGTCTTGGTGTTTCTAATCTTGACCGCTGCTTCAACAGCAAAGAGGACTGCACCAACATGTGAGCAAACCTCTCCAATTCCAGCCATACAGGTACAATGAGCCGATATAACACTGCCATCAGTCTCTGCTATAAGCCATGGCAAAAGTGGCGTCTCATTCATTCTTTGAGAGTGTTTTATTTTTGCCAAGAAAACACTTTTTCCATTGATCACAGTATGTCCCAAGTCTTGAACGAATCCACTTATAAAATAATTATATGCCTGTAATGACTTGTAGGCTTTAAGTTGGTCTAATGTGTATACACTCTGGCTGCACACCAAGTAATTTACAATATCGGGGTAGCACAAATCTGGCCACTTCTCAATGTCCGTCTTCTTCCATTCACCTTTGTTAACCTCGTATGGGTCTTTGCCATCGATTATTTTTAGTTTATCCAGGTATCTGGCTTTTGTAATTGTGTCAAGCGTGTCTCTGTACAATACATTTAACTTTTCGGCCGCCAGCGATACAATTTTCTTTTCCTTTGTTGACATTATCGATTTTACACTTCAACGACGTGATGATTCACCTGTATTTGTTTTTATTGCCATACAACATGGCCGCTGCCGCAAGGCATTATGGGTAATTGGGTTTATCGGAAAACTATCTATTGGTCATCTTCTGGTGATTCCGCTGTTCAAGTTCAAAGGTTTATCTATATTCGGTACATGAATAAAGATTGCTCTCTTATCATTATTAGTGTTGAATTCAGAAACATCTGAGGTGTGAAACACAAGAGTACAAGCCCCACGAACAGTGCCGCATTAAGATTTTTAAAGAGAGGCCCTAGCTATTCCACTTGTTAGGCCCCTCTCCATTCCCCACCTTCACGACTGGAGGTAGATGGAAGTGTGTTTAATCAATTTCAATAAAGGCGAAGATGATGAGAGGTGCTTAAAATTCTGCAATATTCTGAAATGGAGTGCAACTGTGTAAGGAACATTACTGAAGGGTTGTTTAGAAACTTGAGTACAATATATATGACAGCATAATTGTGATAGTCCAATAACAGTGTTAATAAATGATACACCTTGGCCGGAGGCCCCCCAAATTTTGAGGCCCTAGGCTTCAACCTGTCGAACCTATAGGTAAATCCGGCGTTGATACCAATTTTATGTTGTATATAAGTGCTATTATAAGGATCATATAGCCTGCACAATCTATAAAGGGAACATATTTGCAGGTTACATGTAGTGCCCATTAGGCCATACCAACATACAGTCTTGTGCTCTATACTAAAAACGTTGATGTTAAAGTATTGTTATTTCTGAAATTAAATATAATAAACAAATATTAGTGTTATATCCATTGCAAGGACGTAAATTATTATAAACGATCCTTGTGCATAGCTACACATCACTAGTTTTAATTTAGACATACTTTATTGTCCAAAAACAGGACAATAGGATTAGGTTTGTGGAGTGTAACACAATGTTCAACAATATTTCAGTTATATCGTGGCGGTCAGTGATATTGGTAGAGAATACCCGTAAAACCATCGACCTGCCGCAAGTCACTGACAAACTTTATCACATAATGTTGTATCGAGTACACCTCGCCTGAGTGGGATTCAAACTTACAACGTTAGTGGTGATAGGCACTGATTGCATAGGTAGTCATAAATTCAACTACCATTCGATCATGATCACGAGGGTCCCCATGACAACGAGTCCCCATGACAACAGTTTATTTGGTTTGATTGTTTTGTATAGGAGAATGTCCAAGTAACTCTCCATTCCTTAAAAATAATGGAGCCGAGGCCATTGTACTTTATTAATTTTATTAATTATTAATCTTGTAACAAAAAAAAGTCTGTGTATAGTATCTAAAGTACAAAGAGAACAATAACTCCGCCCCTGTCCACATTGTTCATAACTCTCCATTCCTTGAAAATAATGGAGAGTTTAGACAATAGATTTACATCACAGGTGGATTTTAAATAGTGTTTAACATCATTTTCAACATTATTTCAGTTATATATAGTGAAGGTCAGTTCTATTGGTGGTGGAAACCGGGGTACCAGGGGAAAACCACCGACCTACCGCAAGTCACTGACAAACTTTCAACGTACATGTATATCATTTGATATCAATAAAAATTCACAAAACATAACCAGGAAAATTAGTTACTTTTAAAACAAATTCAATTGTATAGATATATAAATCGAAGATGGATTTTTTTAAACAACTGATTGGCCAACCAGGCTCAAGCTAGCGAGTAATTTCTAGCGAGCATTAAGCTAGCGAGCAATAAGGCGATATGTCTCAAAACCCCAAAAATATATAAGAGCAACATGTACTTTTAAAGATTTCTAGCGTCCAATAACAAATATATTACTGTAAATGCATAGCCAACACATTAAATCGACATCAGGGCATACAGTAAATATATCTAGATCCCCCCCCCCCCCCCCCCGCCCACACAATACAAAACAACGAAGACATAAATATTTTTCGGATGGCGAGCTTACCACTTCAGTTAAATAAACACAGAATAAAAAATCATTTACTTTAATGTTTTAAACCGGTAGATAATTTGGACAGCGGTTCACATGAAGACATCTCATCAATCTAAAAATAGTGTAATCATAGAACATTAGAAAAATATAACAGTAAGTTTTATGAAAAAATAAACAAAATCTAAATGGAAAGGTATAAACAATGGTAGTTGCAGGTAAATATGTAAGGTTTATTTGGAACCCAAATTTGGTTACATTTAGTTGTATTGGAATCTTTTATGGAGGTCTTCATGAATGACCCATCAATACGGAAATTCCGGGAATGACGTTATTATTTGTAGAGTAGAGAATATCCCAGAGCATGGTACTTCACTGCATATCAAAGTTGATATTTGACACCCTGCTGTGGGCTTGAGGTGCGGAAACCCACCCAGGCATTTAAACCAGTTAAAGACCTGGGCAATATCTTTGATTCAAACCCCAAGTGGGCAAAAACTTTGCCGTCCTTGATATAGTTTTCATGAGATATTTATAGAGACCCCCCCCCCCCCCCCCTTCCACACAAAAAAAATCAAATATCAAAGTTGATATTTGACACCTTGCTGTGGGCTTGAGGTACAGAAACCCACCCAGGCACTTAAGTCAGTTAAAGACCCGGGCAATACCTTTAACTTATTCCCCAAGTGGTCAAGAATTTTGCCGTCCTTAATATATTTTTCATGGAATATTTATAGAGACCCCCCCTCCATAAAAAAAAATCATATATCAAAGCTGATATTTGACATCCTGCTGTGGGCTTGAGGTGCAGAAACCCACCCAGGGACTTCAGTCAGCTAAAGGCCCGGGAAATACCTTTGATTGAAACCCCAAGCGGGCAAGAACTTTGCCGTCCTTAATATATTGTTCATGGGATATTAATAGAGATCCCCCCCTCCATAATTTTTTTTTCAAATATCAAAGTTGATATTTGACACCCTACTGTGGGCTTGAGGTGCAGAAACCCACCCAGGCACTTAAGTCAGTTAAAGGCCCGGGCAATACCTTTGACATAAACCCAAGTGGTCAAGAACTTTCCCGTCTTTAATATATTTTTCATCGGATATTTATAGAGACCCCCTTCCATAAAAAAAAATCAAAAATCAAAGTTGATATTTGACACCCTGCTGTGGGCTTGATTTGCAGAAACCCATCCAGGCACTTAAGTCAGTTAAAGACCCGGGAAATACCTTTGATTGACATCCCAAGTGGGCAAGAACTTTGCCGTCCTTAATATATTTTTCATGGGATATTTATAGAGACCCACCCCTCCATAAAAACAAATCAAATATCAAAGTTGATATTTGACACCCAGCTGCGAGCTTGAGGTGCAGAAACCCATCCAGGCACTTAAGTCAGTTAAAGGCCCGGGCAATACCTTTGACTTAATCCCCAAGTGGTCAAGAACTTTGCCGTCCTTAATATATTTTTCATGGGATATTTATAGAGACCCCCCCTCCATAAAAAAAAATCATATATCAAAGCTGATATTTGACATCCTGCTGTGGGCTTGAGGTGCAGAAACCCACCCAGGGACTTCAGTCAGTTAAAGACCCGGGAAATACCTTTGATTGAAACCCCAAGTGGGCAAGAACTTTGCCGTCCTTAATATATTTTTCATGGGATATTTATAGAGACCCCCCCCCCTCCATAATTTTTTTTCAAATATCAAAGCTGATATTTGACACCCTACTGTGGGCTTGAGGTGCAGAAACTCACCCAGGCACTTACGTCAGTTAAAGGCTCGGGCAATACATTTGACATAAACCCAAGTGGTCAAGAACTTTGCCGTCTTTAATAAATTTTTCATGAGATATTTATAGAGACCCCCCCCCCTGCATAAAAAAAAATAAAATATCAGAGTTGCTATTTAACACCCTGCTGTGGGCTTGATGTGCAGAATCCCACCCAGGCACTTCAGCCAGTTAAAGGCCCGGGAAATACGTTTGATTGAAATCCCAAGTGGGCAATAACTTTGCCGTCCTTAATATATTTTTTATGGGATATTTATAGAGACCCCCCCTCCATAATTTTGTTTTAAATACCAAAGTCGATATTTGACACCCTGCTGTGGGCTTGAGGTGCAGAAACCCACCCAGGCACTTAAGTCAATTAAAGACCCGGGCAATACCTTTGACATAAACCCCAATTGGACAAGAACTTTGCCGTCCTTAACATATTTTTCATGGGATATTTATAGAGACCCCCCCTCCATAGAAAAAAATCAAATATCAATGTTGATATTTGACACCCTGCTGTGGGCTTGAGGTGCAGAAACCCACCCAGGCACTTAGGTCAGTTAAAGACCCGGGCAATACCTTTGACTTATTCCCCAAGTGGTCAAGAACTTTGCCGTCCTTAATATATTTTTCATGGGATATTTATAGAGACCCCCCCCTCCATAATTTTTTTTTCAAATATCAAAGTTGATATATGACACCCTACTGTGGGCTTGAGGTGCAGAAACCCATCCAGGCACTTAAGTCAGTTAAAGGCCCGGGCAATACCTTTGACTTAATCTCCAAGTGGTCAAGAACTTTGCCGTCCTTAATATATTGTTCATGGGATATTTATAGAGAACCCCGCCTCCATAGAAAAAAATCAAATATCAACGTTGATATTTGACACCCTGCTGTGGGATTGAGGTGCAGAAACCCACCCAGGCACTTAAGTCAGTTAAAGGCACGGGTAATACCTTTGACATAAACCACAAGTGGTCAAGAACTTTGCCGTCCTTAATATATTTTTGATGGGATATTTATAGAGAACCCCCCCTCCATAAAAAAAAAATCAAATATCAAAGCTGATATTTGACACCCTGTTGTGGGCTTGAGGTGCAGAAACCCACACAGGCACTTCAGTCAGTTAAAGACCCAGGAAATACCTTTGATTGAAACCCCAAGTGGGTAAGAACTTTGCCGTCTTTAATATATTTTTCATGGAATATTTATAGAGACCCCCCTCCATAATGTTTTTTTCAAATATCAAAGTTGATATTTGACACCCTGCTGTGGGCTTGAGGTGCAGAAACCCACCCAGGCACTTAAGTCAGTTAAAGACCCGGGCAATACCTTTGACTTAAACCCCAAATGGTCAAGAACATTGCCGTCTTTAATATATTTTTCATGGGATATTTATAGAGACCCCCCTCCATTAAAAAAAATCAAATATCAAAGTTGATATTTGACACCCAGCTGCGGGCTTGAGGTGCAGAAACCCACCCAGGCACTTAGGTCAGTTAAAGGCCGGGCAATACCTTTGACTTATTCCCCAAGTGGTCAAGAACTTTGCCGTCCTTAATATATTTTTCATGGGATATTTATAGAGACCCCCCCTCCATAAAAAAAATCAAATATCAAAGCTGATATTTGACATCCTGCTGTGGGCTTGAGGTTAAAAAACCCACCCAGGCACTTCAGTCAGTTAAAGACCCGGGAAATACCTTTCATTGACACCCCAAGTGGTCAAGAACTTTGCCGTCCTTAATATATTTTTCATGGGATATTTATAGAGACCCCCCTCCATAAAAAAAATCAAATATCAAAGTTGATATTTGACACCCTGCTGTGGGCTTGAGGTGTAGAAACCCACCGAGGTACTTACGTCAGTTAAAGGCCCGGGCAATACCTTTGACTTAAACCCAAGTGGTCAAGAACTTTGCCGTCCTTAATATATTTTTCATGGGAAATTTATAGAAACCCCCCTCCATAAAAAAAATCAAATATCAATGTTTATATTTGACACCCTGCTGTGGGCTTGAGGTGCAGAAACCCACCGAGGTACTTACGTCAGTGAAAGGCCCTGGCAATACCTTTGACATAAGCCCCAAGTGGTCAAGAACTTTGCCGTCCTTAATATATTTTTCATGGGATATTTATAGAGACCCCCCTCCATGAACAAAAAAATCAAATATTAAAGTTGATATTTGACACCCAGCTGCGGGCTTGAGGTGCAGAAACCCACCCAGGCACTTAAGTCAGTTAAAGACCCGGGCAATACCTTTGACTTAATCCCCAAATGGTCAAGAACATTGCCGTTTGTAATATATTTTTCATGGGATATTTATAGAGACACCCCCCCCCCCCTTCATAAAAAAAAAATCAAATATCAAAGTTGATATTTGACATCCTGATGTGGGCTTGAGGTGCAGAAACCCACCCAGGCACTTCAGTCAGTTAAAGACCCGGCCAATACCTTTGATTGAAGCACCAAGTGGACAAGAACTTTGCCGTCCTTCGAAATTTTTTCATGGGTTATTTATAGGGAGCCTCCCAAATCCAAATATCAAAGTAGTATTTCGGGACAGCTCAAGGCATATTTCGGGGGGAGCAAAGGGGAGCAGGCCATTACGCATGGGTTACTGGAAGTGACGTCACCGGAAGCGGCCCTGACCGGAAATGACGTCACATGAAGTCACGTGACATGTATAGACGTGTTATCCCGATATGCTTGGGTCGTTCCATTCACAGACAAGACGGGGAAGACTTTAAAATATGCGTTTCAGGTCATTTTCAAATCTGGGCGGCGGTAGTGAAATGCATCGAAACCAGACTCCCGGTATACTTAGTTAATAGTTAAAGACGATCACGGTGAAATTCTGGAAGGAACATTCTATGTCGAAGAATTACAGAAAGTCATTAAGACAGACGACGTATACAAGAATGAACCCATTTTTAAAAAGAGAAAAATGGGACAAAGAGTTCAGTATTTAGTCAAGTGGCTCGGATATCCAGAGTCCTTCAGCAGCTGGATCCTTAAACAGGACCTACAAAAGCACACAGCACCTACTTGAAGTGGCAGTCTTGCGAATGGCTCCGAGTGACACGGACAGTGTATCGTCTTGTGTGACTTGTGGAAAGAAGACTCCACGTTCGGAGGTCGTATTTTTGTGTCAGGTACTCATTCTGTACACGGTTATCGTAGTCAGCATTTACAACTTGACGGTCAAATCGGAGAACAGTACCTTGTGGACGGCCTTGTTGAGCAGTTGTCTGGGATACCTGTTACCTAACCCCACGATCAAGACGAAGCATGGTTTACCTGACTCTGCCTAGTAACAGTTCCATGAATTACTGTCCGAACAATACGTTGACTCATTACACGACGAAATTGCCGAAAATAACGGATCTGGACAGAGCATGGAAAATCGGATTGGCAGAGATACAGTATACTCACAGTTGGTATAGCGTCATGAATAACGAAGCCTGGTTGAAGGTTCACTTTTACAAGGAGTCAGAACTACAAAAGCATTTGGTATTGTTACCGGATGGGTACTATTCCTCGGCCAAAAGGATTCCCCTTCGAGGGGAAAAGCACATGAAGGAACTCAAGAATAAATTCGACATGAGTTTCAACACAATCAATCATAAAATCGATATGAAAGTGAAAAAAGATTGTCAAGTCATCATCAGTCCTTTCATACAATCCATGGTAGGATTCAGACAAGCTATATTCCCGGCGGGGGAGTATGTTTCAGATTGGGTAGTGGACGTCAAGAAAGGATTAAATTCTCTGTACGTGTATTGTCCCTTGGTGGAATCGAGAATGGTGGGAGATGCCCAAGTACCGTTATTGAGAATCGTACCGGTGGAAGGAAGAGACGGAGAAATGATCACCCGAGTGCTTGATCCGATACAGTACTGTCCCCTGTTACAAAAACGATTTCAGACCGTGGAAATAGATTTAAGGGACGACACGGGCCCTATAGTGCCATTCGAAAGAGGACGAGTGGTGGTGACACTTCACTGTAGAAAACGAAAAGAATTCTCTCTAGAATGAAACCAACTCATCGTTACGATACGAAAGCTTACCACGATTATTACATACACCAAGCAGGAAAAGGATATCCGGTATTTGCGGGAAGACGATATCAAAGAGGACATGGACTTGGCAGTATCTTTGGAGGACTCTTTAAAACAGCCATGCCTTTGTTGAAAAAGGAAACAAAGACCCTAGAACGCGAGGCTTTAAAAACGGGATTAAATATTGACGGAGATGTCGTACAAGGAATAAATATCAAACAGGCAGCAACATCACGATTGAAATCAACAGGAGAAAATTTACTCCAGAAGGCTATGGACACGGTAGGACCCAAAGGACAACGAGTTCTGAAAGGACCTGCCAAGCGAAAAAAGACCAGACGTCGGCAGACCAAGCAACGGAACACTTCGAATGACATTTCGGATAAAAATGGCACTTGTACATCCCAACTCATGCGAATGCACGAAATCAGAACTGGATTTATTTGAAGTTCCACCTACACAGACCAGTGTGGCTTATGGGTATTGGAGGCAGAAAGGATTGACATCGGCTCTGACGGATCAAGGACCTTACGAATTTGCCGTCAGAGGGGCGGGGAACGACTACATCGACTTGGCTAATACTTACCCGTTTGTGGAAGCACAGATCATGGATGACAACGATACTGCATTGGATGGCGGAGCGGACGTTGGATCTGTCAACTTATGGATGCATTCCCTCTTTAGTGATGTCAGTGTTAGCCTCAACGAAAATCTGGTTTCACCACCGACCAGCTTATACCCTTACAGAGCTTACATAGAAATATTACTCAGCTATGGTCCAGCTGCCAAAGAATTTCAATTAACGGGAGTCATGTGGTACAAGGATACACCGGGACATCAGGATAATAGAACAACCAATAACAAAGGATTCACGCCCCGGAAAGCATTGACGGCCCAAAGCAAGTCTGTACAGATGATGGGAAAACTACACTTGGATTTATTTTGTCAAGAGAAATATTTACTGAATCACGTCGATCTGAAAATCAAATTACGACGAAGTCGAGACGTGTTCGCTCTAATGGCCGATGCCGACAACTATAAGATCATAATCAAGGATCTCGCTCTATTTGTAAGAAATGTACAGTTAAGTCCTGCCGTAAGAATGGGTCACGTCAAAGCTTTGGAAAAGACCAGCTGTAAATACCCCATCCGACGTGTAGAAGTCAAAGTAGATACGTCCAGGACAATATGTTTTTGGGACAGTTGCCGAAAAGACTGGTGATTGGTTGCGTGGACAGTGATACCTTAAATGGGACTATTACGAAAATCCCTTTCGATTTTAAACACTACAAGATCAATGTTGTGGCACTGAACGTGGACGGACGACAGATTCCTGCCAAACCGCTACAGTTATATGGTACTCTATGCCAGTACGGGAAAGATGCATGAAGACGAAGGAAATATCATCTCCAGAGATGAATACGCTAAAGGAAACACCTTATTTGGATTCGATATGACTCTGGATAGGGCAATTTACGTGTGGAGATTCATTTCGACGAAGCTCTGGCAGGGACCATCAACGTCGTGCTGTATGCAGAATTTGACAACGTGATCGAAATCGGTAGAAACAGACAATTCTTGTTTGCCTACGTTGCATAATGAATACGCTAGAGATTAACACTCTATTAAAAAACATCCCCACTCCAGACCTGTGTTTAATGGGGTTTATGCCAGAAACAGATTACCCAGATTATTAAACGTACCTTCGGCCCTTGTGGGAAATACGGATCCAGACCATCCAATGGGACAACACTGGATCGCTATATACATCGACGCCAACTCACGAGGGGAATACTACGATCCAACCGGACGTCCACCGCACGAATCCGCTTATGTCAATTTCATGAACAAACATTGCCTTCATTGGACTTACAATACTGTTCGAGTACAAGAAGAAGGATCTACCGTGTGCGGATTTCATTGCATTTTTTTACCTCATTCATCGATGTGCAGGACATAGCATGACCAGGCTCTTAGAAAATGCCATGGAAGCGACGGGTATTGTACAGAGATTTGTGTTGTTACTTGTTAAACATGTGCTATGAAAAAAAAAAAAAAAAAAAAAAAAAAAAAAAGTAAAAAAAAGAAGAAAAAAAGAAGGTTAATGCAACCTCTATATAGAGCCAGTCACAAGCCTGGATAAATGCAGAGTGACCTTCTACTGGGTGACTTAGGAGATCAAATGTACCATTTCATTCATTTGACAATGATTATTTAGTAGAAATACCACAGTGAGAACGCAGACGTGATAGAAAACACCCTTGGAGTACTACAAAACACCTCGAACAAATCAGAACACACCCCAAGGGGAATCATCCACTTTCGGTCTTATGACGTCACTTCCTGTGACGTCACGTCAAATCCGGTAGCCATACTACTTCCGGTTATGCGCAATGATACATTTTATACTAATACTATTGTAAGAAAAAAAGCGCGGGGAAAATGACGTCACTTCCGGTCACGTGACTTCTGTTCATGTCACATCCATTAGCCATGCTACTTCCGGTCATGCACAATTGTACATTTCGTACTACTGCTATGGTAAGAAAAAAAGCGCGGGAATGCCCTTCCGGGCATGTGCAGAACATACTTCCGGTTATGACGTCACTTCCGGTCACGTCACTTCATGTGACGTCATTTCCAGTCATGCCCGCTTCCGGTGACGTCACTTCCAGTAACGCATACGCAATGGCACGCTCCCCTTTGCTCCCCCCGAAATATTCCTTGAGCTGTCCCGATACACTACTTTGATATTTGGATTTGGGGGGACCCTATATATAACCCATGAAAAAATATCGAAGGACGGCATAGTTCTTTCCCACTTGGGGCTTAAGTCAAAGGTATAGCCAAGGCCTTTAACTGACTGAAGTGCCTGGGTGGGTTTCTGCACCTCAAGCCTACAGCAGGGTGTCAAATATCAACCTTGATATTTGAAAAAAAACTTTATGGAGGGGGGTCTTTATAAATATCCCATAAAAAATATATTAAAGACGGCAAAGTTCTTGACCAATTGGGGATTAAGTCAAAAGTATTGCCCGGGCCTTTAATTGACTTAAGTGCATGGGTGGGTTTCTGCACCTCAAGCCCACAGCAGAGTGTCAAATATCAACTTTGATATTTGAACATTTTTTTATGGAGGGGGGTCTCTATGAATATTCCATGAAAAATATATTAAGGACTGCTAAGTTCTTGCCCACTTGGGGATTTAATCAAAGGTATTTCCAGGGCCTTTAACTGACTTAAGTGCCTGGGTGGGTTTCTGCACCTCAAACCCACAGCAGGGTGTCAAATATCAACTTTGATATTTAATTATTTTTTTATGGAAGGGGGTCTCTATAAATATCCCATGAAAAATATATTAAGGACGGCAAAGTTCTTGACCACTTGGAGTTTATGTCAAAGGTATTGCCCGAGCCTTTAACAGACTTAAGTGCCTGGGTGGGTTTCTGCACCTCAAGCCCACAGTAGGGTGTCAAATATCAACTTTGATATTTGATTTTTTGTTTATGGAGGGAGATCTCTATAAATATCCGATGAAAAATATATTAAAGACGGCAAAGTTCTTGACCAATTGGGGATTAAGTCAAAGGTATTGCACGAGCCTTTAATTGACTTAAGTGTCTGGGTGGATTTCTGCACCTCAAGCCCACAGCAGTGTCAAATATCAACTTTGATATTTGAAATTTTTTTAGGAAGGGGGGTCTCTATAAATATTACATGAAAAATATATTAAGGACGGCAAAGTTCTTGCCCACTTGGGGTTTCAATCAAAAGTATTTCCTGGGCCTTTAGCTGACTTAAGTGCCTGGGTGGATTTCTGCACCTCAAGCCCACAGTAGGGTGTCAAATATCAACTTTGATATTTGAAAAAAAATTATGGAAGGGGGTATCTATAAATATTCCATGAAAAATATATTAAGGACTGCAAAGTTCTTGCCCACTTGGGGTGTCAATCAAAGGTATTTCCCGAGCCTTTAACTGAGTTAAGTGCCTGGGTGGGTTTCTGCACCTCAAGCCCACAGCAGGTTGTCAAATATCAACCTTGATATTTGAAAAAAAACTTTATGGAGGGGGGTCTTTATAAATATCCCATAAAAAATATATTAAGGACGGCAAAGTTCTTGACCAATTGGGGATTAAGTCAAAAGTATTGCCCGGGCCTTTAATTGACCTAAGTGCATGGGTGGGTTTCTGCACCTCAAGCCCACAGCAGAGTGTCAAATATCAACTTTGATATTTTATTATTTTTTATGGAGGGGGGGGGGGGGTTCTCTATTAATATACCATGAAAAATATATTCAGGACGGCAAAGTTCTTGACCACTTGGAGTTTATGTCAAAGGTATTGCCCGGACCTTTAACTGACTTAAGTGCCTGGGTGGGTTTCTGCACCTCAAGCCCACAGTAGGGTGTCAAATATCAACTTTGATATTTGAAAAAATATTTATGGAGTAGTGATATCTATAAATATTCCATGAAAAATATATTAAGGACGGCAAAGTTCTTGCCCGCTTGGGGTTTTATTCCAAGGTATTTCCCGGGCCTTTAACTGACTGAAGTGCCTGGGTGGGTTTCTGCACCTCAAGCCTACAGCAGGGTGTCAAATATCAGTTTTTATATTTGATTTTTTTTTATGGGGGGGGGGGGGGGGGCTCTATAAATATCCCATGAAAAATATATTAAAGACGGCAATGTTCTTGACCACTTGGGGTTTATGTCAAAGGTATTGCCCGGGCCTTTAACTGACTTAAGTGCCTGGGTGGGTTTCTGCACCTCAATCCCACATTAGGGTGTCAAATATCAACTTTGATATTTGAAATTTTTTTATGGAGGGGGGTCTCTATAAGTATCCCATGAAAAATATATTAAAGACGGCAAAGTTCTTGCCCACTTGGGGTGTCAATCAAAGGTATTTCCCGGGCCTTTAACTGACTGAAGTGCCTGGGTGGTTTTCTGCACCTCAAGCCCACAATAGGATGTCAAATGTCAGCTTTGATATTTGATTTTTTTTTATGAAGGGGGGGGGGGGGGGTCTCTATAAATATCCCATAAAAAATATATTAAGGACGGCAAAGTTCTTGACCACTTGGGGATTAATTCAAAGGTATTGCTCGGCCCTTTAACTGACATAAGTGCCTGAGTGGGTTTCTGCACCTCAAGCCCGCAGCTGGGTGTCGAATATCAACTTTGATATTTGAATTTTTTTTATGAAGGGGGGGTCTCTATAAATATCTCATGAACAATATATCAGAAATGATCAACCTAAATCAGTCACGTAAAAAGACAGAACGATGGTGTGTTCGTTGTATTAAAACAAAGCAACAAAAAAAAAGCAAAAAAAAAACATGAAAAACGATTTTTATTACATACTCATATAGTAATCTTGAATTTGATTAGTCTAAAGAACGTCACATGACATTTGACATTTCGTTATATCAACTGCTGGACGCTTTGTCGCATGGTTATATCAGCCGCACGCGATAATTGTATAATATCACGTGACGATTTCATTCTCCATTGTGAAATTAAGTATAGACGTACTGAATATGAGTCATCACTTGGTATCTGTTGTCAGATATGAACTAGATCAAATAATTATGGCACTGTGTAGGATATTCGATGTAATAAAACAATTATAAAACTTGTAAGCGTGTGATATGACGGATTGTCTCCCCTCGAAAGTTTATGCCACCCTCGGGAAAGTCCTCGGGTGACATAATCTTTCTCCGGTAGACAAACCGTCATATCTCACTCTTACAAGGTTGATAATTGTATATTATTACATACTCATATAGATATATTGAATTTGATTAGTCTAAAGAACGTCACATGACATTTGACATTCCGTTCGATCAACCGTTGGACGTTAGGTCGCATTGATATATCAACCGCACGTGATAATTGTATAATAAATCACGTGACGATTTCATACTTCATTGTAATACAGACGTACTGAATATGGGTCATCACTTGGTATCTGTTTTCTGATTTGAACTAGATCAAATAATTATGGTACTGTGTAGGATTATTCGATGTAGTAAAACAATTATCAACCTTGTAAGAGTGCGATATGACGGATTATCTCCCCTCGAAAGTTTATTTTCTCTGGGAGACAATGCAATCCGTCATATCACACTCTTACAGGGTTGATAATTGTATAGTCAATACCGGCATACAAACTATAGTGGATATTGTTCAAAACATCTTTCTTTATTTCGTCACATTACCCAAGCAGTAGTTGTCCAAAGAAAAGTCGTTGTTGGAAGGACAGAATGGTCAAAATAAAAAGGAAAAAGAAAGATAAACCATCAGATCGACAAAATACTACACAGAAAACTGAAGTTTGAGTAATATGAATCTCTCTCAAAAATGGGGTGAACTCCGAAAATGTACCTTGTTCTTGTTCTACTTGTGGCATCCGTTGTGTAACTCTTGTTAAAAATCCTGTGATAAATAATGAATGAGGAAAGGATGGTATTTTTATTACAACTCGACAAACGGAACATATATATATATGTGGTCATTAATTTGTGAAACAGATATTCCATAACGGTTAGCCAATTCACCGAGTCCTGATGGCGACTGTAAATGTGATGACATCAATTTAACCACTTAGAAGACTTGATTTCAGTAGCTTCTTTCTTAGCAGCAAACCTCTATCAATGAAATCTTGATAGAAACCACAAATTATGGAATATCATATTAACCGAGAGAGACCATGGAGACGCATACTCTTTATGCAGGTGCTGCATGCTGAAGGTTGCTACAGAAAGTTCACAGTGGGAAATCTGAACTCATCTCTTTTGTCGTAAAATTTCGTTCTTAACCGACCCTCACTGTCAATTTTTAGGTGTAAGTCAAGGTGTGAAGCAGATTTAGTTGTATTTGTGGTATCATTTATTTCAAACTCAATGGGATAGATGTTATCAAAATATCACCAAACATGTGGAATTATTTGGTTAAAGGAAATGATCTATACATCTGAACGATTGGATTGGATTGGACTAGCTTTTTTTCGCTTTTCTTGAGAAGCCCATGCATGAAATCTGCCTCATACAAATTACAAGCCAGCGAAAAAGGCAGTACAGTTGGTACACATAGGATTGCCGTCTGTCTGTTGAAAAACATATGTGAACAAAATATAATAAACATGCTGTCAATCAAAAACTCTATCATTTTGATGATGTCAGTTTCAGAGAACTTTTTGCTAGAATAAGAGTGTGTTTTTGATTTGCGAAAAACTATCCTTGTCTCGTGTGCCCATATCTGTTGGCTTTCCAAACATACAAAAACTATCCTTGTCTCGTGTGGCCATATCTGTTGGCTTTCCAAACATACAAAAACTATCCTAGTCTCGTGTGGCCATATCTGTTGGCTTTCCAAACATACAAAAACTATCCTTGTCTCGTGTGGCCATATCTGTTGGCTTTCTAAACATACAAAAACTATCCTTGTCTCGAGTGGCCATATCTGTTGGCTTTCTAAACATACAAAAACTATCCTTGTCTCGTGTGGCCATATCTGTTGGCTTTCCAAACATACAAAAACTATCCTTGTCTCGTGTGGCCATATCTGTTGGCTTTCCAAACATACAAAAACTATCCTTGTCTCGTGTGGCCATATCTGTTGGCTTTCAAAACATACAAAAATAACTATTATTCCATTAATTGACTGAAGTTTTATTTGAATTGTTACCTAAAATATTTCCAATTCACACGTTATTTTACGAAATAGAAACAAGTTACTTTCCTAAGAGGTTTTCCCCTCAAATGTAGGGTACATACAAATACCTTTTATCATGATAACTATATATTTGAACAATTAACCAGTATATTTTATATGCGCGATCTATCCCCACGGAAACAATTGCAAATTCAACTGAATGTGAATATAAGTACATTGTATATATAACAGATGCAAATGATAAATTGTACTAGAGTGTGCATTGCAATTCGTGTTATCCACAGCGTAGCATGGAGCGCTCACACCACATGCATTTGTAAATTATAGCCCGATATAATGAAAAAATAGCATGTTGTAAATTTGCACAACTTGTTATATATGGCACATAATATGAATGGGATATATTACTATATAGCTATTTAAGCTAAAATTAGCATGCCATTTCTTACAATTTAGAGGTATTTGTAGTATTTGTCTACAAAGATTTTAATTAATGCTATTTGTAAAAGGTAGTGCTTTTAATGAACATTTGTGGCTACTTATAATTTAATATATATAGCCTGTCATTTGTTTATTGTGTGATATACAAAATGTACTTGATTAATATCGGCTATCTATCCTGTTAGATCAACACAAAAGTAAACTGCTTACCCTTTCAGATCAGGTAAGTTCAGTGGTTTTTAAAATATTAGCATTGGCTTCCTCAAGCTCTAGTTTTCTGAAGTGTTTAGTAAATTATTTTTCTTTTGACCATTGCGTTGTCTACCCTTCGTGTATTTACTTACAGCTTTTGATTACCCCTTTGTGTTGTCTGCCCTTCTTGTATTTACAGCTTCTGAGTACCTCTTTGTGTTGTCTGCCCTTCTTGTATTTACAGCTTCTGATTACCCCTTTGTGTTGTCTATCCTTCTTGTAATTAGAGCTTCTGATTACCCCTTTGTGTTGTCTGCCCTTGTATTTACAGCTTCTGATTACCCCTTTGTGTTGTCTGCCCTTCTTGTATTTACAGCTTTTGATTACCTCTTTGTATTGTCTTCCCTTCTTGTATTTACAGTTTCTGATTACCCCTTTGTGTTGTCTGCCCTTGTATTTACACTTCTGATTACCTCTTTGTGTTGTCTACCCTTCTTGTATTTACAGCTTCTGATTACCCCTTTGTGTTGTCTACCCTTCTTGTATTTACAGCTTCTGATTACCTCTTTGTGTTGTCTGCTCTTCTTGTATTTACAGCTTCTGATTACCCCTTTGTGCTGTCTGTCCTTGTATTTACACTTCTGATTACCTCTTTATGTTGTCTGCTCTTCTTGTATTTACAGCTTCTGATTACCCCTTTGTGTTGTCTGTTCTTCTTGTATTTACACTTCTGATTACCCCTTTGTGTTGTCTGCCCTTCTTGTATTTACACTTCTGATTACCCCTTTGTGTTGTCTGCTCTTCTTGTATCTACAGCTTCTGATTACCCCTTTGTGTTGTCTGTCCTTCTTGTATTTACACTTCTGATTACCCCTTTGTGTTGTCTGCTCTTCTTGTATCTACAGCTTCTGATTACCTCTTTGTGTTGTCTGTCCTTCTTGTATTTACAGTTTCTGATTACCTCTTTGTGTTGTCTGTCCTTCTTGTATTTACAGCTTCTGATTACCCCTTTGTGTTGTCTGCCCTTCTTGTATTTACACTTCTGATTACCCCTTTGCGTTGTCTGTCCTTCTTGTATTTACAGCTTCTGATTACCCCTTTGTGTTGTCTACCCTTCTTGTATTTACAGCTTCTGATTACCTCTTTGTGTTGTCTACCCTTCTTGTATTTACAGCTTCTGATTACCCCTTTGTGTTGTCTGTCCTTGTATTTACACTTCTGATTACCCCTTTGTGTTTTCTGCCCTTCTTGTATTTACAGCTTCTGATTACCCCTTTGTGTTGTCTGTCCTTGTATTTACACTTCTGATTACCTCTTTGTGTTGTCTGCTCTTCTTGTATTTACAGCTTCTGATTACCCCTTTGTGTTGTCTGTCCTTGTATTTACACTTCTGATTACCTCTTTATGTTGTCTGCCCTTCTTGTATTTACACTTCTGATTACCCCTTTGTGTTGTCTGCTCTTCTTGTATCTACAGCTTCTGATTACCCCTTTGTGTTGTCTGTCCTTCTTGTATTTACAGCTTCTGATTATCCCTTTGTGTTGTCTGCCCTTCTTGTATTTACAGCTTCTGATTACCCCTTTGTGTTGTCTGCTCTTCTTGTATCTACAGCTTCTGATTACCTCTTTGTGTTGTCTGTCCTTCTTGTATTTACAGTTTCTGATTACCCCTTTGTGTTGTCTACCCTTCTTGTATTTACAGCTTCTGATTACCCCTTTGTGTTGTCTGTCCTTGTATTTACAGCTTCTGATTACCCCTTTGTGTTGTCTGTCCTTGTATTTACAGCTTCTGATTACCCCTTTGTGTTGTCTGCCCTTCTTGTATTTACACTTCTGATTACCCCTTTGTGATGTCTGCTCTTCTTGTATTTACCCTTCTGATTACCACTTTGTGTTTTCTGCTCTTCTTGTATTTACAGCTTCTGATTACCTCTTTATGTTGTCTGTTCTTCTTGTATTTACACTTCTGATTACCTCTTTGTGTTGTCTACCCTTCTTGTATCTACAGCTTCTGATTACCCCTTTATGTTGTCTGTCCTTCTTGTATTTACAGCTTCTGATTACCCCTTTATGTTGTCTGTCCTTCTTGTATTTACAGCTTCTGATTACCCCTTTGTGTTGTCTGTCCTTGTATTTACAGCTTCTGATTACCCCTTTGTGTTGTCTACCCTTCTTGTATTTACAGCTTCTGATTACCCCTTTATGTTGTCTGTCCTTCTTGTATTTACAGCTTCTGATTACCCCTTTGTGTTGTCTACCCTTCTTGTATTTACAGATTCTGATTACCCCTTTGTGTTGTCTGTTCTTCTTGTATTTACACTTCTGATTACCCCTTTGTGTTGTCTGCCCTTCTTGTATTTACACTTCTGATTACCCCTCTGTGTTGTCTGCCCTTCTTGTATTTACACTTCTGATTACCCATTTGTGTTGTCTGCTCTTCTTGTATTTACAGTTTCTGATTACCTCTTTGTGTTGTCTGTCCTTGTATTTACAGCTTCTGATTACCCCTTTGTGTTGTCTGTCCTTCTTGTATTTACAGCTTCTGATTACCTCTTTGTGTTGTCTGTCCTTGTATCTACAGCTTCTGATTACCTCTTTGTGTTGTCTGTCCTTCTTGTATTTACAGCTTCTGATTACCCCTTTGTGTTGTCTATCCTTCTTGTATTTACAGCTTCTGATTACCCCTTTGTGTTGTCTACCCTTCTTGTATTTACAGCTTCTGATTACCCCTTTGTGTTGTCTACCCTTCTTGTATTTACAGCTTCTGATTACCCCTTTGTGTTGTCTGTCCTTGTATTTACACTTCTGATTACCTCTTTGTGTTGTCTGCCCTTCTTGTATTTACAGCTTCTGATTACCCCTTTGTGTTGTCTGTCCTTGTATCTACAGCTTCTGATTACCTCTTTGTGTTGTCTGTCCTTGTATCTACAGCTTCTGATTACCTCTTTGTGTTGTCTGTCCTTCTTGTATTTACAGCTTCTGATTACCCCTTTGTGTTGTCTGTCCTTGTATTTACACTTCTGATTACCCCTTTGTGTTGTCTACCCTTCTTGTATTTACAGCTTCTGATTACCTCTTTGTGTTGTCTACCCTTCTTGTATTTACACTTCTGATTACCCCTTTGTGTTGTCTGTCCTTCTTGTATTTACACTTCTGATTACCTCTTTGTGTTGTCTGCTCTTCTTGTATCTACAGCTTCTGATTACCCCTTTGTGTTGTCTGTTCTTGTATTTACACTTCTGATTACCTCTTTGTGTTGTCTACCCTTCTTGTATTTACAGCTTATGATTAGCCCTTTGTGTTGTCTACCCTTCTTGTATTTACAGCTTCTGATTACCTCTTTGTGTTGTCTACCCTTCTTGTATTTACAGCTTATGATTAGCCCTTTATGTTGTCTGTCCTTCTTGTATTTACAGCTTATGATTAGCCCTTTGTGTTGTCTACCCTTCTTGTATTTACACTTCTGATTACCTCTTTGTGTTGTCTGCCCTTCTTGTATTTACAGCTTATGATTAGCCCTTTGTGTTGTCTACCCTTCTTGTATTTACACTTCTGATTACCTCTTTGTGTTGTCTGCCCTTCTTGTATTTACACTTCTGATTACCCCTTTGTGTTGTCTGTTCTTCTTGTATTTACACTTCTGATTACCTCTTTGTGTTGTCTGTCCTTCTTGTATTTACAGCTTCTGATTACCTCTTTGTGTTGTCTGTCCTTCTTGTATTTACAGATTCTGATTACCTTTTTGGTATCTTCAAACTTTTCTTAATACAATAAGCATCCATTTTCCTCTATAATACCAAATGGAAATATTAGTAAATTACTGTAAACAGTATGTGTACACAACATTGAGATTGAGATTAGCATGTAAACTATAAAATATAGAGAAAATCCATTGACACATCACCATAAGCTATCAAGACAATCAATTCAAGAAAAGAACACATCAAAATTGGATTAAAAAATTAAAAAATTTATATCCCTTCCAAGTATGAGAAATTTCAGAAATCTGGCATCTTTTAGATCCCTTTTAAAAATGAGATACAGTGTAACCTGTCTAAATCGAACCCTGAATAAACAGGAATCCTGTATAAACGGAACTTTAGATAAAGTCCCAATGTAGGACATCTTTGATAATTTAACCTGTCTATTCTGAACAGTAGGTTCTGCTTAGACAGGTTTCACTGTAACTTATTTTTTAAAGGCCAATATCCCCCCATAAAAAAAAAAATTGAACCCCCCCCCCCCCTTAGGTTAAAAATGATAATAGTTACATAATAATGTTATGCAGGTTTTTCTGAATTAATCAACAAAAACCCATATCAAATACAGATGAACAATAAACAATCCATCAACAAGAAACAGAGAATGTCCTTTTTGGCACCACGAGTCCACCTGTTTTCAAACAGAAATGGCTACAATTCCTCAAATCAATCCATACCTTTACAATGTACCATGGACCATTGTGTTAAATTGTCAGAAGGATCAGCAATTTAGAACAACAATTATAGCACAAAAACCATTATGTCTAACATAGAACGACAACAAAAAACGAATGCCAGATCCATCACTAAATTTGTGCGGTCATATTAAAATAAGGAGTTAGTATTATGGTGTTTAACGCCACATTCAACAATATTTCAGTTATATCGTGGCGGTCAAATTTATTGGTTGAGGAAACCGGAGTACCCGGAGAAAACCACCAAACTGTCGCAAATCAATGAAAACTTTATCACATAATGTTGTATCAAGTACACCTCACCATGAACGGGGTTCAAACTCACAACTTTAGTGGTGATAGGCACCGATTGCACAGGTAGTTGTAAATTTCAACTACCATACGGTGATCATGACCATGACAGCCCCAACTATCAGAAGGATCAGCAATTTAGAACAATCATAGTACAAAAACCGTAGAACGACAACAAAAAATGAATGCCAGATCCATCACTAAATTTTTGCGGTCACATTAAAATCAGAACGTAGCTATTTTTTGTAATAAGAATAAGTAAAACATAGATACTGGTAGATCTTTATAGTCAACATACAAAGTTTGTACATAAAAGTTCTTAATTTTATAACTTGTGTCATTGTCATGTAATTCTTATAATATACATTAATATCTACAATCAAATATTACCGGGTTCTAAAATATAAAACTGCTTGCTTGCTATTTACATACATAGTATGATATCCATCAAAACGGCTCCTACCTATTCATACTGCCTTTATCCATAATTTCTTATATTTTCAATAAAAATGGGTTACCCCTACTTCCAGCTAATATTAAACTAAAAGCTATGCCTTGTGCAATAGACCATGTCCAAAACATTGTGTAAAATTTTAAAGACATCTTAAAAAAGGTAACCAAAGTATGAGCAATGAAACCACATTTAAAAAAAATAATTTATTAATGGGCCATTGAGTTATGGTGTCTAACACCAGTTTCAACAATAAATCAGTTATATCGTGGTGGTCAGTTTTATTGGTGGAGGAAACCAGAGTACCCGGATAATGGGCCATAACTCAGTGATGGAAAGTGTAGGCTTGAACATTCTGTAACTATATCAAAACAATTGGTCAAGGGAAACTACAAAGACTGCCATTTTTCTATCAATTAAGGGGCATAGCTATGGAACTGTACATGACATAATAGTCAAAATCAAACATGACCTGTGCATTGTGGTCAAAACCATTGCTTAAAAAATTTAAAATGTTTCACAAAAGGAAACTAAAGCTAAAGCATAAATTCTCCCCCCCCCCCCCCTCCCCCCAACTAATTAAAGGACATAACTCAAACATAATAAAGAAATAATAATCAAATTAAAACATCAACTGTGTATTGTGATCAAAACATTTGTGTAAACCTATTACACCATGGAAGACTTAAGTTAGAGTATGGAAACCAAAACATGATGGACAGGAAGACAGGAGACAGACAAGGTTAAAACTTAATGATGTGTCTACTTGTGGCGAGGGCATACAAAAATAGCTCTTTAAGTGCATGATGAATATATAATATAAATTTCTGTTCTTCTTACCCACAATTAAAATTGGTTTATAGCAAATCAACATTGTTTTAATATAAGCCTAATGCATATAAATTTATTCCTTAAATTAGATCTGATTGTTGTCTGATCATTCAATGACGTAAAACCGGGCTTTACATAATATTACATTGTTTTAATATAGGCCTAATGCATACACATTTACTGGTAACTACTAGAATAGAGATCTGATTGTTGTCTGATCATTCACTGACGTAACACCGGGCTTTACATAATATTACATTGTTTTAATATGGGCCTAATGCATATAAATTTATTCATTAAATTAGATCTGATTGTCGTATGATCATTCAATGACGTAACACCGGGCTTTACATATTATTACATTGTTTTAATATGGACCTAATGCATACAAATTTACTGGTTACTAGTAGTATAGAGATCCGATTGTTGTCTGATCATTCAATGACGTAAAACCGGGCTTTACATATTATTACATTGTTTTAATATAGACCTAATGCATATAAATTTACTGGTAACTACTAGTATAGAGATCCGATTGTTGTCTGATCATTCAATGACGTAAAACCGGGCTTTACATATTATTACATTGTTTTAATATAGGCCTAATGCATATAAATTTACTGGTAACTACTAGTATAGAGATCTGATTGTTGTCTGATCATTCAATGACGTAACACCGGGTTTTACATATTATTACATATATTAAATATGAGCCTAATGCATACACATTTACTGGTTACTAGTAGTATAGAGATCCGATTGTTGTCTGATCATTCAATGACGTAAAACCGGGCTTTACATATTATTACATTGTTTTAATATAGGCCTAATGCATACACATTTACTGGTAACTACTAGTATAGAGATCTGATTGTTGTCTGATCATTCACTGACGTAAAACCGGGCTTTACATATTATTACATTGTTTTAATATAGACCTAATGCATATAAATTTACTGGTAACTACTAGTATAGAGATCTGATTGTTGTCTGATCATTCAATGACGTAAAACCGGTCTTTACATTTAATTTCAATAATTTACTGTTCTATATCACAGACAATAAATTAAATAGAATGCTTATCAGGAGGACTTCACTAATGTAGGTAAACTTTTAAATATCTTCATTGCCCATCCCATCAAGAAGTTCCACAATGATTTGGCTAACTTAAATCTGTTCATCAGCAACCTCCATATAACTATTATGCCGAACACATTGATGAATAAATTTATCCTTTGGAGCCTGAAAAGTAAAATAAATGTTAAAGTTATTCAGCTTTTTAGGCACATAAAGTTTTAATTCATCCAACACAAACAACTTTCCAACCAAACCTAAACATGCATGATAGACAGATTTAAAAATGTACACACTAATTCAGAACACAGATTAATGGATGGTACAGTAACCTCTCTTTCATAAGGCCACACCTTCTGTAATTAATAAGTGGCCTTTAAAAGGAGGCATATCTAATACGGTATTTTCGGGTTAGAGCGGTTTTCAAATTGGAGGTACGATTGGCGTATCGTAGCAACCAAACAACAGGCATCTAAACTTCCAGTTTGTCAGCATTTATCAACAGATTACGTTTATCATTATTATCATGGATATTCAAGTAGATTTCTTCCGATGGCAGGTTCCCGATCTAAAGGAATATTTACAGCATAGAGGCACAACATGTCATTTGTATAGAAAACATGAATTAGTCAAGTTATGTGAACTTGCCCAAGAATTAGATCTAGAGAAAATAACGTCAACAACTGACTACGAACTTTCACAAGTAAACAGGAGAACAATAACGGAGAACGGTGTAACACAGGTTGTGTGTAAGATCGGACAAGTGCCGATATGGTCGTCGAATTTAAAACTGTTGCCTAATATTGAACAGTGTGACATACTATTTATTAAAAAAGTGTGATTGGAATGATGATATGATCGCCTCAAACTGTACAAAAAAGACAACGGAAATGCTTTATTTACTTCCCACGCTTCCTTCCATCAGATTTACAATGAGGAACACAGCACCAGACCTTATAAAGCTTAATGGGCCTTTCCATTTTTACCGTGAATGACGTTGTATTTACATTCACGTCAGGCGTTGCTACCCAAACCGGAAGTAATGATGCCTGCAGTTTACGTCAAATCACGTGATCAATAAACGAAAAAACCGGAGTTTCTGCCGGAATGGAAATGACTAGAAAATATCGTATTTAATAGAATTTTACTATTTCAATGCATCTGATATCTGAAGAGATGGGTGGCCTTTGATTCGAGGGGCTTTAGCATCTGATATCTGAAGAGACGGGTGGCCTTTGATTCGAGGGGCTTTAGCATCTGATATCTGAAGAGACGGGTGGCCTTTGATTCGAGGGGCTTTATAAGTGGTGGACTATTGTACTGAAAATGAGGGAATAAGGGGATAGGCATAAATGGAAATAAAATATATTTTTATAAAAATAAAGTAGTCTCTTTGTAAGGCATAATATCTTGTGAAATTGTATTCACCAGAAGGACAAACCACAACTATATTATTGTGCACTGGATTTTATTCCATCATTAAATAGTGTCTATTGACTAATAATGTCCAAAAGACCTTATTTTAATTACATTTTTTGTATATAAGATGAAAATTAAAAATTATAACAATATGAAAAACCAAAAAACAGAGACTCATCTGGGCCAGAACTGCTTGTAAATTGGCTATTTGAGTATTTGCCATTATTTGCCATTTTGAATTTCCATTCAGGTCATCTTGGATTTTGGATCTGCAGCAAAAATAAATTGAAAGATGACCATCCAAGAAAACTGAAAGAGAACCATCCAAGAAAACTGAAAGAGAACCATCCAAGAAAACTGAAAGATGATCATCCAAGAAAACTGAAAGAGAAACATCCAAGAAAACTGAAAGAGGAACATCCAAGAAAACTGAAAGAGGAACATCCAAGAAAACTGAAAGAGAACCATCCAAGAAAACTGAAAGAGGACCATCCAAGAAAACTGAAAGATGACCATCCAAGAAAACTGAAAGAGGAACATCCAAGAAAACTGAAAGAGGACCCTCCAAGATAACTGAAAGAGGAACATCCAAGAAAACTGAAAGAGGACAATCCAGGAAAACTGAAAGAGGACAATCCAGGAAAACTGAAAGAGGAACATCCAAGAAATCTGAAAGAGGACAATCCAGGAAAACTGAAAGAGAACCATCCAAGAAAACTGAAAGAGGACCATCCAAGAAAACTGAAAGAGGAACATCCAAGAAAACTGAAAGAGAACCATCCAAGAAAACTGAAAGAGGACCATCCAAGAAAACTGAAAGATGACCATCCAAGAAAACTGAAAGAGGAACATCCAAGAAAACTGAAAGAGGACCCTCCAAGATAACTGAAAGAGGAACATCCAAGAAAACTGAAAGAGGACCATCCAGGAAAACTGAAAGAGGACAATCCAGGAAAACTGAAAGAGGACAATCCAGGAAAACTGAAAGAGAATCATCCAAGAAAACTGAAAGAGAACCATCCAAGAAAACTGAAAGAGGACCATCCAAGAAAACTGAAAGAGGAACATCCAAGAAAACTGAAAGAGGAACATCCAAGAAAACTGAAAGAGGAACATCCAAGAAAACTGAAAGAGGAACATCCAAGAAAACTGAAAGAGGACAATCCAGGAAAACTGAAAGAGGACAATCCAGGAAAACTGAAAGAGAACCATCCAAGAAAACTGAAAGAGAACCATCCAAGAAAACTGAAAGAGGACCATCCAAGAAAACTGAAAGAGGAACATCCAAGAAAACTGAAAGAGGACAATCCAGGAAAACTGAAAGAGGACCATCCAAGAAAACTGAAAGAGAACCATCCAAGAAAACTGAAAGAGGATCATCCAAGAAAACTGAAAGAGGAACATCCAAGAAAACTGAAAGAGGACCATCCAAGAAAACTGAAAGAGGAACATCCAAGAAAACTGAAAGAGAACCATCCAAGAAAACTGAAAGAGGACCATCCAAGAAAACTGAAAGAGGAACATCCAAGAAAACTGAAAGAGGAACATCCAAGAAAACTGAAAGAGGACCATCCAAAAAAACTGAAAGAGGACCATCCAAGAAAACTGAAAGAGGAACATCCAAGAAAACTGAAAGAGGAACATCCAAGAAAACTGAAAGAGGAACATCCAAGAAAACTGAAAGAGGACCATCCAAGAAAACTGAAAGAGGAACATCCAAGAAAACTGAAAGAGGAGCATCCAAGAAAACTGAAAGAGGAACATCCAAGAAAACTGAAAGAGGAACATCCAAGAAAACTGAAAGAGGAACATCCAAGAAAACTGAAAGAGGACCATCCAAGAAAACTGAAAGAGGACCATCCAAGAAAACTGAAAGAGGAGCATCCAAGAAAACTGAAAGAGGAACATCCAAGAAAACTGAAAGAGGAACATCCAAGAAAACTGAAAGAGGAACATCCAAGAAAACTGAAAGAGGACCATCCAAGAAAACTGAAAGAAGACCATCCAAGAAAACTGAAAGAGGAACATCCAAGAAAACTGAAAGAGGACCATCCAAGAAAACTGAAAGAGGACCATCCAAGAAAACTGAAAGAGGAACATCCAAGAAAACTGAAAGAGAACCATCCAAGAAAACTGAAAGAGGACCATCCAAGAAAACTGAAAGAGGAACATCCAAGAAAACTGAAAGAGGACAATCCAGGAAAACTGAAAGAGAACCATCCAAGAAAACTGAAAGAGGACCATCCAAGAAAACTGAAAGAGGAACATCCAAGAAAACTGAAAGAGAACCATCCAAGAAAACTGAAAGAGGACCATCCAAGAAAACTGAAAGATGACCATCCAAGAAAACTGAAAGAGGAACATCCAAGAAAACTGAAAGAGGACCCTCCAAGATAACTGAAAGAGGAACATCCAAGAAAACTGAAAGAGGACAATCCAGGAAAACTGAAAGAGGACAATCCAGGAAAACTGAAAGAGGACAATCCAGGAAAACTGAAAGAGAATCATCCAAGAAAACTGAAAGAGAACCATCCAAGAAAACTGAAAGAGGACCATCCAAGAAAACTGAAAGAGGAACATCCAAGAAAACTGAAAGAGGAACATCCAAGAAAACTGAAAGAGGAACATCCAAGAAAACTGAAAGAGGAACATCCAAGAAAACTGAAAGAGGACAATCCAGGAAAACTGAAAGAGGACAATCCAGGAAAACTGAAAGAGAACCATCCAAGAAAACTGAAAGAGAACCATCCAAGAAAACTGAAAGAGGACCATCCAAGAAAACTGAAAGAGGAACATCCAAGAAAACTGAAAGAGGACAATCCAGGAAAACTGAAAGAGGACCATCCAAGAAAACTGAAAGAGAACCATCCAAGAAAACTGAAAGAGGACCATCCAAGAAAACTGAAAGAGGAACATCCAAGAAAACTGAAAGAGGACCATCCAAGAAAACTGAAAGAGGAACATCCAAGAAAACTGAAAGAGGACCATCCAAGAAAACTGAAAGAGAACCATCGAAGAAAACTGAAAGAGGACCATCCAAGAAAACTGAAAGAGGAACATCCAAGAAAACTGAAAGAGGACCATCCAAGAAAACTGAAAGAGAACCATCCAAGAAAACTGAAAGAGGATCATCCAAGAAAACTGAAAGAGGACCATCCAAGAAAACTGAAAGAGAACCATCCAAGAAAACTGAAAGAGGAACATCCAAGAAAACTGAAAGAGGACCATCCAAGAAAACTAAAAGAGGACCATCCAAGAAAACTGAAAGAGAACCATCCAAGAAAACTGAAAGAGGACCATCCAAGAAAACTGAAAGAGAACCATCCAAGAAAACTGAAAGAGGAACATCCAAGAAAACTGAAAGAGGAACATTCAAGAAAACTGAAAGAGGACCATCCAAGAAAACTGAAAGAGAACCATCCAAGAAAACTGAAAGAGGAACATCCAAGAAAACTGAAAGAGGACCATCCAAGAAAACTGAAAGAAGACCATCCAAGAAAACTGAAAGAGGAACATCCAAGAAAACTGAAAGAGGACCATCCAAGAAAACTGAAAGAGGACCATCCAAGAAAACTGAAAGAGGAACATCCAAGAAAACTGAAAGAGGAACATCCAAGAAAACTGAAAGAGGAACATCCAAGAAAACTGAAAGAGGACCATCCAAGAAAACTGAAAGAGGAACATCCAAGAAAACTGAAAGAGGAGCATCCAAGAAAACTGAAAGAGGAACATCCAAGAAAACTGAAAGAGGAACATCCAAGAAAACTGAAAGAGGAACATCCAAGAAAACTGAAAGAGGACCATCCAAGAAAACTGAAAGAGGACCATCCAAGAAAACTGAAAGAGGAGCATTCAAGAAAACTGAAAGAGGAACATCCAAGAAAACTGAAAGAGGAACATCCAAGAAAACTGAAAGAGGAACATCCAAGAAAACTGAAAGAGGACCATCCAAGAAAACTGAAAGAAGACCATCCAAGAAAACTGAAAGAGGAACATCCAAGAAAACTGAAAGAGGACCATCCAAGAAAACTGAAAGAGGAACATCCAAGAAAACTGAAAGAGAACCATCCAAGAAAACTGAAAGAGGACCATCCAAGAAAACTGAAAGAGGAACATCCAAGAAAACTGAAAGAGGACAATCCAGGAAAACTGAAAGAGAACCATCCAAGAAAACTGAAAGAGGACCATCCAAGAAAACTGAAAGAGGAACATCCAAGAAAACTGAAAGAGAACCATCCAAGAAAACTGAAAGATGACCATCCAAGAAAACTGAAAGATGACCATCCAAGAAAACTGAAAGAGGAACATCCAAGAAAACTGAAAGAGGACCCTCCAAGATAACTGAAAGAGGAACATCCAAGAAAACTGAAAGAGAACCATCCAAGAAACATTCCTAGCAAATTTGGTTTCATTTGGAGAAGAAGATTGAAACGTGAAGCTGACAAGTGATGGAAATGCCACACATTAACCTGTGGATCTGGTGAGCTAAACAAGAGGCTCATCTCTGCCAGTCGCTTAGCCAATTATATTTGGGACAAGTAACCTACACCAGAGGCCCATCTGAGCTTTTATCACTCACCTGGTAATATGTGGGTCATGTAATATAAACCAGGCCTATATAATCTTGAATAGATCAACTGTTTATAAATTATCACCTTTGGGACAGGTGAGATAAACACAACTGTTTATAAATTATCAGCTTTGGGACAGGTGAGATAAACACAACTGTTTATAAATTATCACCTTTGGGACAGGTGAGCTAAACAAACTAGAACTGTGAGTGACCTCACTGAGTGATACCCCCCGGTTGCAATACTATGATGTTCAAACTTTGGAATACATGTATATTAGCAAGTTACCTATGAAAAATGAATGGATATGGAGTTATGTCAAGGAGACAACATCCCATCTCCAAAATAAACTAACCAAGAACATCTGCAGGTAGTGTATTACAACTGAGTAAAGTTTCATAAAAATCCAATAAGCTGTTTAGGAGGAGTTGCACTTACAAGGTACATGCCCTCCTTCTTTTCGTGAAAGTACAAGTTGAATTATCTCCCCTTCCAAATTTTGGACAGCGACCATATTTCTTCATGCACATCTGCAGGTAGTGTACTACAACTGTGTAAAGTTTCACAAAAATCCAATAAGCCTTTTTTATGAGGAGTTGTGCTTACAAGGTACACGACTCCCCTTTTCGTGAAAGTATAAGTTGAATTATCTCCCCTTCTAAATTTTAGACAGCAAAGGTGTTGCTTCATGCACATCTGCAGGTTGTGTGCTACAACTGTGTAAAGTTTCATAAAAATTCAATAAGCGGTTTAGTAGGAGTTGCGCTTACAAGGTACATGCCCCTCCCCCTTTTCGTGAAAGTATAAATTGAATTAACTCCCCTTTTAAATTTTGGACAGCAACCATATTCCTTCATGCACATCTGCAGGTAGTGTACTACAAATGTGTAAAGTTTCATTAAAATCCAATAAGTCGTTTAGGAGGAGTTGCGCTTACAAGGTACATGGACGGACGGACGGACGGACAAGGTGATTCCTATATACCCCCCAAACTTTGTTTGCGGGGGGTATGAAAAAACAAGGGTGATCCTAAAGGTGTTTAATCTAGACATATTTTACTGCAAATTGAGAGCACCATAAAATCTTTTGAGATAAAACTGTACCAACCTCTGGAGTGTTTTCCGTGCCCGTGGTAATTCTGAAAGCTCTTCCTTCAACACATACTGCTTTGTTCCAAGACAATAACTCTCCATATATTTAGTCCAGTTTATTAATTTTGGATCAAAGTTGAACTCCTGCAATTAAAAATCATGCATTAGATAGTAGATACAAATGTAATAATATATAGGTTGGGTGAAATCAGATCAGCAGTTTCTGACAATTATTGGTTGACTTTTAAAGAAATCAGATCAGCAGTTTCTGACAATTATCGGTGGACTTTTAAAGAAATCAGATCAGCAGTTTCTGACAATTATCGGTGGACTTTTAAATGAGTGGTTGTTGCTTATTAAGTTGCAGAGTAATTTTCATTCTATATCATGATGAGAACAAGTTACATCAATTGCAGCTTATGTTAAAACTTCGGACCCAAGATTAGGACCCCATAGATTTTGGAACTTGGATAAGGTTTAATTTACATAATCAAAATAATGCTTCATGCCAAATTAAAATTGCACGTTTTTTGCTGGTTTGCATGAAAATAGATTTTCCCCCATTTCAGGACATTTTAAATTTTGGGCCCCACTGAACATTGGATAGTCTTTTGAATAAACTTGAATCTACATATCATAATGATACATCATATCACATACATATGATGTACATTGGATTGGCTAGTTCTTACATGTATTCAATTTATTTTTCACATTGGAGCCGGTATAAACCGTTGACAGAGGATTGGATCCAAACGAGTATGGAAACTCATTTGTAAAACCTTCATTTCAAAATGCTGCTTCACACTATACACAACCATATTTTCATTGCAGATTCTTCAGCAGATGGTTTTTAAATGTACTCAACTGCAGCCTATTGTCAATTTTTTTACCCTCTACTCCTTCAGAGATTCGACACCATATATTCTGAGGCCTTATTTTGTATGTACCTTGTACTTGAATCTATATACAGGTATCACAGAGTTGATACATGTCAAGCATTATAGCACTTCTTTTGTTGTTCTTATTGTTGAGAAAAAAATATTACATACATAATATACTCCCTTTGGGCTCTTTAATGATTCCTATACCATATTTACATATCTGGGATCCCTGTCAAGTTACCCATTTGGTAAAAATAATTCTGTCTAACAACATTTTATTACCTTTTTGTCCTCTGGTGTCAACTTATTCAGTAGTATATACAAGTTATCGTTGGTAAACTGCCATTCATTTGATGTGAAAAAATCTAAACTAGACACCGCCTTTCTTAGTCTCTCGTGTATTTTCACAAATCTGTTGGAAAAAACAGTAACAGTTGCATTTATATTCAAAATAATATGAAAAACAAAAAATACCACACTGTCAGAACAGTTCTGAAATCTAAAAGAAAAATCATAGGATGCTTTATTTTGTACATTCATAATTTATACATTTTCATGATATTTTATAAACATACAAATTCGTTGATATGACCTGCAATGACCTACACTTCACAATTAATAATAATGCCAATCTAATTAAAATAAGATGTTTTTTTGTATCTCTTTTATATTTTTCCATGGTGATACACTAACAACATTCTGATTGGAGGTTAAGTTGACCAATCTGACAAAGGCTCTTTAAATGTACTCAGTTTTGATACTTAAAGATTTAGTAGGTTCATCGCTGATTGGTTAGTTGCAAATATTAACCCTGATGAGACCCCATGCAGGATGTCAATAGATGTTAGTGAATCGCCAAAGGAAATTATTTTAATTGGACTAAGTAAATGAATAAATGGAATTCATGCTTTCACATGCATGAAGTCATAATTTCAAGATCATTACAGAAAGAGCAGTCAATGTAACTAGTCATTTAGGAGTCATGTCCTTGATTTTTATTTTTACAGACATTTAGTCTTGTAATTACTTGTAGCTTGTGTTCCAAAATTAAACTTTACCTGAAATGTGCCTGCATTGTTCTAGACCAACATATTGAGCTGAATTTTTTATAGTGCTAACATACTGAAACAACATTCAGCGATCGGACACGTTATTCTGACTTTGACTAACTGCTCTTATTCCTTAATGCTGTAAATGTGCTTAGTGGAGAAGCATCAAATACCAATTTTATAGTCTTAAGTTTAATCAAGCTTGAAATAAAACCCATGATTTCACAAACTCGAGGCAAGCACACTAACCATAACACCAGTGAGGCATTCTAACATTATCAAAAGATTTGTTCGATAGTAAAACTATAATGAGACTAAATTACATGTGATAAAGATTTTGACTGTTTAATACATTTACTTACATAGTTCTTCTACCACTGATCCACATAAAAAAGTCCATGATATAGGCAGGTATAAGATGATCAAATAACATGTTTATCTCGTACCATATTCTAAATAAGAAAATGAATCAAAATACTAGTAGTATATTTTGAATAGGAACAATTAATCAAACAATGTCATTCTTTTCTTTAGAGGTAGAAATACAAGGAAGCTTGTCAAGTCATATTTTTGGTGTGGTATGACACATTTTTAAAGGTATAATGTTGTTGATTTTGGTGATTTTTTTGCCCAGATATTTTTTTACAAGGAGTACATTAAAAACATTTAAATTAACATTAATTATCGAGTTTTAAAGTAAAAAGTCCATCTATTCTCTATTATTTTCATGAAAACACATCTCGAACATAAATTCCTGTCTGTACGATGATATAGGTCCCTATTCATATGACCGTAGGTTATCTTTTACTACACATGCACGAAGTCTGCTGTTGGGGAAAAAAAATGTCTGCTGATGGAAAAGCTGCTCGTACAAGAATTTTAACTGATTCTGCTAGTAAAAGAAACAGGAAATAAGATTTGGCAAATTATAATAAAACAAGAATTAACATAGGCCACCAACATGACCGTTGGATGGAATTGAAGAAAGTGTTGAGAGTTCGAACTCATGCTAAGGTGTAAACATCAGTGCCATTGTGCATGTAGTTCGGAAACTGGACATGCATAAATAATGATGCAAAGAGACAAGCTGCACACTCAAAAACAATGAAAATACATGTTTTATGGTCAAATCTCGCCAAACGACGTTTTATACTCATGTTTTGAAGGTAAATATTAACTTTCAATGCAAAGAAAACTTTAAAAATAATTATGTATGTCATAGTCAAAAACAAACAAATATTAAAGGGGAAGGAAACCAAGTCATAATGTAATGCTATTAAAACTTAATTACTAATTAAAACAGTAATTAAACATATTTTGTGGTAAACAAAAATCTCAGCAAGCTATTAATTGGGTATGTTAAAATCAAATATTATAAATTTCCTGCAGGTCAAGTGTTCCTACAAATTACCAGATTGTATCCCTTCAGCAATGTTTATGTATGTATCCATTATTATGCCTTATGATGTTGGGCATATTGATGATGGTATTTGTTACATTACAATTATTATTCTATATCATCATGTGGTTGTGTAGTTATATTTCTACTGTACAGTACAGTCTTTGCCTTAATTTATTTCACCTACTTGCCCAAAAGCCAAAATTAGAAAATGTTCTACTTATTCAAACAAATTCTTTCATAATTTTCACTTGTCCGAATCTAGTTTTACTTGTCCCGGGCTTCGGGCAAGTGGGTTAGCACGAAGTCTGAGTCAGTAATACATAAGTGTCAAATTACAAACTACTTACAAACTTTTTGTAAACCTTGGATTAGGTATTCTGGCAACTGTATTTACTGGATTTTTCATAAAATATTCTTCCGACATTCTTTCTGAAATATTAAAATTACAATTTAAAACATAAAATAATAGATCATTTGCTGATCTTGGCCTATATATAAGATGAATAATAAAGTTTGTGACCTTATTTTATACTTTAGTTTAGGTTTATGGTGTTTAATGCCACTTTCAACAATTCTAATGTTCTTACCCCCGATTTTCATGATCGCACAGGTAATAGAATAGACACTCTACATATAACTTCAGATGAAGTTAAGGACATACTTGAATGTCTACAGCTTGGGAAAGCAGTAGGTAGCGATCTGATAAGTCACTGTATGTTAAAAAATACGGCTTCTACAATTTGTAAACCCCTCCAGTTAATATTTAATTATTCCCTACAAACTAGAAAATTTCCAAAAATTTGGAAGTCGGCTAAAGTTATTGCACTCTTTAAGAAAGGTATAAAATCTGACCAATCAAATTATCGACCTATTAGTCTACTTAGTTGTGTTGGGAAAGTTTTTGAACGTGTTGTTTTCAAATATATATTTAATTTCTTATTGGACAACTCTCTTATTTATAAATATCAGTCCGGATTTATGCACGGACACTCAACCGTGCACCAACTTATTGAAATTTACCACAATATTTGTTTATCATTAGAAAATCGTGAAGTTATGTGTACTGTATTTTGTGATATATCAAAAGCCTTTGATATCGTTTGGCACCGTGGCCTACTTAAAAAATTAAAAGCTTATGGAATTTCCGGGAATTTGTTGCATTGGTTTGAAAATTACTTAAGTGACAGAAATCAAAAAGTTGTTCTACAAAATTGTCTTTCAGAAGTAGGGAACATTAAAGGTGGGGTACCACAAGGATCAGTGTTAGGCCCTTTGCTATTCATATTATATATCAATGATATTACTGAAGATATTCAAAGTCTTTCGCGATTGTTTGCTGATGATACATCACTATCGTATTCATCTTCTAATATAAATGAAATTGAACAAAGATTAAATTCAGATATAATGAAAATTTACAATTGGTCAACAAAATGGTTAGTGGATTTTAATCCCCAAAAAACTAAATGTATGCTATTCTCAACAAATCAGGGAAATATTAAACCTCAAATACTTTTTAATAATGAGGATGTTGAATTTGTAGTAAATCATAAACATTTGGGTGTTACGTTTTCATCGAATTGTAAATGGCATTGTCACATTCAAAATATATTAAAAAGCACATCTGGTCAATTGTCTATGCTACGTAAATTCAAAATTAAACTTAACAGGGAAAATCTCAAAAAAATATATTTTACTTATATAAGGCCATTATTAGAGTATGCGTGTGAACTGTGGGATGGTTGTACTATTTTGGATTTAAATAAAATTGAACAAATACAACACGAAGCTGCTAGAATTGTTACTGGGTTGCCAAAATTTGCAAGCATAGAATCCCTATATTTTGAAACTGGGTGGGAACCCCTCCATTCTCGTAGACATAGTAGAAAATTAAACTTGTTCTACAAAATACGTAATAATGATAGTCCTTTATATTTATATGATTGTTTACTGCCTTTTATACGAGAGGAAAATGAATTAAATTTGCGCAACCAAACTGAATTTAGAAATCCGTTCACTAGATTACAATTATTTGCTAACTCCTTTTTCCCTTCTACTATTAAATCATGAAATAAATTAAGTCCACAATTAAGAAATGCACCTACTCTAAATAGATTCAAATAAGCAAATAAAAATCATACAATAAAACCCCCCAAATTTTACATTGCCGGATGTAGAATATTAAATATAATTCACACTAGACTGAGACATAGATCCAGTAGCTTGAATGCTGATCTTTTTCGTGTGCATTTGGCTAATGATCCAGGCTGTATATGTGGGTGTGCATTTGAAGATGCAATTCATTATATATTAGAATGTTGTCTTTACAACGAAGCAAGAGAAGAATTGAAATTAAGACTAGTTTTTCTTAATGAACTTAAAATTGAAGTCTTACTTTTTGGCGATGACACCTTAACTGAGATGCAGAATCTGCAAATTTTCAAATCTGTACAACTTTACATCAAACGAACAAAACGTTTTACCCATTTATGATCACAACACCCCCCACCCCCTCCCAAATATATATTTGATTAATTAATCAATCAATCAATCAATTTCATCTCAGATACAAGAATGGTAAAACATGCTTATATTATATAATTTCATGCTTTTTGTTTTGTATTTTGTTTTTTTGTTGTGTCTCCTTTTTTTCCATTTTTCAAAGAATTTATTATAATGTTGTATATTGTATTTTACTATTGCTGACGCATGTACTATTGTAATTATTTATTATGTGGAGAGGACCCTTGTAAATTGTTATAATTTGTGTCCAATCCAATTGTTATAATATTTAGCAATAAAATATGTTTAATCTAATCTTCAACAATATTTCAGTTATATCCTGGAGGTCAGTTTTATTGGTGGAGGAAAGCAGAGTGCCTGGTGAAAACCACCGACCTGTCGCAAGTCACTGACTAACTTTATCACATAATGTTGTATCGAGTACACCTTGTCATAAACGAGGTGCAAACTCACAACTTTAGAGGTGATAGATACTGATTGTACATGGAGGTGTAAATCCAACTACAGGGCACCATACGAACACGACTACGACCACGACAGCCCCTCATAAAATAATAGATCATTTGTTGATCTTGGCCTACATATAAGATGAATGATAAAATTTGTGACCTTATTTTTATAATTTGATAGTACATGTTCATGCTGAATAGGCTGTGAGCCATCAATTTCCCCCGAAGGCCTAGCAACCATAGCTTAAATTTGGAATCTGATTAATATGGGTTAATTTATATGAAAACAATCATTTTTGGTTTGTTCCGTAACTGATCAAATCTGTATTTACTAGTTGCCACAACATGCATAACAATGCTACAATTTTCATATTGGCAGGATTTAATAAATTATGAAAGATATGATATGATTGGTTGATATGGCATTAGATTTTGTAATGCGACCAAATGAAACAGGCTCATGAATAATTCATGAGTTCAAAGGTTTTCAATTTAATTGGCCCATATGTAATGGAAGAGGATCAAATGTAATTAAGATTTAGTTTTAAAATGAATTTTCCGACGTGTGATGGAGGAGTAACAAATGTAATCAACGATGGGTAATTGACGATTTAGTTTTAAAATGAATTAGCCCACATGTGATGGGGAAGGAATGGATGTAATCAACGATGGGTGTGACCATATCTTACCAATCTGTCCCCATGTAAATTTGTTCAACTGGCCTGTCGTGCAGTGGTATACTTTTGATACTGAAGATCTGAAGAGAGAAATAAATATAATTTACATTTTATCAGTAATATGGACATTTTTACTTTGATCTCAGCAAGTGATATTGTTATTAACAAACTGACTCTAATATTAAAAATCATTGGTCAGTATAACATCAAATACATTACTGATAAAAACAATCAAATCTATTGTTTAGATCTAGACATACATTATCACTAGTACTACAGCTCATTCTTTCGAATTAGGGGTTAGAGATATAGCTGAAATATTGTTGAATGTGGTGTTAAACACCATGGGTCCGTTGTTGAACTTGTGATTAAGCTAATCATATTATTATCTATAATTACATCAAATCAAATCAAATCAAAAAGTTTTATTTAAAGTCGGTACATTTTATAACAATCAACATAAGCTCTCAAGAGCTTTTCAAACCGACATGCATAATAAATTACATAAATTAAATACAGCACAATAAAACATGTCATGCAATACAAAATTAAATACATATCTGGAAAATATTTATGCATATATTTCTGTGTCTTGACCTCTGGACCTCCACAGCCAGTGCCTCTCTGTGTACTTATTGTCATAGGACCAGAAGTCAAAACACAAAATAGATGATTCATTTCTAATCACATACTTAGAGATGAGAGGTGGTTGTACGTTTTGTTGATATTTATTGGTGACCATCACTGTTAAAAACTTTCATTTCATCAATTAATATAATGTATGTAAATATACTTGTCTATTGCTGTATTCCAGGCACATGCTATCATCATCTTTGATGCTGTATCTACTGGTATAATGTCTGCTATTCCATGAAAATTACCAACCATACTTCTTAATAACCCATTTCCTATCTTAAAACAAAAATTTTGTGAGATATAATTTTCAGTTTTAAAACAGATTTTATGATATATAATTTTCTGTGTACTAGTATCTAAGCAGACATAGCCCAGTTGAAATTCAATATCTTAAATTTCAGGACATTTTTTAGAACTTTAAAACAATTATGTATTAATTCTAATATACAATTTCTTATCTTAAATGAAAGATTGCATAAAAGTTAAATAAACAAAACCATAAAGTCGATATACCAGAGCAAGAATTTTCATCTATCGGTATTAAGCTCAACACTTAAATAATGGTCGGTTAAAGAAATCATTCACATTATTCCCTGTGTTCATCTGAAAAAAATTAATCTGGTTTGTTTCCTGTTTATCTACCCATCCACAATATCTTATTCTACAAAAAAGTGGCTTAAAAAAAGAACCTGGATAGTGTAACTATGGCAATATGATCAACAATCCATTCTGATCCGTCATTATATATGTAAATCATCAGTAACCCATGGCTCCAATACTCTCCACTTACCATGGTAGGTCAACTGACAGAGAAATCATCATAGCAATGAAGTATTTTTAAAACAAAAATCAATTTAAATTAGCTCGGAGACAATTTTTTTTTTTTACAGCAAATCAAATTATAGCTTTTAGAAATGGATACCTTTTTAATAAAAATAAGAGGAGGAACGGGTCACACCATGGGTTATCGATGATGAAAGCTATATTGACAAGTCTGATCATATTTTTCATAATCAGTTCAATCTTCTCATTGGAAAATTTGAGTGCTGCTTTATATTGTTATGGAAACTACTGAATGCAGGTCAGTTATGGAAACAAACCAGAAACGACGGTTTGTCATATGAACTGACTCAATGCCAATATATACTTACTGCTGCCAATAAACCAGTAGGACCATTAAAGTTGTCAACCCATCCCTAAAAAAAAAAGATATAATTTTGTCCGACTTGAGTGATTGCAATCCATCAAAATTATAATATTAGGTCTCATAAATAAGCCATCTATAACATTTCATAAATTAAAAGAAAGTTTAAGCAGTAATGATAAACAATTTCAGATATCACCTAAAATTATTGAACACAACAAATAACCATGATACGCGTTAATATAAAAAGAGGTTCTGGCTTGTACAGGCACCAACATATGGCAGTGTATCCCTATATTAAGTAAATAACAAGACTTCTTCCTTGATTTTGGTGTATCATCTGTACATCACGTCCTGCTTTTCGGCATGACGTACAAGGTAAACTGTATTTACTAATACTAAGTTCTTGTGCAATGTCCCTTGGTGTCTTTTTTCAGCCGAGTAGAGTTGCACACATAATTTGTTCCAAACTTTGTATTTATGTCGAGAAATGTTCAGAGCAGCTTTTATTTCTGGTGTCCATACTTTCAATTTCGGTTTAACATTGAATGTAGATTTAGTAGAGGATGTAAGGATAGCCGTCTGCTTCATTAAATCACATGTTTCTAGGATAGTTTGATCTATTGCTGATATTCCTACATTTTGGTTTAATTGCAGGCTATTTATCTTTGCACTAATATGGGCTGAGTACCAATCCTTGTCTACTTTATCTAAATTAATCCTCTTCACCAACTTGTTGTTACTCTGCTTATTTTTGACGTTTTTTTGTGTCGTGAGCAAATTTGATGGTCATTCTGATCAGATAATGATTGGAGGTATTTTCTGTTAGACTGTCTAGCACTTGTTTTCTTGAGCTTTCTCTTTCACATAGATTGTGCAGGAAGTAATCTAGTTCTGAGGATTCTTGTCCCACGGAATTAACAAATGTGTTAGCCTTATTGTCGTAACTTAAGGAGCACTCATCTAAAAAGTCACGCAGGTATTGATTGCGTTTAGTTCCTGTCAATTCATTCAAATACTCGTTGATGTCCCCACCTATGATTATTTTATGGGTATTTTTATAAGTTTGGTACAGTTCATATAGCTGATCTATCATGTCCTGGTATTCTACGATATGATTTTTACCCCCTTTTGCAGGAAGATAAACTGAGATTACAGCTAGATTGGAGTTGGATTTTTCCATGAATTCGATGCATTGTATTCTTTCTGATCCCACATCTAATGGTTTTATCATGTGGTCGATATCTATGTTCCATAGAACGGCGACTCCTCCATAGCCTCTTGGCATACATATCGGTAAAAGTGGTTCGTTTTTATCCACTCCTTTGCCTACATAATTTACATGTTCATGAAGTTCACCGAGCATATGTAATTGCGCTTGGAATAATCAGTGCTCATGAATTAATATGATATCATTATTTTGGAGTAGTTTATGTAGTATTGGTCCACATGTTTTTATATTCTTGCAGTTAAAAGAGATAAGACGTAGTTCTGAACTTTCTGGACTCTCGACGCCTATGCTATCTGCTAGGCTCGGTTTAGGTAGAGGATCTGTTGTGTTAAAAAAGGCTGTTGTGTCGGACTGTCTATAGTGGGTCTATTGCCTGACTGCTTGGACAGTATGACTGTATGGATTGCTGGGTTTGGAGTTGTATTCGGCCAAACTTGTTGGTGGTACTGATTACGCTTTTCTCCTAGTTGCCTATTTCTAGGGTAGATAGATCTCTGTGCAGAAGCTAAGGTATTCTGGTAATCTCCATGTTGTATTTGTACCTCTTGATTACTAGTAGGTTGTTCTTTATAAAAAAGTGATTGCCCAATGAAATCTTGTGTTGTCCTATGTGTCTTCCGGTTGATATTTTCACTTTCTTTATTGTTCAGTATTATTTCGGTCTGTCCTGCACCAATGGATCGTTCAGATTCACTTCCTGCATCTATTTTTGGATTACCATCAAAAAGTTTGATCTTGTCAAGCTGTCTTTCCATTTCGTCCATCACGATAGTTGATAGTTTTGTATGGAGTTTTACTAGTTTATGGTCGAGCTGTTGTTTCATTGTAAAGAAAACGTCCTCATTTTTGTGTGATGGTTCACATGTATTTGGTGCATATGGCATAGCTATATCATTGTTGGACACCATCCTTCTTTTGAGTAATTTCACAGTTTCTTCCAATTCAAAATTCCTTGCTTCCAGATGTTGACACCTTGTTTCTAGCAGATTTTTCTCATTTTTAAGTTCCTGTAACGATTTTTCTTTCATTTTTAACTGGTCTTCTGCTTTTTTCATTTCTATTTCCCTTGTCCTTAGATCACCTAATTTGACTCTTGCTGGTTCATCCAAGTTTTGTTGTATTTTAGGCTTCCTAGGTTTGGGTATGGGTTTGATCTTGGGCGTCTCTGACACTACCGTTGGCGTTCCATTAGGCACTGTATTTTCATGAATTTCCTGTATACTAGGTTTTGGTGTATCCAGTGCTAAATTATTGCTAATTATCTTCTTGTTGTTTGATTTCTTCTTGTACTATTAAGCAGGCTATACATAGAGGTGTTTCATTTATTTCAGTCAGACACTTGCTATGGCAATTGCTGTTGCAAAAGTTACATATGCCCCTGTCTATACCATTTATTCTATTGTCACATACAGCACAGTTCTGAATATTTGTAGGTGTATTTGGTGTTTCTTCACTTACATTGTCTATTTTCATTAATTCTGTTTCTTCGTCCAGAAGTTGTTGGGCTTGGGTTCGATCCTGATTTTCTTCCAGAGCCAAAATATTCATATTTGCTTCTCCACATATTTCACATTCATAATGTTCATCCACCTTCGAATGTTCAGCGACATATATCTCATGCTCTGTTAGCTTTTGGCATTTGTAATGTATCCAATAGTTTCCCGCATTGCAGAATGTACTTCTAGTTCTGCATTTTTTGTGGCATTTAATGCACGTTGCATCGTCTTCTATACTTAGTAGTTCTCTTGAATTGTTTTTCTGAAGCAAGTCGTTGTTTAGTAGATTTTGAAGTTGACTTCCAAGCTTTTGGTTCAAGTTCTCTATATTCAGTCCTTTAATGCCTTGTTGGCATAGGCCATGGATGACAATTTTATGTATGGCAGGTAAATCTTTGTGCATAAACTGATTGGTTCCATTTCCGTTGATTAATAGTCGGCTGGTTGTATTATATACCGGTATATTGACCGTATAGCTGATGTTGCCCAGTGTAACTTTAATTGTATGTTGTACTACTGCTGATTGCGTCCCCTTACCAAAATGGCACCATTGTTGTTTGTTTACGAAAAACAAATAGTTTTATTTTAAGCCGGGCATATATAAACAATATACAAACCTCTAATGAACGAAATTAAAGTTTCTATAAACCGTAATGGATTACTTTCCAAGAAAATCACTTTCAAAATACTTAATAACGGAAACGATAGATTTCAATAAACATGTGCACGAAATTGACATTTTCATAAATGTCAAGTGGGGAAAATATGCGGGTGGCGACATAGGGCGACTCTTCAAAATTACAAGGCGACTTGAACTTCGCTTTTGACCAATGAGAAAGTGAAGTCAACCTTCACAAGGTGACTTCTTCGCCCGAATCCTCTGACTGATGGAGGCAAAATGCTTGATAATTTCTGGTTTTATTTTGTTTGTCAGTATTACTTCATTGTAGTAGTTGTTGTTGCCTTGTTTATTCATATATCCATAAATTAAAATCTACATGTTATTAAAATCAGATGTTTGTTGGAACTTTTGTAAACCGCACCTCAACATATAATAATACCCTGTATAAGGTCATGTCAGGGGTTATATTTTCAAACTGACCAATCAGCAATGAGCACTAGCACCATATACAATAGTACATTTTTGGTATTTCAAAAAAAAACTGACACCAAGGGTTTGGACAGAATAACGGTACACTATGGTGGCTTTCATTTGTAAAAACATAAACACATAACTAAACCCTCCCTATGGAAGATCAACTTCATTAATACAAATCTGAATTTCTTCTTCCCATGACCAGTATCATAACTACCAGGTTGGGTTTCATTCCATAATCACAGCAGGGTTAAGTTAAGTATGATAGACATTGTACACCAAGTGATACTAAAAGTGAACAAAAAAAAAGACTCCACAAATATTCCTATGATTGATATACACATTTCATGTACAGAAAATATGTTGACTTTAGTTAAATATGTGAAGGAATGTGGTAAAATTGATTATATTCCATTAACCTTTGCAACACATTGGAGAATAATCATTATATGGATGTTGTATGATGCACAAGAATAAGGTATACATACAGGCACTGGTTCCTCCCAGGATGCACCAACAATTGATGGTCTGAAAATGGCTACTGGTAATTCTCCTCTAGCCTCGTAAACAAGATATTCTGCTATTGATTTTGTGTAGGTGTAAGTATTTGGTCTGTCTTTTATCATCTTTGGGGTCAATATGTTCAATATTTCTGTTCCCATCCAACTACAAACAAAAAATTATGTAAAAAAATGATCTGGGGTCAACGCAGTTATCCTAAATATTTTAGGACAAGCTGACATTTACTTCAGCAGGGCTCATCACACATAGATAAAACAGAGCGACTTGACTTCTCTCTTTCTTGACTTAAGGGCAAAGTTAGGGGAAATCTGGGAGACTTTCGAAAATCGATCCAAATTTTAACGTTTCTTTCCCTGCTACCACATGTTCCCCTACCTTTCACAAAAACGAACAATGATCTTAAAAGGAAGCAATTAACGAGTTTGGAATAAAATATTGAACATCAAACCCTGTATGGGTCACATTTCAGGAACATGGGAGCTCCTTTTATGTGAATATTGAAGAAAAAGTATGATTATTGGTGAAAAAAATACGGACTTGAAAAGACTGACAGGGCAACTGAAACTTCACTTTTTGACTGAAATTGGGCGACTTCACTGAAACCAAGGCGAAGAAGTCGCCCACTTCGCCTGGTTTGGTGAGCCCTGCTTCAGAGATTTCATTTATACAGTTAAAAAAACATTTCAATGTTTAAATGGCGCAGCAATGTTTAATCAAATCTGTGCACTTAGATTAGTGCTGACAGTTAAACACTGGAACATAAGTGAATCTCTGGAAACCGTAACACTTGATGCTTGGATAACTTGAAGTTACAATTTGGTTTCTTCATATTTCAAAATAAAATGATTGGTCCCTTTAATTATATATTTACACAATATGAGCCAATCATAAACAATACCTACTCTGTAGCCTCTAATATTTTGCTAGGATGAAGAGGTGGTTCATATATCTTCTCCTCTATTGTCATCTCATTACAGTTGGCATAGGCAGTGGACACATGCAGAAATGACTGGAGAAAAAAAAAAAAAATTCAATCAGAGGACAGCATGAGAAAGTATAACAAATATCACTTGTGTTAAAATTGACACAGTGTATGATAAAAAGACAATGATATGACAATTACAACTCAAATCTACTGTTACTCTATAAGACAGGGTTAGTAAATATTAACTTTTGTAGTTACTAACCCAAAGGGCTAGTAGAAGATATCAATCACTAGTCCTGTAGATACGGCGAGCACGGTCACCTTTCAGGGTGCGAGTTGGCTAGGGGGGGGTCTGGCCCTCCCCCCCATAAAATTTTTGAAAATCTAGATGCAAAATCCTACAATCTGAGGGTTTTTTGGAGTGAAAATGTCTTTCCCAAAAAGACAGTTTTGAGGGTGTTTTTTTCCCCTTCAAATAAGAAAATAATGAAATTTGATATGATTGCCAATGAGATAGCTACCAATGAACACATGACAATGATTTCACAGTTTAACCCTTTAATGATTAGCAAAACCCATAATACCATGAAGCAAAATACTGCAAATGTCATATCCTTCCAAAGCACTTAAATTGTAGTTTTTAATTTAAGTCAAAATCCTGTATGGTTTTCTCAGCAATGGAGGTTCCTGCTTGTAAACTATGTGCATGAGTGAATTCCTCCCTTTTTCTATGATACTCGGATTTTTCATGACTCCTTATTGCTTCAATTCTAAAATTATCACACTCTGCAATAAAGGAATTTGTTGCCGAACTTGAACCCTTAACCTTACTGATTGTTATGCAGTAATTGCAAGTCATGGTCTTGCATGTACTCGGCGACGCTTCTGATCCAGTCGAGTATTGCAGCCATGGCCTTCCAGCTTTCCAGGAAAGTCCTGATCCATTTCTCCTGATCATAAAGTGAATCCCGTTGGCGTTTTTCCTCGGGACAATCCCGTTTTAAATTGGGGTTTTTAACCCTTTTTATAAAATTCCACATGTTTACAAATGAAATTGTATTTGTCAATGTCAAATTTGCACTTGAATTTTTGAAAACAATTTAACTATTTCAAACGTTTGTGTGATCCGTCCTCCAAGCGCTTTAAACAACGTAGTTTTATAAGTAATTTTCAAGCGCATGTTTGACAGTTGTAAATGGTGTAACCTAAAGGAAAGAAACGAACAGGGACAATAACAGCTTTCCAACTCATCGCGATACATACCGGTCTCGCTTTTTTTACTAGCCCAAGCGGACAAGTATCTAGGAGATATGTGTTGTCCGTGGGGAAAATTACTAGTCTCGGACTAACGGACAATCGTTAATTTCGAACACTGTAAGAGTCAAAATTTAAATTTAATTCTTACTTAGAAATGCTAAAAATAATTTTACATACCGTATTTAGGGTTGTATAATGCGCAGGATTTTGCCCAGATTCTTTAATTTGTAGGAGGGGTGCGCATTATAAACAGGAACAATGTGTTTCACTCTTTCCCAGACCGGGAAATCACATGTCCGCCAATAAAACCCAACACATTTAATATTTTGCAACTTTATTGAAGATGAAGAGATAAATGGTTCTTAAATTCTCCCAGCAAATGAAACATGCTCAAAGGACTGAAAAATATATACGATTGATATTTAATTCTTACATTTCCGAGGGCGATTTTTTTTAAAAGTCCATGCGCATTATAGAGGTTTTTTCTGGAGATTACCAATGCGCATTATACAACACTAAATACGGTACTACTTTTTATCACAAATTACAAATCTAATAACAAACAAAGTAAAAACCTTGAAAAACTAAATACCTGAACAACTGCATAATATTGCATCTTTATCATATATATGCATTTCTTTACATTCTTTATGTTTTATATTTTTTTTCTTTTCCCAGTACATATGTATATTAGTTTATTTTCTCCAAAATGGTGCATGAATAACTACATGCACAGGTGTGTTTGGTGTGTAGTTCATTACAAGATAGTAAAGGACAGTTTGTGACATTTATCTGTTATTTTCCCACCCTCCCATAACATTTTGCTGATGTTTGATAAGAAAACATGATTTTGTATCGAACATATAACCTATAAGTGTTTTGTCTTATATTAGTTAGTTTGTAACGAGAGAGAAAACAATTGGATTTTCTTGAATAAGAAAAACAAATAAAGTCAAACTTTGTTGTTTCGAAGTGGAAGATACTGATTATTTTATCTTGAAATATCTGAGTATTCGGGATTACAGGATAAATTAAGTTAAGCTATGTTGCACGAACCAAATGTTATTTTCGAATTGTCCATAGAAACGGCTTACCCTATTTGAATTTGAGATATCAAGGTTTGACCATACCTTTATTTTAGAATTTTCTTGTAGCTGTACTTACTTTTATATGAATTAGTTTCTTACAGAACATAAGAACTCTGTTTACACCATGAATATTCATGTCAACAGAAAGCCTGTAAAAAATTATTATACAATGAATATTCATATCAACAGAAAACCTGTAAGAATGCTTACACTGTGAATATTCATATCAACAGATAGCATGTAAAATGTTTACTCAATAAACATATCAATATTCATTCTACTCAGAATGAAATGATATTTTGGTGAATGTAATCAAGGGACCTGCCCTAACATCCACCCATTTGGGTCTATGCGTCACTTTACTAACATGGCCAGCAGTCACTCATGGTGGATCGCATTACATCAGTTTACTGGTATTTATTGTAATAAAGCTAATGGTCAGTTTTCATACTAGATTTTAAAAATCATCTGTAATTAACTTTTGAGGTGTTTTCATTCAATACATGATTGTACTAATTAATTATCATCAAATGAATGAATGATTAACTAATTAACTGTTAATCATTACAGAAATACCACAGCACTACAAAGTCACCACCATAATTTCAAATTAATTACTTTCTGGTAACAATAATAAAAGAATCAGTATGGACCAGAACTAACAATTTGGATATACTGATCTCAAATCAGCAGTCACTTGTCACTATTCCTTTGTTCCATAGGTGACAGTGGAGTAAAGGAACTGCTTACCCTTCCGGAGATCCTGAGTTCACCCCCTGTTTTTAGTGAGGTTCGTGTTATTCAATTTTTAGTTTTATGTGTAATGTCTTGTAGATCGTTGTTTGTCCTTTTGTCCTTTTTTCTTTTTGCCATTGCATTGTCTTTCCTTCGATTTATGGATTCTGATTACTCCTTTGGTATCTTCAAACTCTTCTAAGATAAAAGTTTGATTGCAACATTCATTTTGTAATAACTGTAGTACACTTACTTCATTTCTTCATCAAATCTGACAGTCGCTGCTGAGTGGAAGACTATCTCCACATCATCAATAATTTTTTGTTCATCTGTCCGACAAACTCCTAAGTTTTCATGTAGAATATCTCCACAAACTGGTACAAGTTTTCTTTGGAACTCAGGCTGCTCTGCTCTTAATCTGTTAAAAAGCTAAAAAGAAAGAAAGAAACAAATTACATGTACTGTTGCATACCAAGAATGAGATGTTGTTGAGAGAAGAACAAGATATAGAGTGAAAACTGTCTAAAACAAACTTAAAAAAATAACTGCTATATCAATAATCAACTGCACCTGCTGAAGCTCTAATGTATAGTAATAGGAACTAGCCTCTGTGCTACATGGTGCAGCCCCTCTAAAAACAGACATCCACTGGTTGTAATAGACAAATTAAAGACATATCATACACTTTATTCAAGAAATAAATGCATACAATAGACTGTCATTAGGGTTGCATATTGCACATTCATGTATTATGTGCACCCCTCTTTTGCCCTCGAAAATACCCAGAAAAAAGCTAGGTTATATTTATAATGTACATAGATTTTCATGCAAAAATAGTTGTCACAAGTGTAAGCATTTAATGTTCATCATATATATTTTTCATAGCTTTGAGTATGTTTCCTCTACAGAGGGAACCTCATATTTGGAGAATGTCAGTTATAAGTTTTATGGCATTAATTACCTTGCTAGAAATTATTTCCTCGATCCTTTGTTCTGGTTCTTTCCCTTTCTTTGGCCTCATTAGAAGATATAGTGTTTTTATATCTGGACAGGATCGCAGTAATTTTTCAACCAAAGCTTTGCCCATAAACCCAGTAGCTCCAGTAATAAAAATACATTTATCACGATAGAACTCTGGGATTGATGGAATAGAGGAACTCATTGTTCTCCTGCAAGAAACAAATGTTTTCCCGTTTTAATAAGTAATAAAGGGCGGGGCCCTTTTAACGGTAGGCTATTAGATTTTTTGTAATAAGTCATACTCCTACAAAATGTATTCATAGCCAAATATCTGTTCACCGGAAGCATGAAATTATAGAACAAAGTGGTATTTAAATACAAAATAAAAAAAATTATTTCAATACGAAATTCGCAAATCTGTAACCATTTCAATTCTTCTCAATTGAAATAAACTTAAAAGAAAATGATATCAATTGAAATAAACTTAAAAGAAAATTATAATATCAAAATCGAGTGCTACCATGGCTACGAAAAATGATCATTTACAGTGTACATGGATGACGTCATTTTCTAGTGTGCACATATGCATTGCATTTCGTCTGCTTCGGAGAGGAAACATGAAATTGCATTCACTTCTTGATCATCCTGTCTCTGAAAACTTTGTGAGCTGGTGTCAAACATTGAAGAACAGCTCTGCATCGTTTTTATGTATACAGGAAACCTATCGATCATCTCCACAATTTTACAATTTGAAAGTGATTCAAAAATGTGTACATTTCATTTCATTTGAAGTGCATTTGTGTATGATGTTTGGACAACTGATCTCGGATTTTGTCAGGTAAGCCTTTTAACACATTTTCCATGGCAAGGTTAAAAACATTGCAATTTCGTCTGACCCTAACTCTCCTTTTCACTGCCACGCATGCATTATTTTTCCCTCTTTCACCATTTTTTTTTTTCATGATCTGTGATTGGCCCATTGAGGTAGTCCAAGTTTCCTCTGCCGTCGTATTTTTTTTATTCTCGTGACCCTTGATTTATGTTTCTTATTGATTCACCGTGATTTGTGAAATTCTCAAAAATGGCAAATTTTAATTTCCAATCTTCAATCTTTGTCGTAATTTGTAATTTCCGTGAATCGTGATTTGGATTTTTTTTAATTTTCTGAGATTTGTGACCAGAAACCCCCCCCCCCCCCCTTTTCAAATTGATGTTACGGTAAAACGCGAGAGTTCCGGGTAAAATTAAATTTTGCGCCAAAAAATTCCAGAACTTTTTACCCGGAACTCTCACATTTTACCATAACGTCAATATTTCAAATGACCAGCAGATGTCGCTAATTTCGACACTTCCGTAGCTTTAATTTGAGTTTTCAAAAATGTTGTCTGAAAATCGCAAATCGCGAGTGGAAAATGTTCCATGGAGAGTTGTCAGCTGCTGTAAATAAATATTGATGTGTGTTTTCAGGGAGAATTTCCAGACAGGTAGGCCTTTTTTATTCACTAAATTTAAGATGAATGCACAACAGGTACCCCAATGTAAACAAATCGAAGTGACTTATCTTCTATCTTATATTATGTCAGAAACCCAGCATGGATAGAAACTACTGTTTGCTTGTATTTATTGTATATATGTCATACAGTGATATAGTCCGTTTGACCAGCCTAAAACAGGACTAAAAAATTTATTAAAAATCAACAGTTCAACTTATTGATTTTTTTTCATCTACCTACTCTGACAAATAATTTCAGAATTTTGACACTATTTTCCAAAAAGTTGCCCATTAGGTCTCTATGTTAAATATTTGTACCAAATGTGGATATGTGCAGAGGGAGTTAGTATGCTTGTTGTTACCAACTTCCAGTGTAAACAATAACAACAACAGATGTGTTTTTATTTACATTTCACTGTCATGTGATTACCTAATTTGAATATGTCACCAGAACCAAAGCATGCATGAGATGTTCATTTCACTTTCACCAAGTGACAATTTTGATTCGGCTTCAAAATAATCAAACACTTATAGTATTAAATCCTGTTTTTCATCTGAAGTTTTGAGAGGCATGACTATCCTTTCTATATAAGTATTGGTAGAGTTCTAAATAAGGGCAGATAATTTTTAATTTGTAAATATTAATTTATGAAAAGACAAAAAAAATGTTGTTTTTTTCTACCTTTATTTTATATTTTTTCTATTATATTTAAAAACAAATATATATTAATTACTTGTTTTTTTTTATTATGCTTAAATAACATACATAAAACTTGTTTTCATTTTCTAAAAGCATGCAAAGCATGGGCTATTTACATGGCATATCTGGTCAATACACATAGGCTTACTTTATAACCATGTTCTTCGAGTTCAAATACTGGGCTTCAGAAAACACCAAAACAAAAGTGATTTTATTTAGAATTTAAAGAAAAAGATTTAAAATTCAAAGGCTTGCATTTATACTTTTTACTTTGGGTGAAATGAACATCTCATGCATGCTTGGGTTCTGGTGACATTCAAATTAGGTAATCACATGACAGTGAAATGTAAATAAAATCACATGTGTTGTTGTTACACTGTATTGTTTACACTGGAAGTTGGTAACAACAAGCATACTAACTCCCTCTGCACATATCCACATTTGGTACAAATATTTAACATAGAGACCTAATGGGCAACTTTTTGGAAAATAGTGTCAAAATTCTGAAATTATTTGTTAGAGTAGGTAGATGATATATGAGTAAATGTGTGAAGAAAAAAAATCAACAAGTTGAACTGTTGATTTTTCATTAATTTTTTAGTCCTGTTTTAGGTTGGTCAAACGGACTATACATAGTAAGTTGCAAAATGTTGTTTATATGAAAAAAAAATCGATGTTAAAAAATAAAAAAAAAAAAAAAGGGGGGGGGGGGGACATCTAAAAAAAAAGAAGAAAAAAAGTGTGTGTGTGGGGGGTGGTGGGGGGAACATAGGGTCCTGTCCACACGTACCTGTGATACAAATGTAAAAGAAATAATAATTGATCAATGATACAGAAGAAACATGCTGGTACAGGTCATTTTCCCGAACATAATTCAACTGAAGAAAGCTGCCCAAATAATATGTAAATAAATTGAAAAAGAATGATCAAAAATCAAATTAGGTGCTCAGTTCCGTCCTCTTGATAGGTAGCTCCTTGCTATATAAGGTACTGAATGCAAAACATTTTCAATAATCGAGAAAAAAAAGGGGGAGGGTCTTTTCCTCCATGGTTGTGCTTTTAGTCTCAAAGATCAATGTGATTAACTTTAGGGGTTGTTCTACTAATGACGAGTAATGTGAAATAACAAATGTTGGATAGCAAAAAATCTTTTAAACTTGCAAATAAAAATGTCGAATGTTATGTGTTTATCTTACCTTTGACCTGTGCTGTAACCTATCAAAAAGGAAATATGTCAAACAGCGCCATCTGGAAAATTTTACTATTCTTCTTCTTCTGTGTATTAGCCTCCTTTAAATAGGAGCACCTCCAGCAGTGGAGTAAATCCCTACTTATTGTCATTATAATTAACTATTTTAATGTTAAAACTTAAAATACTTTAAAATATTAAAAAATATTAAAAATAATTATTTACCTATCTATATACAAAGTAGGGGTAGGATGGCGAGCTTCATTTACTTAATTATTAAAAAAAAAAAAAAAAAAAAAAACTACCGACTTCAATTTTAAAACATAAAAATATTTCTTTCATAAGAAGGGAGCCATATGCATGGATGTAACTTTTGTAGACGTGTTTCTTAATAGATAGGTGTTCAGTTATCATTTAGGAGGCATAATTCAGAAATAACGTTTATAAAAATATAAGGTTAAAATCTAAAATGAGAGAAAAGGTATCATAGCAAAATGCGAAATAAGAAATATTAAAATATTTGATTAAAATCTAAAAGATAGTCTCAATTTTATCCTTATAATAATAAAATGTAAAATTAATGTCCTTACTTTTAGAGAGAAAAATAGATAATTTCATATTTTATTGTATCAAGAGCTCGTGTACGGGGTTTTCATTAATTCATTTGTTCAACTATATACATTCATACGCCATTCTGTAAATTCGATATAGCGTCTACCCTTTCCAGTTGATTTTGTCCATATATCAATCTTGTCTACAAGATTGATACCTTATAACGTTTAGTCTGTTACATGAAGTTGGAACAGAAAATTCCTGGTAAGTTTCTCTATTTCGCTCATTAGAACGTTGTCATTTCCAATACAGCCTTCAAACGAAGTACAGTCTATAACCAGCTTTGTGATAGCTAACTTGGTATTAAATCTTTCCGTTCATGTCTGTGATGTTAATTTTTTCAAAATAGTCTCTTTGATGATTGTGAAATGTTTTTCCCGTATACAGGAGAGAATTAGACATCAGATGAATAATAGTTTCATCATCAGCTTTGCAGAGCGGACAGGTTGGGTCTATACTGTTATTGTTGAACTTGTGTTTGTCTATTTGAAGGATATATGATACAGTCATAATTCTTGCCTTTACAATAGCTTTTCTCGTTTCCAATCTCGGTTCCAGGTGTAAGTTCCATACATTTGAACTTTTTCCAATTTCTAGATTCTTGATATTGAGATACTTCAAACTTGACTTGCTTTCAGCCTCTTCTACTAATTTTGCGTTCAGAAATTATTAAATTTTTTACTGACTTCTCTTTTTCAATGTACTTTTTTGGTAAGGAATTCTTTAGTGCCTGAATAGATCATGGCATGTCATACATCTGAATTAGTTCAAGAACTTTACAGAAGAAGCTTTGTTTGTTGTCATAATTTGTGCAGATCTGCCTGTCCATCACTTCTTTTATGCGCTCATTGTTACAGGAAAGTGTGGAATACAGTAGGGAAGGTTGCCTTTTATGTATTTCTGCTTCTATAGATAGACAGTGCTCCTAACAATAACAATACAGCTGAGTTTGAAGTTCTGTCTGGCAATGATTGTATATGCCGTAAGCATTTTCTATGAAATACCTCTAGTTGTTCCATGTTTCCTTTATTTAAAGGAAGTATTTCTAGTCCATAAATCACCAAATAAAAAGCGCCTAGAACGTACTAACTCGAATAATTCAAGCCCTTTCCGTCTCCGATTCTCTCCGCCTTCTGTTAATGAAGTGATCGATAGAGAGTGGAATATAACGACTGGATTATTCGGGTTAAGAACCTACCAATCGTAACTACTCGGCCATTCTCGCTACCCTGTGAATAACCTCGTACGTACATAGTAGAAATTCTTTTTAAATTGTTTGCCGGAAGTTAGGTTAAGTTAAGCCGCACAAAAATATAGTCCACGAAAATCCAATATGGAAGACATACTAGGTAAAATCTAATCATGCAAAACTAATTAAACTTTGATTGAAATATAGAAAATTGCTTAAAATATAAACTCCCCTCATAGAGGGTGTGCCGGGGGTAGAATAGGCACCAGGTTTCTCCGCCCTAGAGACACTAGTCCTCTAAAAGGGGTCAACCCCGCGGGAACCCCGGGGTATAGAAATGGGACCGAGAGCTTCTTCGGCTTGAAGGGGCGTCCGTCGGTTGTGCGGGATGTAGAAATTCACAACCAACCCGTCCTGCGGATGAGACGTAAATAAAACCGAGTTCCCGTGTTGAGAGATTGCCACACTCTCCGCACGTTATAATGCTCATGATGAGTGGTCCATAAGAGACCTGTTGCACTGGCAAAATTATCCGTCCATACCCATCACCTTTCCTTGTTTCGAGTCCCGTGGCGTTTAAATTTTTAAATGTTCTCGTCCTGAATATAGCTGAAAAATTGCTCGCTGGACGTTAAACACCAACCAATCAATCAATCAATCAATCAACTTAAAATATAACTTTATCAAACTTTCATGTAACTGACATGTGAAAAGTAGTGCGATGTATACGCCTAATGCATACGAGGTTATTTACAGGGTAGCGAGAATGGCCGAGTAGTTACGATTGAAGAACCTACTAGTCTGGTATTCGTGACCCCTCGGATTTTTTTTATTTGATATCATATACCGAGGGGTCACGAGTACCAGACTAAGAACCTACGTGCAATCGTAACTACTCGGATATTGTTGCTACCCTGCAGAGTAGCGACAATGGCCGAGTAGTTACGATTGAACCAACGTGTACAGTGAGCGACAAGAACCAATTTTTGGCGTTTTATATCATATACATGTACATCTACAAAGATTGTGTTTTTTTATATCAAAGTTCAAAGTAATTTATTGAAAGAAAGTCCAAAATTAAACATCAATTTACAAAGACAAGACAAAAGAGATGACTAGAAATAAACATGCATAAGTATATCAGAAATCGCACCACAGAAACTAGAGGGGGCCAAAAGGGTGTTCTCTGTGTTTGTATGCATGTAGAGCATTTATTGGCTGTATCAACCAATTTTGATGGATTTTTTTCCTTTTAAACATTTTCTTTACATCAGTGAAGTATCCAAAGGATTTCTTGATAGTTCTTACCGTTTCCAAGATAAGAAAGATCAAAATGGGCTCAACACCGACAAATTTGAATTTTATTAGCAGTCCGATTTCGATATTGATTTTTAATACAGTAGTGTTTTTACCTTTAGTTTATTTGTGCCTATGGTTTCCGAGATGAAAAGGACCAAAATAAATGTTATTTTAAGTTTTTATATGTGTATGTACCTTTGTGTCTATTTAAAAATTCCTTTCTGTAGTTTTATTGTATCTTTTACCATTTCAAAGATCATTTTGAGAGTACACACGTCCAAAATTTTGAATTTTTATTTAAAGTCCGATTTTAATGGTGTTTCTTTTATTACGTTCCTGCGAAATTTCTTCCTGTACTTTTCAAACAAGTTCTATCGTTATAACCGTTGTTAGCCGATACTTTTCAAACAGGTTCTATCGTTATAACCGTTGTTGGTCGATACCCATTTTCAGTAAAATTGGTGCAAACCGAGGAAACCGTAACTTGTTTTTATTAAAGTTTCTGTATACATCAGATGGCCGTTACTTGTCTTTGAGTCTCCAATTTTAATTAAACTGGTACATGGTATAAATGCGCTAGATTAAGTCTGTCCCCACTGTTTCATGCGCGGACATATTTCAAAGATGTGGTTTCATTTGATATGCAGAGAAATATTGTGACTATAAATATTCCATCTGTTAAGTTTTTTAATTTATATAAATAATAACCGTGTATAACGGCGCATTTTAGCTGTTGATTTCGTTGATCGCATCTATCCCATTGAGCTTGAAATAAAGGACACCACATATATCTGCTTCATACAATCACCTACACCTCGAAAATGACATCCCGTACCATAGCAGTCCGGTGTAGCAGGCAATTTGTTCCGACCCGTCAGATGGGCCGGCCGGAATACATAGACTAGGCTAAAAGGGCCGGTCGGAATGAATATCCTAGGCTGAATGGTCCGGGTCTAGGCAATTTGTTCCGACCCAAGTTGAATGCAATAGCTAATGCAACAAAAGTATCATACTGACGTAAATTTTCAGTATATTCTGTATTTTCAACGTATTTCAACAGTGTCGAGTACGCACTCTCGTCCATGTTAAAGTGCAGTGAAATATTGTGTTCACGTTCATATATATAGTATTACGCATGGGACACTCGCGGCTATTTTATCAAACCGTTGACCAACATTTTCGATTTTAATCAACAAACAAACGAATTACGAATTAAAAAATATATACACACATAGCCGAGATGAATATTTCTATTGATAATACGTTGTAAATTACAAAATATATATAGGTTTATAAATGTAAAAGCAGGTCGGCTCATATTGCCTGGCATCGGAACAAATAGCCTAGGCTCAAAGTTCCGTACAGGAACAAATTGCCTAGGCAATTTTGGCCGTCCGGAACATCTGGCGGCCGGACCATCCAGCCTGATACACCGGTTAAGAACGAAATTTTACGACAAAGATATTTCAATTTTCCTATTCTTATAGCAATATTCCAGCAACACCCACATATGGAGTATATATGATATTCCAGTGTTTGTGGTTCACATCAGGATTTCATTAATAGAGGATTGCTGCTAACAAGGAAGTTTATGAACCAAGGGTTCCTAGTTGTTAAGGTGAAGTCATCTCTTATAAAGTTTTACGGTCGCCTCCATAACTTTCTTATCCGTTGCGGTGTATCTGTGACGCAAATAACGGCGCGCGGCTATGTTCCATTTGTCGTTATATCGATCCTGTCCTTTTCTCATTCATGACTTATCACTGGGTTTATTTGTAACAAGAATAACACGACGGGTGCCACTAGTCACGGGAGCGGCAATTTCTTACCGTTCTGGAGCACCAGAGTTCACCCTTGGTATTTAGTTGCCCAATCTTTATTTTTCTGTGTAGCGTTTTGTAGGTCATTGTTTGTCCCTTTTCGTTTAACTATTACATAGCCTGTTCTTCGATTTACGACTTCTGGTATCTCCAAACTTTTCGTATTAACTCTGAAGGTAAAAAAAACCCAGCTTACTCCTTGATCAGATGTAGCTGACTGGGAGTTATGTCCCACAGAGGTAATTGCATATCGAAAAAAGGAATACTTCTGCAGTCTTTCCATCCATTTATTGTTTCCCAAAATGCTAGTTACACGGCTGGTAATCGGCACAAGCAGAACAGTTGGTTCTGCAAAGAAATTCGTGAGGATAACTTCCGGTTTTGGTGGAGGAGAGTTCACGAAGACGCTTCGCAAGGTATGTACATGTCAAAAATTGTAATTTTCTTTTTTACTACTCGAATATTGCAAAATCAGAGAATGCTATGCTGTGGCGAATGCTTTCACGATTAGAAACATGTATAGTTTATTCTTGTATATGAAGACAAAAATTGTGACACTCTTACATTTATAAGTTGTTCTTGATAAAGATGCAAGTTAAATTTTCAATATTTTTTTCATCATGGGAGTCTAAATGTAATCGGGGATAAATTCCGATTCGTTAGAAGTAAATTGAAGTCTAGATAAATCTACAAATTGTCAATTTTCTCGTTTTCCTGCTTGAGGAGATCGGTTCTGATAGAGCACATTGCGAATGCATGAGGAGATTTCCTAGTTTTGGTACGACACATGTAATCCACTGTATAATCACAAATTGTGCATGTCTGTCTGGTAATGAATTCACGAACTGATGCCCTTCTTCCCGTCGGGTTTTTAAAAGTATAAAAGTAATATTTCATTGTTCATGGGCTGTCCACCTAGAAAGAAACATTTCATTTAAGGAAAATGCACTGTAAGATAATTTTATAATCAAGAATAATTAAACTTAATGTGAATCATATCTTTATAATTTCTAATACAAATGATACACTCTAAATTAAATATCACAGTTGAGAATAATATTAATTTGTGGTTTGTTTTTCTATTATGTAGTGTGTTATATGTGTACACACTTGTAAAGCGCTTTACCGATTTTAAGGATATGTCCACAGTTTAATTGACATCTTGTGTTTAATTTATTCACGACTACTAGCACTAAGTGAATGTTTATTTACGTTAGACCTATGTATGTGCTGAAATCATGTAATATTATAACTTGTATAGATCTGCGGTGATGTTTCCGTCATCTTTAGTAAAAAGATTGCGCCGAATAGATGGGGAAACCCGTTTGAAAGAATATAAATATTTTGAAATTGAAAGAGATTTTTTTTAATAAACTTGGTCTCCTGATTGATGGGGATTTTAAATTTGGTGTACTGCTACTTGTTTTTGTTCGCTTCCTTGGCGGTAATACAGGCAATCTATATCGAAATGGTTTATTGTAAAGAGTCAATGTCAGTCCCCTTTTCCTCTTTCCCTTGAATCCTGGCATCTCCTGAGTGGACAGAGAATAGTTTATTTTGATTGGAGTATTTATCAGTTTTGTGTTTAAAAGTGTCAATTTATCAATTTTGCAGAAAACAATTAACAAAACTAGCAAATCTCCTCATGCATTCGCAATGTGCTCTATCAGGACCGATCTCCTCAAGCAGGAAAACGAGAAAATTGACAGTTTGTAGATTTATCTAGACTTCAATTTACTTCCGACGAATCGGAATTTATCCCCGATTACATTTAGACTCCCATGATGAAAAAATATTGAAAATTTAACTTGCATCTTTGTCAAGAACAACTTATAAATGTAAGTGTCACAATTTTCGTCATGTTTTTCGTGGGCCGATTGATTTTGCGAGAGTTACACTTCATATACAAGAATAAACTATACATGTTTCTAATCGTGAAAGCATTCGCCACAGCATAGCCTTCTCTGATTTTGCAATATTCGAGGAGTAAAAAAGAAAATTTCAATTTTTGACATGTACATACCTTGCGAAGCGTCTTCGTGAACTCTCCTCCACCAACACCGGAAGTTATCCTCACGGATTTCTTTGCAGAACTAACTGTTCTGCTTGTGCCGATTACCAGCCGTGAGTTAGGTGAAATGTAGTAGGATATGAGGTGCAATGATTGCTTCCCACATACGTGAGGTAGACTGTAGTACAGTTAATTCCTATATTTGTCAATTAGGTGAACTGTATTCAGTGGTCAATATTTGATTCCCACCTGTGTTAAGTACTTATGTGAATTCCAGGGAGATACAAACGTTTATATTGGTCTTTACTTTTCACCCATGTTAACGTTAAGGTTACTATCAGTATTACACACAGTCGAGTGATTGTAGTTTAACGCCAAATGAGCAATCGTTTCAACTCTTATCATGATGAGAACAAGTTCCATTGGATGAGATGATGCCAGCTTTGTACTAGACCAACACCCTTAGTTGGATTTTTTTAGTGTTAGCTCATTGATACAAGTCCGCTGGAAGATACAACATGTATGTCTCCACTCGGACAAATTATCCCGATTCTGAGCCAACCAGTTTTTGATCTTAATGCTGCGTGCTTAGTCGAGAAGCAACAAATACTAAATGTATTCCCAAAGTTTTTCGTTTGACCCAAGTGCAACCGGGGATCAAACCCACGATCCACCGCATACGAGGCGAGCATGCCAACCATTACACCACCGACATGTTTTTTGACAGCAACATTTACCTTGTTGCCAAGTGGTTAATATGTTTCTATCTTCATGGCAACAACTTTGATATATATATTTCTAGATAGGCCAAGATGAATGCCAAATACTCTAGGTTTATAATTATTTTTTTTTAATAGATGTTTCACCTTTTGCAAAGTGGCTTTGATATATCTCCGACTACCTTGGTATATATCAACTTGACATTTCTAGAGGTGAAAGGTTAAATATGATTTTTAAACACTTCAGTTTTTTTATCTTGTTTTTAAGTGGAATTGATATTGCTACCACGATCTTTCTAGGTGAAAGGATAAAAGTCAAATCCCTTGCTTATTTTTACCCTCAAAGCATAAGGTACCCCTTTGTATTGATGTCTGAAATATATACTATAGTATTTACACATAGAAAGTGGGACTAATATATGAATAACATAATTGTAAATTCAAAGAAAGACAAATAAAATATATTCCTCTTCTAGTATCACTTGGGACTAAAATAAGACATTGCCCATTTCTGGCAAGTCTAATGACTTGGTAGGTAGCTCTTCAAACAAGTAGAAACTGCTACAGCCAATCAGAGAGCAGGATGGCCATCTTGGATTTTTGAATTCTATTTAAAAAGTAACAATTCACAGGGAAACATTTCTAGTAAATCTGATGACTTGTTATGCAGTAAGAACTGGAGAAGTCTAAAATATCTTAATCAGAGGCCATCTTGGATTACAACTTGCATATAAAAGTAACAACTCTTAGCAGAACACATCAAGCAGTATGCAGACTTCGAATTCATATAAAGTAGTTCTGGAGAAGCCAACTGTTTTACTAAACAACCAGGAAGCTGATAGAGAAAATCCACTGACTGAAACCCTTGTCACAATCAGTTCAAAGAAAAAATGCATTAAAATTAAATAAAAATATAATTTGTGTACATCATCCAAATAAGTGAAATTTGGTGTACATATATACTAAAAAAAACACGTTAAAATATGACAAGAAAAATTCCAAATTTTGAAATTTCACCTTGAACAGCACAAACACCTACTTACTTATAAGCTATGCATTTTTCTGAAACAGATTTTTCTCAGGAATTCAGTAAATAAACTCATAAAAAAAGACAAGAAATAAATGCTTTGCATCCTTAAACACCCTTTTTGGCACTTTAGGGGGTGGTCTTGTTTTGAAAGGAGTAAGGCTACAATTACAACCGTTATTTTATGCCAAGGGTCGTCCATTAATTTTCAGGACGAGTCGTTTAGAATATATGTCATTGAAGCGAATCCATCATGTCTAGATGAATGATGATGACAGACCAATAACAAAAACTTTGCAGTCATAAACATATAAAAACAAGGGCAATGCAAAGCGTGGCATATCCCCTCACCTAAAAATTTGACCCGGTGACCTTGATCTTTGACAATCAATAGGGTTCCAGATTCTCTCAAGGACTAAGTATGTACCAAGTTTGGTCAAAATCCATTGAAGGATGTTGATTCTAGAGTGTTCACAAGGATGTTACGGAAGGTAGCGTTACTATATCCCTTCGCAATTTCGTTGGCGAGGAAATACAAAAAAATGTGGATGCAATTAGGTCTAAAACATCCTAGCTTTGACTTTTTATTTTGTAAGATATTGAAGTGGTTCTACATCCAAGACATTCAGCTTCCAAGGAGGAATCAACAGGATCAATTCATACAATGTTATAATTATACAAGTATTCTTGGAGACTGATTAACATAAGCTTTCAGCATGTACCTGAATCCACATTATGTATTTTTCGAATAAATATTGTTTCAACTAACAGGAATAAAAAGACTGAAGAGTCACATATCAATGACATTTCTTTTTATCTACCTGTGGCAATAAGATATTGACTTTATACAGAAATGCTAAAGGAGTACTTGTCAATGCAATGTCATCAAAGGTTGAAATTGTCCTATATTTTAACCTTTTTAAAAACTCTTAAAATGGTTCTACTCTTAAGGCTTTGAAAAATGATTAAAAACAATTACAAGGTATCTCTGAACAAGTGATTGTTGTTTAAAACCAAGTGAGCGTTTCTTTATTTTAGCTATACATTTATATCATGACGGGAACTAGTTGCTTTTTGACAAGATGATGTGCGCTTTGTACTAGATTAATCTGGCCGAGTTAAGATTTTTATATTGTTATCTCATTGAAACATCAGTCCACACTGAGGTAAACATGTCACTATAATCAGATACATTATTCTGAACTAGTCAACATGCCTTTACTCTTTACTTCTGAATGTTTTGCGGAGATGCAACAAATACCAATTTTATAGTCTTTGGTTTGATCTGTAAGATGGGCGATTGAATCTGGAATCTACTGCCAACAAATCCCAATTCTATATAAAAATAATGTAACCACCCATAGTACCAATTTATCTTTTTCTGCTTCAATTTCATTTGGAAGAGATTTAAAATTGCCTTCCATGAATAGCCCTGGCAATAAAAGTATTGTTTTTTTTTACCCCCATGTATATAAAATGTCATTTTTTTCCTCACACTTTCTGTTACATATCTATATCTTCTTCTAAATTAAGATTAGACTATGCAAACAATTTTCTAAAAACTCCAAAAAAATTGTATACGATTGGCTTTATTTTATTCTAATGTCATTTTACTGGACCAAAGCAGCAGCTGTGGAGGACTCACTGAAAAAGAGAGGAAAAATAAATAAATAACTAGTATTACTGTGAGTACAGCTCACTAAGATATATCCCCCGCTCCCCACATCTGTCCAACCTATTTCCATAACCAAAACATTACTGATTGTTCCGACCAAAAATGAAAGGGACCCTCCTCTCTTCACCGGTAAGCTGCTGATAAAATTTCAAAACATTCTGAGAAACACTACTCAAGTTATCATATGACATAGGGTAAAAATCCTATTTTCCGACATATCAAGTCCAACAACTCTGGAACGGCAAAAGTGAAAATCGTCAAAAATGAATGGGAGCCTCCTCTCTTCACCAGTAAGCTGCTGATAAAATTTCAAAACATCCTGAGAAAACACTACTCAAGTTATCATACAACATAGGGTAAAAATCCTATTTTCCGTCATATCAAGTCCAATAACTCTGGAACAGCAATAGAGAAAATCGTCAAAAATAAAAAGGGATCCTCCTCTCTTCACCAGTAAACAGCTGATAAAATTCTAAAAGATTCTAAGAAACACAACTCACGTTATCGTACGACATAGGATTTGTCTACAGACGGATGGACAGACATGATGAAACCAGTATACCCCCTACAACTTCGTTGCGGGGGGTATAACAACATGATGTACATCATTCAATAAAATGTGAAGGACGTGTAGATCGTGACCGTAGTTAGATAGATATCTCCTAATGCAATCAATGCCCATCACAACTAGTGTAATGAGTTCCGTCGCTGGGCAAAAACCCCCAAAAACTAGAGGCTCAGTGGGCTGAGCCTGTGTCGCTCACCTTTCATTCTGCTTTGAGGAAACTTAATACACAACCTTCCATACATGTAGATGCTTCCTACCAAGTTTGGGTTCATTTGGCTAGGCAGTTTCAGAGGAGAAGATTTATTAGATATCAACACATCAGAAACAAGAATTGTCTGTGGCGGCCATGTTTGTTAACCGATCGGGACAAAATGAGCAATCTTTATAGAGGACCTTCCATAGATGCTTCCTACCAAGTTTCGGTTCATTTGGCCAAGTGGCTTCAGAGGAGAAGATTTTTAGAAATCGACCAATCAGAAACAAGAATTGCCTGTGGCAGCCATGTTTGTTAATGAATCGGGACGAAATGTGCAATCTTTATAGAGGACCTTCCAAGGATGCTCCCTTTTAAGTATCGATTCATTTGGCAAAAATTAAAATATTGTTTGTTTCCCCTTTTCTGACCGACCCGATAAAATCAGCCTGACTGGGTAAATTTTTATTGACTTCCGCAAAAGAAAAATAAAAAGTTATTTGGGAAATTTGTTCCATTCCGTTGCGGAAACGAGAGAAAATTATTTGTTCAATTTCAATTCGGAATACTTCTAGAATTACGTATGACTTCATCGAAGGTCATTGAGGCAAATCCATATCGAAAAGCAATAACAACGATGGACACCACATGGTGTCTTGGTGCTGTCGAAAACCGGAAAGGTTGAAAAAACTTTGATTAGCAACGCATTAAAAAAGATCGGAAGTAAAAATACATGAGATGATTTTTTAGAGGAGTTGCTCGATGACATGGAAGTGACCGACGATGAAAATGATGCCTTGAACAAAAAAAATGTAAACGTGACCGTGTTGGGTAGATAATTCTGCCAAGTGCTTATTATGAGGTTCATTTGATGAAAAAAAAAAAAAAAAAAAAATTACCTACCTACCTACTACCTTGAGGGTAGGGTCGCAAAAGGGGAAACAAACAATTTTTTAAGGTTGGCCTTACATCGTGACCTGTCAGTTTTATTGGTGGTGCAAACCATCGACCTGTCGCAAGTCACTGACAAACTTTATCTCATATTGTTGTACACCTCCCCCTGATTGCATAGGTAGTTGTAAATCCAACTACCATAAGATCACGACGACCCCCAAAAGTAATTACGACGTTGTCTCCTCTTGACCCCTTTTATCATGGGTTTATTTGGAGAAACATTATTTTTATCTATTTGAAAAATGCAGACAACAAATTTAATAGTGAATCTTAAGAAAGAAACCCTCAAATAAATTCAAAGTTTTGGGTTTTGGCCCCATTTGGACGACCTTGTATCATAAAACAGTAAAACTAAATTCATTTTCATTTATCAAAATTATTTAATTAAGAAAAATAAGACAGACTTTTTAAAGTATTGTTAATATTACAACACCCGTTATGTGTCTGATTGAATCGATTTCACTGTAAATCAAAGTCTAGGGGAATCCAAAATCATTAATAATATAAACTAGAGAATGTAAAAAGATGTTATTTTTGGTTTTTGGTAGCAAATGAATGGAGGACGAGGCCATAGAATAAGGGGACCACACAAAAACCATCACTTTAAAATTTGGTCTAAAAGTGGTTTTAGAAAAGATATCAAGACTATTGATTGTATACATACTATTTCCAGTTTGGAGGTAAAACCCTCTTTTTTTTGTAATATCTTGCCAATCTGTGGATTCTAGCTTCTACTAGAATAAGTCGGAATTTTGAGTCCTTGTCCTGAAATTAATTAAATATTATTACATATTAGTGGGGTACCGATCATCGGAAACATCGACTAATCAGTCGGACGTCATCATAAGATCTGATGATCGATTTTTAAACCTTGTGGTCGATTCTGATTCTATAGTGTAAAACATATATGCTTAACTTTGTTCTTTGGTTGGTTTTTTTTTTGTCTCCATACTGACAAAAATATTGCAGTTTTATTCCAGCTGGTTTTTTTTGCCCTTAATACTGATAAGCATCTGGCAATTTTGTCCAAGCGTACTTTTGACCCTCAGTCAATATACATATTTGGACTAGTCTATTATTTATCTACTTCCCGGAATAGTCCATTTTTATATTAGGTGTTACACATATGGAAAACGATCTTTTGTTTTGTTCTAAGTTAATGTTTACAAATGGAAATATTGTAGTTTGTAAATATATTATTTGATTTTATTCAAATATTTACTTTTGTCAAACACATATTTGGACTAGTCTATTATTTATCTATCTATATCAGGTGTTACACATATGGAAAATGATCTTTTGTTTTGTTCTATTTTAAAGTTAATGTTTACTAATGGAAAAATTAATTTATAAATTTATGATACAATTTTATTCATATCTTTACTTTTGTCAATCATACTCTTGAAATAAAGGCTATTTGATTAATTATAGTCAGTAAATACATTTAGCAGGCAATTGTCACCGATGATCGATCGATGTTGATATAACGATCATCGATCTTGAAAATGTTACCGATTCCCATCACTATTACATAAACACATACAGTCAAACCTGTCACCTTTGTATAATGGTCACCTGATGATAACGGTCACTTTCGTGCTCTCCCGGTGCATTTTACTATATATTTTAATTTGATATAGAGGTCACCTGTTCAATGTGGTCAGCCTTCACCATTTATATGTAAATTTCAGTGTAAAACCTTTGTATAACGGTAAATTTATTTTAAAAATAATACCGGAAGTGATTTCGAAAGATCGGTATTTTTCTCAAATGTACCAAAAATCCCGACGTGTTACAAAATATATTGATTAATTTAATTAACTAAATAAACAAACACCATTTATTTTGTGAATAGTAAATTACATAAAAGGCAGTTTATCCCCAGGCGTTATTGGAGATTCTTATTCAAAACGACGAGAAAAGAAATTCACTCACCAAAAATATTTTGTATCTAGTACATCATGTCAAAATCAACAACATCCGTAAATAGGAAAGCTTTGAAATTAGACAACAAAGTGAAAGTGATAATTCATTGTGATGTTGGGAAAAGTTGTCGGGCTGTGGGCGAGGAGATGGCTGTTGGTCGTACCCAGATAATGATCATTTTAAAAGAAAACGTGAGATTTTTGACGATTTTGAAAACAATGCTTCCAGTTCAACGTTGTGTTACTGGAAATTGTTTATTAAATATCTTTCTTTATTTATTTATTATCATATTGAGATAATTTCATCGACAATAAATGTAAACAAGAGTAATATTACGACAGGAACAAAATAACAACTAAAACATTATTAAAAACACAAGATGTAATGAAAAATGTTTATTTACAACTAGCGTGCAATATTTTGTTGAAATATCAAAACCCTTGATATAAAGGTAACCTGTATATAGTGGTCATTTTGTTAATCTCCCCCAGGTGACCACTATAGACAGGTTTGACTGTATTATGGTTTTTGTTGTTGTTCGGTCAGTTGGTATTGGTGGCATTGTCGACCATCACATTAAACTTAATTAATCTAATTCTGTAACAACAGGGTTGTGGAAATACGGAAATGTTCTGCTGGTCTCCGGTCAAGTTATCTGAAAAAAGTTACTTGTCTGCACTTGATTTAAATCAAAGTATGAGTCGAATGTAACCTTGTTGCAATGCAGCACAAAATAAATCTACAGCTTGCATCAAAACCTTTTGGTATCTTTCCAAGTCCTGCACGGGTGTAGCTTGGGGTCAAATATTATAGAGGCAGGGGGTCTTCACACCCTCCACCCAGAAACCACCGTCATTTTAAAATAATATTACACCAGTTTTGGGTGAAGAAAATTTCCCCTTGAAAATTCAATTTGGAATACGGCGGTACCTTTCCTAAGCTATTCATGCACGTTTCAAGTCGAAATATGTTCCGAACAACTAGAAATCTGCAAATCCGTGTGCATGTTTATCGTCCTCGCTATTGTTGTGGAGATTGATTAACTTTCGGTTGCTTTGTTCCGATGATTGCCGATCATGACCTCGTGAAGAAAAGATAAACAATCATGGATGCTGAGGTAAGCACGCACACATTCCTGACAATTATTATTGAGGAATCGTCTGTTTCATGTCGTGTGAACCAATTTTTTTTTGCACTTATTCTTATGGAATATATTTTAATATTTTTTCATCAACTGAACATTGCGCACGAGTGATAATCTCCTCGAAAGAGTTCAAATCTTGGGTCATGCGCATATCCTTTGCATTACTGTACGGGAAAACTGAATTATCTACTGTCAAATATTTTGCGATTTGCTCTTAATATCTGCTTTTGCACAGATATTTAATGTTATGCAGTTAAAATTAAGTGTCCTGGGTGGCATAATTGTAATGTTGAGTGTGTACGTGAATGTTGTTCAATGCCAAGTGAGAATTTTTTTTTATAGAAGTAACTTTTTTATTAAGGCTTTTCCAGGAAAAAATACCTGGGGAAGTCGGAAGTTCGTCAATAACTTGGGGTACTACCACCAGAATTTTAATTATTTTTGGGGTACCACCACATAAACATAAATACTTAAAATGACCCTAACCTAGAAAATGGAAATTAAATTTGAAACAGACTGATCAAATCTGTAATACTGTTTAATGGCAGTAATGCAAGTACAAGTGTGTTGTTTATCTATTTTTGAGGGAGAGGGTTTAAAACCAGGACAGGTATTTTCCAGTACGTTCATAGGTATAACTTTTGAATGGAACGAGATATTTTCATGATGTAAATTCCATAATAAAGAAGATATTAAAGGCTTTAATTTTTTTTTTTAAATATTGACATTTGATGCCCTAAATTGTGGCAGGACAGTATTTTTCAATAGCGGAAATGACGATAATTTGTATCAAAATATTTGTTTTGATCACGTATAACTCTTTTAAATCAAATGTCTGTCAAATAAATGTTACACCATTGGGGGTCCATTCTAAAGCTTATATCTCAAGGATTAATAATATGCAGTTTATTATTTTTGGATAAATACTTTTTGAGAAATCGTGCAATTTGATCACGTTCCGTTTTCGACTGGTACTTTATCTCGGAACCCAGGAATGAAAATAAAAGAATCAGGTACCAGTTCATCATTCGTATTTCTCCATCTTTTACATAACATATCATTTGGAATATTTCAGAAGATAAAGGGAGACAATTTGGCTTAAAAATCACGCAAAAGAAACGAAATCGCAGAACAAACAACCGAATATTAAACACCGTTTAACGAACAACACAGTGGCACGACTTGCCGGCAAGTAGGTCTATTTTAATATACTGAAATGGTAAAAATACCGACAATCGCGATTAATTAAATAGAAATTTGACAACAACCCCCAGAAAAGAAATACTTTTATGCCCCCCACCTAGATAAAAATAAAATTGATGTCTTTCCGACCCTACCGGGTATTTTTTTCTGAAAAAGCCCTTTGATGATGATGTCTGTTTATAACTCACTTAAACAATCCACAAATAGACATGTTGCTCCAATAAGAAATATTCAGGTCAGGCCAATATCTACCAAGGGGACCATACTAACCATCACCCCATGATAGATATATTTGAGATGGTAGAAATTAAAAACATTTGTCATTGATGTCATATCAGAATGTCATGCAAGATTTTTTCAGAAACATTTTGAATAGATCATTCCTTCCAAAGTTTCAGTTCAAATACAACATGTCTCCATGCAGAATATTTCACAAATAATTTTTGTTAATTGGAGATCCTATCCAGGGCATTCCACAGCAGCCCGACACCATGCAAATTGCATTTTCCCCCAGCTACTTTGCTTTGAAAAATGAAAATGTCAAATTGAAAGTAAAATACGGCTTTGTTTTGCAGGATCCCTCCTCCTTCTACTTTAGAATTATCACCTCCTACTTGAAAATGAGTGGAATGCCCTGCTATCCATACAAATGTAATACCTTCCTGTTTCTCTCCATGTGCTTCCTGATATTAACAGCTTTCTTGATAAGATGGTACAAGTCTTCTGGTAAATCAGGAGCTAAACCTTTAGCTTTAAGAATTCTCAGAATTTTGTTGCCAGTTACAAATCTGACCTGTGCAACACCATGTGAATCTCTCAATATTACACCTATAAAAAATTAAACAACTACTCATGATAATTTTAGATGATTGTGGGACTTTCTCTTTCATCTGATCATGGATCAGGTTTAACATCATTATATAGCCTTTCATTTGTATGTGAAACCTTGAATTCGGAGTATAATACTGTAGAACCATCAGACATGCATCTGTCAGATAGAAATTTGACAAGGCCTAGACTGATTGTCCACCAGTGACTAAACCCACATTTTATTTATTCATTCTTTTAGAAGACATTTTGAGCTAAAATCTTTTTAAAGTATGTAGTAATCCTTAATAAATGGAACTGCTAAATTTTATAATCACTCATCATCGTAAGTGGTAAAAAGCATTGCAAATATCATTAAATCTTATGAAAACATTTGCAATGGTAAAATTAGAAATTACTACACAATTTTAATACTGGAAGCAAATCATGACCGAACATTTTCCGATTAGCAAGAACAATGATCATACCTTTTTAGTAAGAAAGCATTGAGAAGGTTTAGTTAACTGATTGATGCTTTGCAAAAACAAAACTTACCTATCTGTGATGGTGTCAGACCTTTCTTTGCCAACTTAAATATTTGCTCTTGAACATCTTCTGATGACAGTTTCAACCACTAGAAAGATAATCAAATCATATATCTTACTATGAAAGTCTCCTGAACAAATCAAAACATACATCTTACTACAAAAGTCTCCTTAACAAATTGATCAGAAAATAAAATAACTGAAATCAATGAAACCATCTACACTCCCTTTCAAAATGGTCATTTTTAACCTGTTCTGACAGTGTCCAGCAACTTTCGGAAAACAATTTTCAGAGGAAAATAGTTGAAATCAATTCAATAACTGAAAAGAATCATCCCTGAAATTAATACAGGTAGATATCAAAATTTATCATATACTTATGAGTTAATACGACAGTTTCTGCATGTGTAACGACCGAAAGTACACTACCCATAATTTCACCCCCAGGCTGATAACCCATATCAGAGGTGTCTCGTGCAAAAAAATCTATAATCGTGCAAGTTACTTCTGGTATTTCCGGTGATGTCTGTTTACAAACATTAACTGACATACAAAGTTGAGTGGGAGATACGGGTCTCATCACGGTTCGCGAAAAATACTTTTTACTAATCACATTTCACGGGAAGTAAATTATGATGCTCACTCTTCTTGAAGAATATCAAACCCAACATAAATTATTAAAAGTACGTTTTTATCCTTGCTACATCCCTACTAATCTTGTCAACAAGAATCGATGGAGGTGACTAGTATGGCAGTAGGGATGTCTGTACGATTGACAAATTGAGTCGAGATGGAAAATATGTCGTCAAGAAAACCACATTAAATAAAAATCACAGAAACGTTATATGATAGATTATATCACGGAGATCGTAAAATGATTTTAAATGCAATACAATACAATAAGCTTTATGAAAACAATTCACGAGTAATGCCCTCATCACAATTTACGGTAAGTAAAAAACGACATTGAAGAATCACATCTATATGTTCTATGTTTCAAAATGCCTTAATAGGAAATGTTGCCATTAATATTTATGGGGGTAGAGATGCTCTTGTTTGACAATAGTGTTCTGAAAATGTTGAATACACAATTAAATTTCCAAAAAAATTCAAATTAATTATTTCATTATGTTTATTTGCTTCATAAAACAATTTGTCAAAATTATATGATAAAAAGATTAATACATGCATAGATGCCAACCTCTTTTTGGTGCAATAAGTAAGAAAAATTTGAGATGTTAGTAATTTGTGATTTTTTTCAGTAATCATAATTCTTCATAAAATTTTACCATAAACGTATTACATTGTGGCACCGACAATCATCCTGATCACCGTGCTGAATGGAAAAGTCTTGTTTGCAATAGGCCATAATGTTCCTGTGTCGATTTCATAAGGCAAGGGAACTCAATACAATATTTGTTGCCCCAGTTTCCTTTTCTTCGCTGCAGAAGCTTCACTTGTTCCCTCAGAGATCGTGAAATTGACAAAAACATGCTGTGTTCATTAACTACTCAGGATCGAACAAGAAATGGATAGATCGTTTTCTACTATAGATAGTCCTGAGAAACCCAATAGTATTTAATAATCGGAATCCCTCGAGCGCTTATCTATACATGATTTTAACAGACAATGAAGCGTCTAAATGATCACAATGATATTTAAATGGGGAAAGGTTCCGGGCCGGCAATAATCGGAAATCCGTAACAAGTAGACTGTTGACCATAACACCGTAATTTTGGCCCGAAATTCGTAAAAATCATAATGGTTGGCATCCATGTACATGGCCTTTTCCATATCATCCCGGCTATCATCCCTCGACTGCGTCTCGGGCTGATATGGGGGTCTTGGGATGATATCCGGGCTGATATGGAAATGGTAATGTATTAATCTCTATATAATTATTTGTTTCCATATATCCATATCATAAAGAATCCTGCTCAAATCAATTTACTAAATTTTTAAATTTTAACCTAAATTATGAATATTTCAAAATGTAATTCACACAAGCTTACCGCATAACCTGAAGAAATAAACAATTTTAGAGTTTATTGACATTTATTAAGAACATTATATGTTGTACAGCTGGAAGAGTAAAAAACATTATACATTCACTACATGTGCCTGTAGCATTAGGTATAACAATGCTAAGGAATTTAACTTCAGAGCTTTAAGTTCTTACTTACTGTTGGAACTGATCTTCTGTAAGGCAATGCTGACTGGGAAATACCCTTACTAAAAATGAAAAGAGAACAACATTTATTCATGTTATAGAAAACAAAATGCTTTATTAGCCCAGATCTAAAACTACATCCCCAATAACAATGCTGCAAAATAAACAGATGTCCAGTTTGTAGCAGAGTTCTAAAAAAATATTGACATGGGAGGCTCAATTTCAAAATTTTGAGTACATCTTCCAGAAAACAAAATAGCTACTATGTCTAAAATTACTGTACTACAAGTGAGGCAACATTTTTGAATTTGAATTTTTGGTGTTTAATGCCACTTTCAGCAATATTTCAGCTATATCGTGGCGACCAGTTTTAGTGGTGGAGGAAGCCGGAGTACCCGAAGAGAACCATCGACCCTGGGCAAGCAACTGATAAAACTATCACTTGCGGCTGCGAGTCGAATGCACCTTTTTTTGTAATTTACGAACCCACGCCGTATTGGTGATAGGCTTGTACGAGCTGTTAGATCCAACGACCTAACTCATTGAGTCACCCAGGCCCTCCTTACATTTTTATACAAACAGGTGTATACATGTATAAAATTAAAAAAGTATCATAAAAATGAGGAGCTATTACATGTACATAAGGGAGTCTAAATCTTTATCTGTAAATTATTATTAATTTTTGTTGTTGCCTGTTTCATATTAGAGTTTATGTTATACTTTTGACCCGTGTGTATCAGAACAATTGAGAAAAAAGTTATATCGGAAGCGTGATTGTAGGCCTAGACTTTATTGAACATATGAAGCACTGGACGGTATAAGTCATTTTTATCGGCTTTAATTACGATTAATTATCCCGCGTTTCATAATTTCGTTAAATTTTAATAACGTGATACATGGCGGTAATTTAAAAAAGATCCAACGACCTAACTCATTGAGTCACCCAGGCCCTCCTTACATTTTTATACAAACAGGTGTATACATGTATAAAATTAAAAAAGTATCATAAAAATGAGGAGCTATTTCATGTACATAAGGGAGTCTAAATCTTTATCTGTAAATTATTATTAATTTTTGTTGTTGAAATCTCAATTTTTCCACCCACAACTGCCACTCAATTTGAAAAAGGCTTAAACTTAATATTTTCTCTCAAAATTTAATTGACATTCTTTGAGATATTAAGACAAGTTTATAAATTGATCTGTTTAGTGATGGTAATAATTATAAAAATAAAAAAATTAAAAAATTCTGAAATTTCCATAAATGTGTGCAGGGGGCGACAAAAAAAAACCCAACAATGAAATGGCAAATAGATATCTAGTTAAAAAGAATAATGATCAATGAAGCTTTAGAAATAAATTCCATCACAAACGAGAAGTGAACTAATGAATAATCCTTTCTCTTTTAAATAATTAATTATAGGTCACATGTACCATATTCTGTTAAAGGTTCCCTGCATCTCATTTGCTCATTTTGCATTTATTTTATGATCAGTAGGTCTAGCAGAGGTTGTGTGCCCTATATTTACATCAGAAGGGTCATGCCATTGTTTATAAAGAAAATGTGATGTCACCGATTTGATTCTAACAAGAACGCCAATTAAATAACAGTACACATTCAAAAAGAGTTTAACCCGAGTCATAAACAGATTTTTTTCTGCACATTCTCTGAAAAATTATGAATTATATACAATACTAACAAGGTGTAGTTTAATCAAGCACGCTTTGGAATAGTGAACAACATAATCAAAAGACAAAAAGCCGACCTTCAGTCTTCGTTCTAACCCAAAGCCTGGGACAAGTAAAACTGGATTCGGACAAGTGAAAATTGTGAAAGAATTTGAATGAATAAATAGATAATTTTTCAAAATTTGGCTTTCGGGCAAGTAGGTGAAAAAATTAAGGCAAAGACTGTACCTTGATCATGTTATTAATCAACAAGTTTTGTTAAAAATCGAAATTTAAGTAGGCTTAATTTTTTTTAATTAAAAAAAAAAAAAACATTAATCACAAGATTTGGACAAAATAATATTGTAACTTCTTGTAGCTGTCACTCTTGTTTTATATCATGTAAATACTTCCAGTTTTCCAGTCGGATATATTAATGGCAAAAAACTACAACACATTGAAAATGCCTTTAATGACAATTTCACTGTAAAGATATTTTTGAAATCAGAGTATGCACAATATCCCAACATTTATTAATATATTTTTCTTATTTTTGAACTGAATAAAATGTAGTCCTTTTTGGCTTTTGTTTATGTTAGTTCACAAGTTTTATATGCAAGACTATAGATCGTAACTAGGCGTTGTCATACAGTGATACATAGAAAGTTGCAAAATGTTGTGTACATGAAAAAAAATGATGCTAAAAAAAAAGGAGGGATGGGCAATCGGAGGCACCATAGGTTCCTGTGATCTTGAAGTGTCTCAGACCCTATACTATGTGCAACATTTACATACCCTATTATGTCTATGGTCACTAGTAAACCAAATTTCTATTTTCTGGCAAAGTTGGTAAATAATTATATATACAATGTCAGTCGACGGCACTTAATTATTATTAGTACAAGTATTTAGTATTATGGGTAGTTTTGTTCATTGTAACTATAATATTTATATTTTTTTTCTTTTAATGTTATTGTTTATGAATCGCTGTAATGACTTTGTCCCTTGGCCTTGGCTTGTGGGCCCTCTATTGGACAATAAAACATTCGTCCAATTCTTCTTCTGTACACAAGCATAAAGTTTTGCTCATCCAAGACCAAGGATATCTAATTAGTGATTAGCTTCGCGAGATTTCCAGGCAGTGCCTGTTTCATATTAGAGTTTATGTTATACTTTTGACCCGTGTGTATCAGAGCAATTGAGAAAAAAGTTATATCGGAAGCGTGACTTTATTGAACATATGAAGCACTGGGCGGTATAAGTCATTTTTATCGGCTTTAATTATGATTAATTATCCCGCGTTTCATAATTTCGTTAAATTTTAATAACGTGATACATGGCGGTAATTTAAAAATGTGTGTACCCAGGATTGTGCATGCGACCCATGATGGCAGCGTGGTTGTAAAAGACCCGGATGAGAGCGGAAACGGAAATCGGCATATGAGACAAGGGAGATAATTTCTACTTTCATTTCGATGTCTCGGATTTTATGTCGAGTATTTTCATCCTCATCAGTTTTTTCATCAACAGTTTTCAGATCTACTTTCATCAATAAAATGGCGAACAGTTTAAAGAAAGTATGAAACGTTCAGAGCAAATACAATAAATGTATTTGAGGTCTTAGTAAAACTGTTTTAACACGATTTACCACCAAGACTGGCAAGAGCCTCTTGAAGAGGCAATAATTACACAGACAGACAGCCAGGAAGTGTCACTCAGATGGTAACCCAACTTGGATGGGAACCACTCCAGGTTAGGAGAGTTAAGATCCGCCTCCTTTTGATATTTAAGATCCAGCATAACCTAGTGGCTATTCCGGCAGAAGCATATCTTTAATCTTCTTCCATCAGACTCCAGGACTAGAGTAGAGGTCAGAATACAATGTACCTTCCGGATTCCATCAACCAGGAAGGATGTCTACCGAAACTCCTTTTTTACCAAGATCCATCCAGGAATGGAACAACCTTCCATCGGCAGCAATTGCAACAGCATCCAGTTCCATGAAGGAGTTCAGGGACACACTGGGCAATTTGCCACCTGCCCAGTTCCTGACCGTGTAGATAAGATTCCTGCCTGTTTTTAACTGTAAATATTGCCCTGCTGGGATTTTATCTTGACTGTCACGCTGGAGTATAACGCTCAATGATGAGTACACTCTGTACACGGAAGAAGAAGAACATTGCAAATGAACTTTAACTTTTAATAAGAGAATCAATAGGAAATCTTTTCCAAGACTGGCAAGAGTAAGACCGATTTAGATGAAAAGTTGTGAGTTCGAATTCCGCTTATGATGAGGTGTACTCGATACAAAATTATGTAATAAGTTTGTTAGTAACTTACAACCTGTAGGCCAGTGGTTTTCTCCGGGTACTCCACTTTCCTCCACCAATAAAAGTTAAAACTGAATGCCACAATATTCAATAATATTGTTGAAAGTGACGTTAAATACCATAACGCCTAAAATAAATATACATACTTTTATATGTTATTAGAGCATATTTAAACATCCGTTATGTGATCAGAGGTTCCTGGAAGTAAAAAAATACATTATGTCTTTTTTCCATTCCAGAATAAGAATCAAACCAGACCCAGTTCTAGTATGCCTGATTTTAGGGAAGATTTTTCCAAAGCCAAACACATTGTGGTACTTACTGGAGCTGGCGTTAGTGCAGAAAGTGGTGTTCCAACATTTAGAGGAGCTGGAGGTTACTGGAGAAAATGGAAGGCTCAAGTAAGGCTGAAGGAATAACAAAAATTCATATAATTACAACATGTACAATAAAGTCAAAAATGTGTACACCACGTGCACCACCACCACAAAGGTTAACAATCAAATACACTTTTAACAAGAAATATTTTGCCTGTGCGATATCTTTTTTCTCAAATATATGATGACAGTATCATATTTTACATGTTTTATACATTCAAAAGATATCATTTTGATAATAGCATGATGGTATTGAAATAGCAGACAAAAATACTGTTATGCAAAGTATTTATTAGAAACTAGAAAAATGTATTTGTAAAGCGAAAAAAAAAAATCTTATGGAATTTCGTTTTTGGGATAGAATTTTATTGGATTGAACTGCTAGTTACAGCAGAGGTCATGATCGTATGACAGTAGGATTTACACCTACCCTATTACTACTAAAATTTGAGCTAGATTCCTGCATGTGGCAAGGTGTGACTTACAACAGGTATGTGTTTTACACCAGGTACCATAGGCCCATCACAGTGCCACCTTTTACCTCATGTTTTTGTTTGTCTAGAAAATAACTTTGTTCTTGCATACATTCATTTTAGCCCCCATAAAACTTGGGATTAATTGGGCCCTCCATTAATCTAGTGTTTTCAAGTGACAATACTTATCATGTACATGGATGTATGTGTAATTTCCATAATCACTGTTGTAGCAACTTGCAACCCCTGAAGCTTTTGAAGAGAACCCATCTTTAGTATGGGAATTTTACCACTATAGGAGAGAAGTAATGGCTACTAAAGAACCAAACAAGGTAGTTATATATACTGTATAAAGAGCGAAGACATTGTGGAGCCCATTGATGTCTTGAAAAAGCAAAGGGGACTGGAGGGGGCAGCTATTTTTAGTAAAAAGGATTTTAAAGCAATTTTGAGTTTTACCGCTGGACAGAACAAGTGACAAGTAATCTGTATTATTAGGACCATAAAAAGAAGATACACTAAATATCTTATTTTTCATACATAAAAACATCACAAAATAGCCAAGGGATGCAACCATTTAATTTGGGGGGATGTCTTTTTCTACCAAGCCAGGTTATTTTTTTCTCTAATATATGGAGACAGAAAATTAAAAAGAACATCCTACACATAAATGTTAAATGGTGACATACTTAATAAAAAAAAATTTAAAGATATGTGTATTACTAACTAAATGGTTTTTTTCTTCAAATTCTAATAAAATACCTGATGATACAATAATTTTCTAATTTGTAACAAGGAATAATTTAGCATAATATATTATTTTACATTTACATCATTTCTTGATCAAAATGGGATCATCATCTCCCTTCTTTTATCGTATTGGTGCACAAATTCAAAATAAATAAATTTAATTAAGCCTAGGTCATCAATACAATAGAAATTTTAAATAACTCTTAATACAATATCAGTTGAAAGTAACAATTTTCTTTTATCAACTCAAAATGTATTAGGCTCATACTTTAAATAGATCTGTTGTAACTTACCAAATAATTAATAGCCCTTTCAGGGACTGTCATGGTCATGATCGTAATGTGGTTAGTTTTACAATTACCTGTGCAATAAGTGCCTATCACCACTAAAGTTGTGAGTTAGAATCCCACTCATGGTATAGTGTACTCAATACAACATTATGTGATAAAGTTTGCTAGTGAATTGCGACAGGTCAGTGATTTTTATCCGGGTACTGGGGTTTCCTCCACCAATAAAACTGACCGCCACAATATAACTGAAATATTGTTGAAAGTGGCATTAAACACCATAACCACAAAACCACCACCTTTCAGGCCACAGTTTACCTTGCCAATCGCATACAAAAAATATGGATATCACTGCTCTGATTTACAATTTTAAAACTTGTGTACTAAAATCAATTTCAAACAGGAAAGGTTTCATTTTAAATTAAGATACCTGTTGTTGGTTCAAGATACTTGCTGGAAGATGTCATTGTTAACTGCTTCAATTAACAGAAATTTATTTAGAGTGTTTCAGAAATTGTTTTGTAGGCACATTTTGCAATTGCAGCTTGTGAAAAGCGACTGAAGTCACAAGGGAGAAAAGTTGTTGTTATTACACAAAATATTGATGAGCTTCACAAGAGAGCTGGCTCTGAGAACATTTATGAATTACATGGTAATCTTGAGTTAAGTAAGACTGAAAAATTGGTCAGGAAATAGATTAGAGCAAGCTGTATGTCTTATTTTTCAATTTGATTAAAATCAGTTGTTATAATACGCTACGCTCCCCCTAACATAACCCGATTAGAGGTCATGTCCAGGTGAAGTTATATTTAACCAATCTTACACAAAATTGTTTGCAAAATTTGTTATGACCCTTTTAAATAAATAAAGAGATACAACAAATGAAATGTCTAATTTTTGTTCCGCCACGATATAACTGAAATATTGTTGAAATAACTGAAATATTGTTGAAAGTGGCGTTAAATCACCATTAAACCCAAACTTAAAACTTATCTAATGTAATTTGGGTCAATTGATGCAAGATTGTATCAGTAACGCCAGGCACAGATCTATGAGAAATGGAAAACACCAGATGCTGCATTGTTATACTGATGATCTGGTGGATTTAAGACATTCAGATTACAAGCCATGACTTTTTTTTCAATTTACAGGAAATTTATTTAAGACAAGATGTACAAAATGTTGTGATATCAGAGAAAACAGAGATAGTCCTATATGTTCAGCGTTGGAAGGTAAAGGGTAAGTTTTTATAGTTAAAACATGTAATATTTATTTTTTGATTCAAAGGGAAGGGTAGGGTAATACAGTGAAACCTGTTTAAATTGAACCTCCTTAGGAATAGGTTTTTTATTCGGAATAGACAGGTTTTATACAGGTTAAATTGACAAAACGTTTTATACAGGTTAAATTGACAAAGGTTTCATGCATTAGGACTTTATTTAATGTTTGGTTTTTACAGGATTTCGGTTTAGACAGGTTTCACTGTACGTCACTTTCAACCATATTTCAGTTATATTTTGTGTATTGTATGTACTACTTTGTTAAAAAAACATACAAAAATTGATTCAAATTCATAACATTAGTGATGATAGGCTCTGATGGTATGATAAGATAGATTAAGTTTATAGTGTTTTACGCCAAATTCAACAAAATTTCAGTTATATTGTGGCGGTAAGTTTTATTAATGGAGGAAACCGGAGTACACAGAGAAAACCACAGACCTGTCGCAAGTCATTGACAAACTTTATCACATAATGTTGTATCGAGTATACACCTCGCCATGAACATCATTCAAACTCACAACTTTAGTGGTGATAGGCACTGGTTGCACAGGTAGTTGTAAATCCAACTACCATACGATCACGACCACGACGGTCCCCGATGATATAGGAAGTTAGAAATTTGTGTACCATATGATCATGACTACAATGACCGTGTTACACAGTTATTGCAGTTTATTCATGTTCATGTCAAGCAGTTGTTTCACCTACAATACAGATATACAGTCAAACATCCATGTGGTCAACGGCACTTTCAGATTATTTATCTTATAACTACAACCTATAATTCATGAATGTCTGTTAGTGCATGAGTGAATTATCTTGTACTAGTATTAATGTTTTTTATGATATTATATATTACAGAGCTCCAGACCCTGAGGCACAAGACGCAAGAATACCAATACATGACTTGCCTAGGTATCTTCATTTAATATTTGACTCGCCATGATACAGCTGAAAAATTTGTTGGCTTTAAACAATAATCACTCATTTAATATTTGAACAAGTTCAAGATCTTGTCACAACAGTCTACAATGTGTAAGTGGTTGTGACTGGGTTGTCATGTGACTGGGTTGTCAGAAAACAGCTGTTACAGTGTGAATAGTTGAAGTTTCAATAAAACGATTGTAGAGTACACAACCCTGAATAGATTTACTTGTACAATATCATGCTCTAGTCTTTCTGGTTTACTAAATATCTCAGCCATCCAATAAGCTATTGTTACTGGTATTTCATTTTTTCTTGTCATGTGTCTGTTATCTATTATGAAAAGAAAGTTAATGACCATTAATTAATGTAATTAATGGTCATTAATTCCAACAATATCAATAAATGAACAACCACCTCTCACCCCAAACTATTGATGGTTGGTTTTATGGTGTTTAACACCACTTTCAGCAATAATTCAGTTATCGTGGCAGTCAGTTTTATTGGTGGAGGAAACCAGAGTATCCGGAGAAAATAACCGATCTTATCACATAACGTTGTATCGAGTGCACCTCGCCATGAATGGGGTTCAAACTCACTACTGTAGTGGTGATAGGAACTGATTGCACTGGTAGTTGTTAATCCAACTACCATACGATCACAACTATGACGGCCCCCTCAAACTATTAAACTGTCAAATTCCAACTATATTTTTTTATAAGTAATAAAGAATCTTGAATGTTGAGTACCGATAAAGAGACAATAATGATACAACAAACAACAACAATACCAACACAAAATAATGATACAACAAACAACAACAATACCAACACAAAATAATGATACAACAAACAACAACAATACCAGCACAAAATAATGATACAACAAACAACAACAATACCAACACAAAATAATGATACAACAAACAATAACAATACCAACACAAAATAATGATACAACAAACAACAACAATACCAACACAAAATAATGATACAACAAACAACAACAATACCAACACAAAATAATGATACAACAAACAACAACAATACCAACACAAAATAATGATACAACAAACAACAACAATACCAACACAAAATAATGATACAACAAACAGTAACAATACCAACACAAAATAATGATACAACAAACAACAACAATACCAGCACAAAATAATGATACAACAAACAACAACAATACCAACACAAAATAATGATACAACAAACAATAACAATACCAACACAAAATAATGATACAACAAACAACAACAATACCAACACAAAATAATGATACAACAAACAATAACAATACCAACACAAAATAATGATACAACAAACAACAACAATACCAACACAAAATAATGATACAACAAACAATAACAATACCAACACAAAATAATGATACAACAAACAACAATACCAACACAAAATAATGATACAACAAACAACAATACCAACACAAAATAATGATACAGCAAACAACAACAATACCAACACAAAATAATGATACAACAAACTACAACAATACCAACACAAAATAATGATACAACAAACAACAATACCAACACAAAATAATGATACAACAAACTACAACCATATCAACACAAAATAATGATACAACAAACAACAACAATACCAACACAAAATAATGATACAACAAACTACAACAATACCAACACAAAATAATGATACAACAAACAACAACAATACCAACACAAAATAATGATACAACAAACAATAACAATACCAACACAAAATAATGATACAACAAACAACAACAATACCAACACAAAATAATGATACAACAAACAATACCAACACAAAATAATGATACAACAAACAACAACAATACCAATGCAAAATAATGATACAATACCAACACAAAATAATGATACAACAAACAACAACAATACCAACACAAAATAATGATACAACAAACAACAACAATACCAACACAAAATAATGATACAACAAACAACAACAATACCAACACAAAATAATGATACAACAAACAATACCAACACAAAATAATGATACAACAAACAACAATACCAACACAAAATAATGATACAACAAACAATACCAACACAAAATAATGATACAACAAACAACAACAATACCAACACAAAATAATGATACAACAAACAATACCAACACAAAATAATGATACAACAAACAACAATACCAACACAAAATAATGATACAACAAACTACAACCATATCAACACAAAATAATGATACAACAAACAACAACAATACCAACACAAAATAATGATACAACAAACTACAACAAAACCAACACAAAATAATGATACAACAAACAACAACAATACCAACACAAAATAATGATACAACAAACAATAACAATACCAACACAAAATAATGATACAACAAACAACAACAATACCAACACAAAATAATGATACAACAAACAATACCAACACAAAATAATGATACAACAAACAACAACAATACCAATGCAAAATAATGATACAATACCAACACAAAATAATGATACAACAAACAACAACAATACCAACACAAAATAATGATACAACAAACAACAACAATACCAACACAAAATAATGATACAACAAACAACAACAATACCAACACAAAATAATGATACAACAAACAATAACAATACCAACACAAAATAATGATACAACAAGCAATAACAATACCAACACAAAATATTGATACAACAAACAACAACAATACCAACACAAAATAATGATACAAGCAATAACAATACCAACACAAAATAATGATACAACAAACAACAACAATACCAACACAAAATAATGATACATCAAACAACAACAATACCAACACAAAATAATGATACATCAAACAACAACAATACCAACACAAAATAATGATACAACAAACAACAACAATACCAACACAAAATAATGATACATCAAACAACAACAATACCAACACAAAATAATGATACATCAAACAACAACAATACCAACACAAAATAATGATACATCAAACAACAACAATACCAACACAAAATAATGATACATCAAACAACAACAATACCAACACAAAATAATGATACAACAAACAATAACAATACCAACACAAAATAATGATACAACAAGCAATAACAATACCAACACAAAATATTGATACAACAAACAACAACAATACCAACACAAAATAATGATACAAGCAATAACAATACCAACACAAAATAATGATACAACAAACAACAACAATACCAACACAAAATAATGATACATCAAACAACAACAATACCAACACAAAATAATGATACATCAAACAACAACAATACCAACACAAAATAATGATACAACAAACAACAACAATACCAACACAAAATAATGATACATCAAACAACAACAATACCAACACAAAATAATGATACATCAAACAACAACAATACCAACACAAAATAATGATACATCAAACAACAACAATACCAGCACAAAATAATGATACAACAAACAATAACAATACCAACACAACATAATGATACAACAAACAACAACAATACCAACACAAAATAATGATACATCAAACAACAACAATACCAACACAACATAATGATACAACAAACAACAACAATACCAACACAACATAATGATACAACAAGCAATAACAATACCAACACAAAATAATGATACAACAAACAACAATACCAACACAAAATAATGATACAAACACAAAATAATGATACAACAAACAGTAACAATACCAACACAAAATAATGATACAACAAACAGTAACAATACCAACACAAAATAATGATACAACAAACAATAACAATACCAACACAAAATAATGATACAACAAACAACAACAATACCAACACAAAATAATGATACATCAAACAACAACAATACCAACACAAAATAATGATACATCAAACAACAACAATACCAACACAAAATAATGATACAACAAACAACAACAATACCAACACAAAATAATGATACAACAAACAACAACAATACCAACACAAAATAATGATACAACAAACAACAGCAATACCAGGTTTTTTGGAAGAGTTATCTTCTCCTTTTTCATTAATGGTAATCACCATGGAAGTCCAAATTCTCAGAGACTGAAGTTGATGTTGCAAATATGTCTACAATCATTAACTTGCTGCAGGTCGGTGGTTTTCTCAAGGTACTGTGGTTTCCTCCACCAATAAAACTGACAGCCATGATATAACCCTAACCCCCGCTTCTTAGAATTTCTGGTTTGATTGGTTAAATTAAGGTTTCTTGTAACCCCGATTGAGTAATTAGACACATAAGAGTAGCACTTGCTGTGAGAAGAACAGTTTCTATAATACTGCATTTAGTGGGAAAATAAACACCCCATAATAAGAAGGGGTTGTCGTGGTCGTGATCGTATGGTAGTTGGATTTACAACTACCAATGAAATCAGTGCCTGTCACCACTATGTTATGTGTTCGAATCCTGTTCAGGCGAGGTATACTCCATGCAACATGTGATAAAGTGTGTCAGGGACTTGCGGCAGTTATATCGTGGCGGTTCAGTTTTATTGGTGCAGGAAACCGGCGAAAACCAGACCTGCCGTAAGTCACAGACAAATTTTATCACATAATGTTGTATCGAGTACACCTCGCCATGAAGGCGGTTCGAAATCACAATTTTAGTGGTGATAGGTACTGATTGCACAGGTATATCCAACTATCATGACGGTTCTCTTTATAATTGTTATCATGAAAAATTTTCAATTGCTTACTTAGTTTACTGTTACATAATTTTGTATGGAACAATCAATTTTGTTACAAAAAGGTTCTTTAACATAGGTGTAAAAAATGTAATCTATATTATACTTCTCATTTGGAGCAAATTTAATGATTGCTATTAAATTAGATGAGTGATTGCAGGCTCCATGGAGCCTCTGGTTTATAAGATGCACATGAGCTATATTGCCTCTTGTTTATAGGTGTACAAAAGAAGGATGTGGTGGCCTTTTAAGACCTCATGTTGTGTGGTTTGGAGAATCATTAGATCCTGATGTAATGAGTGGTGCTGACCAAGAACTTGATCAGTGTGATCTTTGTCTTGTGGTAAGAATACATATAGTATAGCTAATCGTAGATTTTGAATATCAAAATAAGACCACGAGTGACCAAAGTACTCATAAGGATTAAACGAGTGGGCGGAACTTGTTCCGTCCACGAGTTTAATCGTTAATGCATATTCGGTCACGAGTGGTCTTATTCTGATATTCAAAATGTATGATTTAGTTATACTGTTTATTATATAGACTTTCGAAATTTCTTATATATTATTTTTTTTAATTTTTATATTTCATTCCACGCGTTTGAATCTACGAGCAATGATACTACAGGGTTCAGCTGGAAGGATCTGCCATCTTGAAAATGTGAAATCCTATTTTTCATATTTACAACAATGCACAAAAATAATTAAAATTGAAGTTTGTTTTTGCCCGCAAAAACGTATGTCTCCCCCAGTCCCACAAACTGTAGTCAAAGGTAAAAAATTTATTTAGGTAACAAATCAAATTAAGCTTCAATGAATAAAAAAAAAAACTGTTTTTAATCCATGAAACACAAAAAAAAATTGATTAAAAGTGCTAAAGCAAGGGTTACAGGTACTATTCGATATTGTCATGGCAAAGCTCCCCATTCCAGAAAATTGCTCAGTCTATGTTCCAATGATTTTAAAGGAGTTTTGTTCTTCTAAAATCAATGGATTGGTGATGAAAAACTTTTTCAGGGAAATAGTGACATTATGATAGACTCTTGTACATACATATATATATATATATATATATATATATATATAAACGTCTAAAATGTTAGCACAACGATATCAAAAAAAGATGTTAAAATGTAACAAAAATAACTATAAGTCTACAAAAAGACTATAATTATATTGTAGACTTATAGTTATTTTTGTTACATTTTAACATCTTTTTTTGATATCGTTGTGCTAACATTTTAGACGTTTATTTATGATCCGACATCTCGTAGGTTCATACGTTGACTACTTTTTCAGACGTTTATATATATATATATATATATATATATATATATATATACACAAGTTTCAGTAAGAGATATTACACTAGAGTGTTTGCAAATAACTCCCACAAAATTTAGGGGATCAAAATTTCCTGGTATTATGCACAACTACATATGGTGTCCTTACTACCTACCAAGTTTCATGAAATTCTGTTCAGTAGTTTCAGAGTTGTGCTGATAAGCTGCTTCAGAAGTATATTTCGGGAAATTTTAGGTTCAAAGGGGCATAACTCCCACAAAATTTAGGCGATCAAAATTTCCTGGTAATATGCACAACTACATATGGTGTCCTTACTACCTACCAAATTTCATGAAATTCTGTTCAGTAGTTTCAGAGGAGTTGCACTGACAAGCTGCTTCAGTAGTGAATTTCGGAAAATTTCTAAGTTTAAAGGGGCATAACTCCCACAAAATTCAGGAGATCAAAATTTCCTGGTAATATGCACAACTACATATGGTGTCCTTACTACCTACCAAGTTTAATGAAATTCTGTTCAGTGGTTTCAGAGGAGTTGCACTGACAAGCTGCTTCAGTAGTGAATTTCGGGAAATTTCTAAGTTCAAAGGGGCATAACTCCCACAAAATTCAGGAGATCAAAATTTCCTGGTAATATGCACAACAACATATGGTGTCCTTACTACCTACCAAGTTTCATGAAATTCTGTTCAGTAGTTTCAGAAGAGTTGTGCTGACAAGCTGCTTCAGAAGTAAATTTCGGGAAATTTCTATGTTCAAAGGGGCATAGCTCCCACAAAATTCAGGAGATCAAAATTTCCTGGTTATATGCACAACAACATATTGTGTCCTTACTACCTACCAAGTTTCATGAAATTCTGTTCAGTAGTTTCAGAGGAGTTGCGCTGACAAGCTGCTTCAGAAGTAAATTTCGGGAAATTTCTATGTTCAAAGGGGCATAGCTCCCACAAAATTCAGGCGATCAAAATTTCCTGGTAAAATGTACAACTACATATGTTGTCCTTACTACCTACCAAGTTTCATGAAATTCTGTTCAGTAGTTTCAGAGGAGTTGTGCTGACAAACTGTGACAGACAGACAGGACAAAAACAATATCTCTCCCCACCAAAGTGGGGGGAAACATAATGCTTACCTTGAAAGCTTATTTTAGTTAAATTAGATCACAATTGAAGCGTGCCAAAGTCATCAATAACATTTTGCGGAATTTTTTCAGTTTACAATCATATGTGTATTCACCGTAACACAACAAGGGACGTAATCACCACACTTATAGTTTTGCAAAAGTAGTTCCGGGGAAAAAAAACTGATATTTCACATGTGAGATACCGGAATTTATTTCACAGATAAATCCCCATAATTCACACCTATCTATATAATAATTAATACTAATGCTTTGAATACTTAATACGGATGCTTGGAATACTTAATCCTAATGCTTTAGTTCTAATGTTTGGAATACTTAATACTAATTCTTTGAATACTTAATACTGATTGTGGCCATGATCATATGGTAGTTGGATTTACAACTACCTATGCAATCGGTTTCTATCACCTTTCATGTTGTGGGTTCGACTCCCACTCAGGGTGAGGTGTACAACATTATGTGATAAAGTTTGTCAGTGACCTGCAGCAGGTCAGTGGTTTTCTCCAGGTCCTCCGGTTTCCTGCACCAATAAAACTGACCACCACGATATAGCTGAAATATTGTTGAAAGTAGCATTAAACACCATAAATACAACAACAAAAACTTAACACTGATGCTTTGAATATTTAATACTGATGCTTTGAATACTTAATACTAATGCTTTGAATACTTAATACTAATGCTTTAAATACTAATGCTTTGAATACTTAATACTAATGCTTTGAATATGTAATGCTAATGCTTTGAATATGTAATGCTAATGCTTTGAAATCTTAATACTAATGCTTTGAATACTTAATGCTAATGCTTTGAATACTTAATATTAATGCTTTGAATATGTAATACTAATGCTTTGAACACTTAAAACTAATGCTTTGAATACTGAATACTAATGCTTTGAATACTTAATACTAATGCTTTAAGGTTTGATTTTAAGTCTGTGTATATTTTTGGCCATTTAATATTAATTTTGCAATTCAGTCCAGGCTTACTTCCTCTAATTAAGACTATTAGTCATTATATAGCTGGCGCCATTGTGGTCGTTTGGTAGTTGGATTTACAATTACCTATGCCTATCACCACTAACGTTGTGAGTTCGAATCCCGCCCAGGCGAGGTGTACTCGATACAACATTATGTGATAAAAGTTTGTCAGTGAATTGTGACAGGTTGGTGGTTTTTCTCTGGTTACTCCGATTTCCTCCATGAATAAAACTGACTGTCATGATATAACTGAAATTGCTGTTAAACACCATTCACCAACCGACCACCAAAGATAAATACATGTTATGTACTAGTATATAAATTACATAGAGGAACAAGATTTCCATCGTTAATATTTTGCTCGTTGATTTATTAAATTTGTTATTGTAGGTAGGGACGTCATCTGTTGTGTACCCTGCCGCCATGTTTGCCCCAAGTGTCGCTGCTAGAGGAGTACCTGTTGCAGAGTTTAATATGGAGGAAACAGATGTAACTTCTCAGTTAGGGTAGGACATTTTTTTACCTCCGATTATTTTATCATGATCTTGGATTCTTGCATTCTCTGACTGGAAAATATTATCCAATGTATTTGAAAGGTATTTTTTGTACACAGTAAAATCTTCTTCTCTAGTACCACAAAACTAAATTAATTGCTTCTCATCTGAATTTGATAAACTGCCATTAACCTTGCTTACCTGAAAAAAACTACTAACCAGGTTGCATCATCATTATCTCAACAGCAAAATAAATTTTTGTCTCCATGATATACATTGTAGTTGACAAATTGTTCCTTGATATTAAACGGCAATCACTTGCTGGAAATCAATCAAAATATACCAGTGACTTTCTAGAATCATCTACTAAACATTAAAGTGACACTGTTTTTGTTATGTCCCTCATGATCATGATCGTATGGTAGTTAAGTTTCATCTACATATTCAGTAAGTGCCCATTACCTCTAATGTTGTGAGTTTCATTTCACGCTTATGGAAAAATGTACACGGCACACCCTTACGTGGTAAAATTTTATCAATGATTTGGTGCATATTAGTGGAGTTTTTTTTGTACTCTTAGTTTCCTCTAACAATAAAGCTGATCACCACGACATTACTGAATATTGTTGAATATGGCGTTTAATACCAAAAAACTTAACCAATGTTTTTACATATTGTAGGTACCATTTTACAGGCCCAGCAGGGGCAAATGTTCCTGTTGCTCTAGAAAAGCATGATAAAGAACCATAATGGCTGGAATCATGTTAACCAAGACATTGTATATTTATATATTATTTTTTCACATTAAATTGATTATAATGGTTGGAATCATGTTAACCAAGACATTGCATATTTATATATTATTTTTTCACATTAAATTGATTTGTTTTACTTTAAATTATATTTATTATTGAAATAGAAATCTTAAGTATATGTAAAATGTTCTGCTGTTATATGATTATACACTGAAATCTGGCTATAAAACAGAACCTCTCTGGGAACTGTTTTGGCATTCAGAATAGACAGGTGCTCAGTTTTTACAGAGTAAAGATTCCTTACTTCGGGACTTTATTTAATGTTCAGTTTATACAGGATTCCAGTTTATTCAGTGTTTGGTGTACACAGGTTTCTTGTAACTAAAACCATACATTCATTGGAACTTGTAATTGCTTACATGGATAATAGTTAGTTTTGATTACTAGTAGCTGTATATTGTGACAAAAGGGATTTTACCCATCAAAATACAGGAACCAATATTTTTTAATAAAAACTAATGATCAGCTGATTTGCCACACAGGCACCTGTTCTAAATTTCTTGTGTATTTTGTCTTGAATAGATGTAATAAATTGTATTTCCAACTTTCGGGATTATTGTTATGTAATTATAATTTTTCATCAGTGTTCAACCAGGTTCAAAGGCGTAGTGTTGTATTTTTCGACCTACACATTTTTGTGTATTGACACCAGTTGTTGTTGTTATTGTAAATATAGGTCATGTGTGAAGAATCCCATGATGCATCATTCTTTTAACTTATCTAGTGGGAAAATACAAATGTCGACATAAGAATTTGTATTAAAATGTGTAGTCAAATTAAGAAACTGTTTATTAAAGTGTGAAAGAAAACTTATGAATATTATAGAGTATTGATTTTTAAGTATGAAACAATATTTTGTTTATGTAAATACTTTGTATTTTATGGCTGCCGGGATTTATTTTCACTGGGGAGTGCATACCAGCAGGATATTTGGGTATAAATAGGAGCAGTGCCTTCTGCTCTGGGTCTTTTTCTCATTTGAAGGTTGAACAAAGCAGACGATTTTGAGTTACCAATTTATTTTTTAAAGGATTTTTCTTTTGATAGGTTAGTTAAGTAACGATTATTTGCGAACTTCACAATAAATTATTTTAGATTTTTTTGTTAACAGAATATTCCTTTTGACGGAATATTATTTTATTTGGCATTTTCTTTTACCGGACATTTTCGCTAGTGTTCTAGTGGAGTTCGGTTTAAATTGATTTTAGTAAGGATAATTAATTATTTCATTTTTCTACGTTCTATAAGTGATTAACTTGTAGATCGAAATCAGAGATTGTTATTTATTTATAGGGAATATTTTCGGACTTTCACTGACATTTCTGCTAGTGTTTCTAGTTAGGTCAGGGCTAAATTTATCATTTTTTCTAAGCTTTCGTTCATATTAAATAAATAAATACATGCCATGCCATATTCTGAACCAAATTTATTATCTTACTTGTCGATACTAAGTAAAATCCCCTCTTCCAAGTTGTGTTAATTTCATGGTATTTCCTAAGTACCCTGCGATTATCCTATTTTCTATCTCGTAAGATAATTGTGTCTCTTGTTTGTCCACACAAGAGCCTGTTTGATTACCTGATAGGCCATCCTGTGCATTTTCCCGTGTGATAGTCTGAGTATTTTTCCCGATATATCTCTCTACTTGATTGCTGTCAGTGTGGTTTCCGCTGATACAAGAGAGGCAGATTGTAATTTTATTGCCAGACTAGAGCACTGGAAAGTTATTTTAAACTCCCCCTTTTGTCCGGTTATATTAGTGCTGTGTTATATAATTCGTAAATTAAACCCGTGGTCCATACTAAATTGGTTTGATAATATCCCGTCGGTATATGGTATAATTTTATCTGGTTTTGTGGTATTAACCCAACTTTTCTGAGACTTTGGTTTCAAGTCTCGGGCTAATTTCCTAGATTTGTGTGTCAAATCTAGAGTAGTTTCCGGTGTACTTTAACATCGGTGGTGGCAACAAATTACCCGGTAGTGGTACAGATACTACAGTTAACCGCCTAGCCTGAAATGCTATTATTCAAATCCTTCCTCCCTTTCAAGGTTTAGTTTCAATATATGGTTTCATACAAACTTTTTGCATTATTTATTGAAAATAAGCCAATCTGAATTAAGACAGCTGTTAACATGCTACACTTCCCCTGACATCTGGAAGAAGTTGATAAGAGGTAATGTCCTGATGAACTCATGATCTACCAATGAAAACATCACTGGGAAATTATGAACAGCACCTTTCACACTTTTTTTTTTATCACATCGCAAACTTCACAGATTGGTTGATTTTTTTTAAACTATTTATCTGGATATAACCTCTAATCTGGTTCTGTTAGATGTTACTGAAAGTGTAGGGCAGTCGTGGTCGTGATCATATGGTAGTTGGGTTTTCAACTACCTGTGCAATCGGTGCCTATCACCACTAAGTTGTGAGTTCGAACCTCGTTCATGGCGAGGTGTACTCGATACAACATTATATGATAAAGTTTGTCAGTGACTTGCAACAGGTCAGTGGTTTTCTCCTGGTACTCCGGTTTCCTTCGATCCACCAATAAAAGTGACCGTGTTAAACACCATAAACCACACAACCATACTGAAAGTGTAGCATATCATAACAGTTGATTTTAATTGGAAAATGCATGAAAACATTAAAAGTCCCACAACTCCTACAAAAATCTTTGAATCAAAATGGCAGTTACAATATGATCAACTAGACATCATGATCAATAATCCTAGCAAATATGAAAGCTATCAGACAATTGACCTCAGAGGAGTTGCATTCACAAAATGAAGAAGGAAGGAACAGACTAAATATTTCACAACCATCATACCGATTATCTACATATCAACAGTCTTATTTTCCAAGTACGATTAAATCATGGAACACTCTACTTCTACTTCTACTTGATTACTGCCTAGGGCTATCGCATCACAGGCAAGTGACATCAACAACATGGATAAAAGCACCAAAGTGCGTATATACAGTGAAAAACAATAAAAACAGGAATCACTGTGTATGTCTAGGTTGTCAAACTCTGTAGACGAGAACCAAATTCGTCTACAGAGGTGACATGCACTAGGTGAGTTGGCAGAGCATTCCAGTCTTTGATAATCCTAAGCAGGAAGCTGTTTTTGTACTGTTCGTAGTTGGCTCTGATTTCAATGAAAGCTTTGGAGTGAGATCTTGTACCACTGTATGTTGACTGGATGACATAGTCCGGGATTTCAACTGCCTTATGAAAGACGATGAGTCTTGTTCTTTCTTCTAATCTGAAGGGGCTACCAGTTCAAGTCGTTGAGCATAGATGTTACGCTGTCTTGGCAAGAATATTTTCCTGTTACAAAGCGTGCCCCTTTTCGCTGGACTTTTTCAAGAGCTTGAATGTCTAGTTTATGGTATGGGTCCCATACTGTTGAAGTGTACTCGAGATGTGGTAGTACTAATGCAGTAAATGCTCTCTTCTTAACATCTGGGTTACAACCATAAAGGTGTCTTCGAAGCAGGTTGAGGATCTTCTGAGCTTTCCCAGTTATAAGTCCAATGTGGTGTTTCCATGTTAAGTCTGATGTCAATTCTACTCCTAGGTACGGATGGTGTTGTACTCGTAGGAGGGTGTGATTGTCAATTGTATACTCTGTGTCTAAAAATTTGGTCTTCCGTGTAATCTTAAGGAGGTGGCATTTGGCTGCATTAAATGTCATCAGCCAGGTATGTGACCAATCTACCAGTGTGTTGAGATATTGTTGTAGTTGTTTATGGTCTTGTTTGGTGTCAATGGTCCTGTACAGTAGACAATCATCTGCAAAAAGCTTGATTCTGGTTTGTGGAGATATTTTATCTGCTATGTCATTTACGTAGAGCAGAAACATCAAGGGACCCAGTACCGTGCCCTGGGGGACACCTGATATGACTGAGGATTTGTCAGATGAATAGCCGTCTAGTACGACTTTCTGTTTTCGCTGGCATAACCATGAACCAATCCATTTATTTGTCAGGCCTTCTAATCCATAATGTTGGATCTTGTGAAGTAGTCTTCTGTGGGGCACGGTATCAAAAGCCTTGCTAAAATCAATTATCAGCAGATCGATGGTCTGTCTCATATCAAGCCTTCTTGATAGTTCCTCAGCTGTATTTAGTAACTGGGTCTCACAAGAGTGATTTCTTCTAAATCCATGTTGGAAATTCCTCAGGACCTTCTTGTGATCTAGATGGTTCATAATTTGGCTGAATACTATGTGCTCCATGGTTTTACACAGTATGCATGTCAAAGACACAGGACGGTAGTTAGCTGGATTTGTCTTTTCTCCCGTTTTAAATACTGCGGTGACATTTGCAAACTGCCAATCTGATGGGACTGGACTGGTATCATACGACTGCTGGAAGATAAAACCTAATACTGGGGCTATTTCCTTTGCTACCTCCTTGAGCATACGAGTTGGCAAGAGATCCGGGCCAGCTGCCTTGCTTGGGTTGAGATTTTGTAAAAGTTTTTCGACTCCAGGTGATGTGAATTTAATGTCCGTCATTGGAGGGATAGGTGTGGCATCAATATCGGGTAGCTGTCCAGGTGGTTCTCTGGTGAATACTGAGGTGTACTGATCGTTTAAGACGTTGGCCTTGTCCTTAGGTTCACTCAGTATTTCCGTGATCCGAACCTTCGTCAACTGCCGACACTTCCGTCTTTTAAATCCAAATTGCAACACAAATATTTACAACCGAAAACTGTACCTTCTTACTTTTCTTTTGGAGACCGATATCTTAGTGTATTGCATGCTAGGCTTAGAAATAAATGTAGTTCTCTAAACAGCGATTTATTTAAATCGAATTTGGTGCCTAGTGCTTCTTGTTCGTGTGGATATAAAAACGAATGTTCCGAACATTTTCTATTATATTGTAATAAATTCAATTTACTTAGAAATAACATGCTAATTGAATTAAATATGCTTGATATGAGGGGTCTACCGGTAAATATCGATATTTTGTTATTTGGAAATGATGACCTGTCTGTAGAAATAAACACGTTTATATTTTCATGTGTACAAAAATACATAAAAGATACACGGCGTTTCTCTTGAACTAACAAGTCAACATGCAACATTATTGACAATTGTTAACATTGTGTACTTCTACATGTACGTATATTCTTTTCTTGGTCGCACTTGGGATATTGATTGATTGACGTGTCACAGGTCGATGAAATATACATGTGTTATTCAGTTCAAATTGTACTTAACTAGGTATGCAAGATCCCAAATCCCAACATATAAACTATGCCTAATCGTAATACGATCCAAGTATGCAACACACATACACCACGTGTTTAAGAATTGTCTTTTGAGGTGTGCTCGATTTGCCATATATTATACCTTAGCACACAGTATGTTTCATCGACTTTTGAAATTTGCATTTTTCGTTCTATTGTATGTTTTTTTTCTTCTTCGTCTTCATATTCTGAACAAATATTTAATTATTATGTATTTAATGCTGTTCTGATTATATGTAAATTGATGTAACTAGCGGAGAAGACATTTCTAAGTTGTAAAACTTGTGTCTGATCCATTTGTTGTTATTATGAACAATAAAATAAGTTTAAATCAGAAGGAAGGAGAGACATACGAACAAACAGACAAACCAAAAAACTATATGTCCCCATATTAAAATGTGTGGGGAATTAAGACGACCTTGCTGACAAAATGTTGGCGAGTGAATGGGCTTTGTTAAACACTATATGCTGGAAATTTATAGTATTATGTCACTGAAACAACAGTCTGCAGGTAGATTTGTCACTCAACTTGGACATTATATCCTGACTTCAAGCCAATCACATTTTGCTCTCATTCGTTGCGGAGAAGCAACAAATAAAACGCTTGCAGTCTGGTTTCAATTAACCCGATCAGTAGCCCTTTTCACAAAAATTCTTACGATAAAAAATTGTCGTAAGTGTAAAACTAAGATTAAAAAGAGTTTCACAAAAATACTTACGATAATCTTAAGTGTAAAAATAATCCTAAAACGTGTAAAACTACCCTGTCGTAAGTGTAAAATTTTGAATGTAAGAGAAATATGTGTCTTATCTTTTATCGTAAGTGAAAAAATAGAAAAAAAGATGGACGATGCATCACTTCGGCTTGAAAATAAGAGAGCAATTCACCGTTAGCGCATTTTCCCTGACCGTATGACAAACCTCATTACACATATTGATAAATGTTTATTGAAATAAATATGGTTTAATACAAACAGATGCTACAAATGACATTGTTCTTTACCCCTTTTTGGCGTGACTAATAACAGAGTCTATAACGATGCATTCCATACATTACCTTTTCAATGCAGCAAAGTGTATCGCTTACATATCAACTACTACATGACCAAAAAAAAACCAGGATAATTCTTTTAATTTTAGATTTCAAATTGGGAATGGTCGACAATCGAAAAGACTACTTGCAAACTTGGGGATATATATTTTTGCTGAAACACAACCGATAAAATGAATTATCCCGCATGGATAATATATATGAATAGGTTTTTTTTTCGAACTCCAGATGCACTCCCTTAAAAAAGACTTCTACCAAAAGTGACCACGCTTGCATGATGACGAATAACTCCAAGTAATGACAATTTTTATAGATCATTATAATTTACATGCACAAGAAATTTTTCTTATACGAAAATCATACCCGTTCATATTTTGTGGAGTTATTGTTGACCAATTCATATATTAGATAAAAATTCAATATAAACATACAAACACAGTCTCATACTCAGATTTGATTACACAAGGATGTAAATGCCAACTGGTTTAGTGTTCCAACACTGATTTTACAAAACTTTTGCAATATATATGCATCATAACTTCTTGTCACTTGTGATGTTCAATCAGACGGCTTGCTTTTGTAAATGCAGACAAGATAGAAGACCCGTTGTTATGGTAACATCATAACATAATAAACAGCTGCGCCAAGAGCGCATGATACACCCTTCGTCAACATTCATACAATATTTGTAAAGACTTTCTTTCCCATAACTCTTGAATGAAAAATCTAAATTTCACCAACAGCTGCACCATAAACATGAATTGGAACATTTATACATACGACACATTTTTTGAGAAATTAGTAAAGACTATCAATTCCAATAACAGTACGAAGTTTGAAGTGAATTGGCCAAGGGTTCTCAATTTACAGCGCGACATACGAAAAATCGCCTACAATTTGATGAATAAAGTCCCATAACTCTGGAATGAAAAATCGAAATTTCACCAACAGCTGCACCATAAACATGAATTGGAACATTTATACATACGACACACTTTTTGAGAAATCAGTAAAGACTATCAATTCCAATAACAGTACGAAGTTTGAAGTGAATTGGCCAAGGGTTCTCAATTTACAGCGCGACATACGAAAAATCGCCTACAATTTGATGAATAAAGTCCCATAACTCTGGAATGAAAAATCGAAATTTCACCAAAAAGTATACAGACCGTCCGACTATCAATTCCAATAACTGTGCGAAGTTTGGAGTGAATTGGCCAAGGGGTTCTCAATTTACAGCGTGACATACGAAAAATCGCCTAGAATTTGATGAATAAAGTTCCATAACTCTGGAATGAAAAATCGAAATTTCACCAAAACGTATACAGACCGTAAGACTATCAATTCCAATAAGTATGCGAAGTTTGAAGTGAATTGGCCAAGGAGTTCTCAATTTACAGTGCGACATATGAAAAATCGCCTACAATTTGATGAATAAAGTCCCATAACTCTGGAATGAAAAATCGAAATTTCACAATAATTGGCCAAGGGGTTCTTAAGTTAGAGCGTGACATGTGAAACGGACGGACGGACGGACAGTCGGACATTGGTATACCATAATATGTCCCATCTGTAAGACGGGAGTATAAAAACTGCTTATAAATTAGAGTATATTCTCTGAGACTGTCTGTGATAAAGGGACAACTTTTCTGAGAAATCGTAGTTCAAATAATATTGAAAGCAATACAAAGATATTGTTCAATAAAAATGAAACTAGGTTGCTGAGAAAGATAGTTTATGGTGTTTAACACCCCTTTCAACAATATTTCAGTTATATCGTGACGGTCAGTTTTATTGGTGGAGGAAACAGGAGTATCAGGAGAAAACTACCCACCTGCCGCAAGTCACTGACAAACTTTATCACATAATGTTGTATCGAGCACACCTAAGGAAGAATTTTTTATCGTAAGTGTAATTTTAGTCGTAAGATTAAAATTTATCGTAAGGTAATCTTTGTGAAAATGACTTAGGAATTGTCGTAGGATTAATCGTAAGTGAAAAAGTTAAGATTACACTTACGAATTTTTGTGAAAAGGGCTATAGGGATCTAACCCATGAACTGCCTCCCTCGAAATGAGCATGCTTATCATTACACAGAGACAGTCACGATATATGTGAACTAATGATTTCATTATTAATGTTTGAGCTTTTGTTGGTTTGTCACTATATAGCCACTGAAGATCTTAGATGTTTAACCCCGCCACATTTGTGTACCCGTCTCATCCCAGGAAAAAGGTTTTAATCAGTCTATGTAGTTGTCATTTCTAGATTTAGCAGTTTGACAGCTGATGAATGGTGGATTGGTTGTTAACTTTTTCCAATTTTCTTTTAATATTTTATTAAAAAAATACACAGTACAATACACATAGAATAATGTTATAAAAATATCCACAGAAAGGAATTCTGTTAATTTACAACACATGGTAAATACCCCGATAATAATCTTTCAATCCACCGATATTATGAGGACGATGTGAAATGGGTCATGTATTGTTATTTTTTTATCATATTAGGCTATAGCTTTTCAAAAGTGTTCCGCAAAAATAGCTATTTTCCTCACAGCATGGAATGAACAGAACAGAACTAATACAAGCATAGCATTCACTGTTCCCCATGTTATAAAGAAACCACAATACTTCAACTTCATCACAACACTGTTTATATAACGGTTGCTTAGTATTCCCTGGTACGAACTGGCCTAAAGTCATGTGATATTCTTCTGTATAACAATATGGCAAAAATCATTCCACCTACCTGCAAAAAAATCATGATTATGTTTCAATGAAGTTTGTGTAAACCTAACAAAATGATTCATTCTAATGCTGCTCTATTTTTAATGCATACAAACTGCATAAAGAAATTCCTATGTACTAATCAATTTGTAAACTTCATACACATGGGGGGATGTCGTGGTCGTGATCGTATGATAGTTTGATGCAATCAGTGCCTATCACCACCAACGTTGTGAGTTTGAACCCTGTTCATGGCGAGGTGTACTCGATACATTTTTTTATTATGTGAAAAAGTTTGTCAGCGACTTGCGACAGGTTGGTGGTTTTCACCAGGTAGTCCACTTTCCTCCACCAATAAAACTGATCGCCATGTTATAACTGAAATATTGTTGAAAGTGGCAATAAACACCCTAACCCTAACCCATGGAATCTGACATATTAATGAACATTTATTTAACTTTGTTAAATACATTTCAGATTCAAATCAAACTGATGTTCTGTTCAATGATTAGATGGCAGAAGTGAAAACTTCACAATAATCTACCATTTACTATTTTATCTACCTCACATAACTAGAATTGTATGAATTTAATGTTCTGATTGAAGATTTTAAATAAATGTGGTATACTGGTATCCGTTTTGTGATAAAATCTTAAATATACTTTCTCTTTTGTTATACACTTTTTGATTCCCTGATTGTTGTTTAATATCAAGTCAGCAGTGGTTCTATTTCAGCTGTATTCATGACAAGAACTTCTTTACAAATAATGTATATTATAGGTCAAATGGTTTCAGTGTGGTGGGCTTATGCCACAGGAAAAATCATGCTGTGAAATCATTATCAATCGTGGGGTTCTATTACGGGTATTTGCTGATTTCGTGGTTCACTTAAACCACAAAAATTAAAATCCAACAAAATACAATTTTCCCTTTGATAGTTGCCTGTAATGTTTGAAACCATGAATTCAAGAACACAGGGATCAATGCATTTTGTAGAAATCATGAAAATTGGTGCCAATGTATTTAATAGGGTCTTGCAACCTTGGGGGCCCGGGTGGCTCAATGAGTTAGGTCGTTGGATCTAACAGCTCATACAAGCCTATCATCAATACAGCGTGGGTTCGTGCCCAGCTTTGTAAATTACAAAAAAGGGTGCACTCGACTCGCAGTCGCAAGTTGCTTGCCCAGGTCGGTGGTTCTCTCAGGGTACTGCAGCTTCCTCCACCACTAAAACTGGTTGCCATGATATAGCTGAAATATTGCTGAAAGTGGCATTAAAACACCAAAAATCAAATCAAATCTTGCAACCTTCATCAAAAATCACTCCTCACAAACTGTTCCTTATTAGGAACTGCTGGAAGTTGTCTTTTAACTACAAGGAATGTTACATTCTCATACAGGGCTGTTGTGGTCGTGATCGTATGGTAGTTGGATTTACAATTATCTATATGCAATCAGTGCCTATCACCACTATCGTTGTGTAAGTTCGAATCCAGCTCATGGCGAGATGTACTCGACACAACATTATGTGATAAAGTTTGTCAGTGACTTGTAGCAGGTTTGTGGTTTTCTCTGGGTACTCCAGTTTCCTCCACCAATAAAACTGATCGCCACAATATAACTGAAATATTATTGAAAGTGGCAGTAAACACCAAAACCAAACTAAACCAACAATATTAGTTACAGACTCACCATTAAAACAGAAAATCCAAATCCCATACCAACCAATATACTAGCATTACCCTCTACAAAATTCACAGCTGCCTTATAACATCCCTACAAACAAATTAAACCATTTAAAACATAATACACTGATAACTCAATTGAGTAACTTTCTGGGGTAAAAAAAAATATACCTGTAAACAAAAATAACATAAAGAGATGTTCTCTTATGGTTGCTTGATATGACTGTTTCTTGTCGATTATTTTTAGGGAACTTCATGCCTCTTGTTTAGAAGCGAGAAGGGCTGAAATCCCTAAAATAAATTTGAACCTTTATTCTGTGACATTGATCATTATGTTAATATTTTAGAAGGATGTAATTTTTATTTTTGATTGTTCCAGGGTTATGTTATGCTATTTAATATATAAATGGCAAATTGTGTGGTTTATGTGCACCAATTTGACTTTTCTTTCTGCAAATGTTCTTTTGAAATTTGTATACAATGTTTATGAACACAATACACAGATCAATTCGATATTTGGTTTAACTTCTTTTTATGGTTCCAAACTTAATGCCCTGTTTATTTTAGCTGAAAAGAGGGGCATACATGTTCTATGGACACATACTCCCTTTTTTGTATAGTGTGTCTCTATATAAAATTTCCTACTCCAAACTTCCACTTTATAGTGCCACACTATCTGAAAATGTTTCCAGGACATTGTACTTTAAGAAAAAGCTAAGGGTGTTTTTTGCTTCCGGGTGATACAAGTAAACATAAAATATACCAATATTAATGAACCGACTCAACTAGATTATTATTGGAGTATTTAACCAATATTACAAATGTATATATCTAAACCATAAATAGTACTGTGCCTGTAAAGAGTAGGTTACTGAGTAAAACATAGCTGGATTATTTTTCATAATTAATACTGGACATTCACTTCCATTTTTTACTTGACTCGATCTATCGCCACAATCCTATGGAACCGATGGTCGTGTTATAACAAGGTTTTATTGTAATATATCTACACTATAAATAGTAACTTACTGTGTAATACATAGCTGGATTATTGCCCTGATCTACATCTGACCCAGGGGCCATATGTGATGCTGTCTGGCAGGTTTTAGCATTTAAATATTGATTATATTTCTCTGTAAACACACAACAGGTAACTGGTACGTACTCAAGTGTACCTCTTTGCACACCCTGCTCTATAAAATAGATTCCAAATAATGTTTAATATATTTCAAACATGTTACTCCAAAGTCTGAAGATAGTTCCAACTTATTTAACGAGTCACTTCAGAAAGTCCACATGTCACAATTACAAACTTGTTGTGGGATTTAGGACTTCATAATGGGTACCATTAATGGGGCAGGAGATGCCAACCCTTCTGGATTACATGGTCTTGTTCAAATTTTTTCAGAGAGTTTCTGTTGTCCATGCATTTTAGCCTTTATGTTGGTGCTCTGTTGTTATTGGTATCCAGATCATCTGTTTACTCAGATATCCTGATCAGATTCAAGACCTCTGTGTAAGTCTTGAACGATTACTGGTTTATGTGTTATAACTTCATTCATTCGTTCAATATCATCATAACGCTTTTCCCCCAGTTATATGTTAGGAGTTGGCATATTACTCCAGGCCTCGACATTAACGTTTGCCCGATTGTCTGGTACAAGTGAAAACTAACGTCGAACAAGTAGATCTTGTATTACGGTTGTCCGACTGGACAAGTGAAAAAATCAGAGATTCCCAAACGTGCAGGTACGACGGACAAATCTATTTCCACTGGTATAAAATACTGGGTTTGTTGTATAAAAGAGCCCTGTTTGATCTCCAATTTGTCCATAATTTATTTTGATTAAAACTAAAGTGAAACGCCAGGGCAAAACTCTTTTATTGTATCATTTATCGTTCCTCCATGCTTTGATGAAGTTCAAGGACATTGACAAAATTAAAGTCGCAATCTCAGAAACGCTTTAATGAACGGAAATATCAATATTTGAAATATAAGAACAAGAATCACTCCGGAACGACACGTAAATATTATCGGATCTCAATTTGGCACCAAATTTAAACTTGTCTTTTGTGCAAAATACAATAGAGGACTTGATTTAGGCTTTTGAGAAATATTGAAACCTTTGAAATGGACAAATATTACAAGCTTTTTCTTGATCTGGTTGAAAAGATCTACTAAAATTTTTATTTCTCTGTGAATTTAAATAAAATACTTTGCTTTATTTATATCACAGGCACTTGTTTCTGGTAAAAAAAATATACCTAGATACTGGTATATATAGTATCTAGGTATATTTTTTTTTACCAGAAACAAGGATATATATAACACAAATATGAGTTATTACAATTTGTATGGTATTGGATCACAACCCATAATATTTCAAAAGGAAAAGGGGGGGGGGGGGGGACATATAAAAATCACTGGTATGCAAGACTCCATAGTCAAGGTAGACAGAAATAAAAATGTGACATTGAATATATGTCCTTAAGGTAGTTATGAATAAAAAAAACAAAACAGAACAAATCAGTTCAGGCAGCTTTAACTATTTACTAAATTTGGGCAGGGTAACGTCAGAAGGGTCGCGAAACAATGTTTCTATTAATCGCAATTAACTTCTCCCAGAAGTCACCCCACTTCTCCCTGTGAGCTCTCTGAAAGAGAAGTCACTTCTCCCTCTAATTTGAAAGTAGTGGGAGTCCTGGATAATTATTCTCTAGTTTTTGTAATTTTCATTATTTTTTTCGGACAACTAAAAGATTGAGTCAGACAAGGACTTTTTTTTAGTTAGTTGTCCGAAGGAACAAGTTGAAAAATATGTTAATGTAGAGGCCTGTACTCACATGCTGAAAGCACCTGCATGACTGAATCATTTCACTAAGAGGGGGGGTTTGGGCACATAAAACTAATCTAACCTTGCCACTTGTTACTGAAGTGCCTGTACTAAGCCAGGAGAGTGAGCGGTCATGTATTTGTGTGCTGGAGGTAAAGATATTCCTATTAGATTTTGGAACTTTTCCACCAGTGTGGTATTTTTCATAACTCTGGATTTTATCTCTTGCAAATTAAAACTTAAAATGACATTTACAAATATTTAGATCTACAAGATATACCTTTTTTGCATTAAAATGAGTTTGTGAAATTAGATAAGAAAATAATATTAATTTTTAAAAGATTACAAGTGAGATAAAAAAATTAATTATAGCAAAGACTATATACAATTGTATTAATAACAGGGGTACATTTTCAGTAAATGTCAGTACATTAATTTAAAAAAGGTTTGATGTATTATAATAACATACCTATTTGTTTCATATAAAACCATGAATTCCTGTACAATCTATAACCACGATCTTCAACAGCACAACAATGTAACTGTAAAAATAATAAAGACATAGATATCAAATTTAGTGATGCGTTTCTGGAATAACCTTCATCAGGTACGCTCAATGTCGAAATATTGAAAAGCCAAATAATTTAAAAGTGTCTGCAAGCAATAAACCAAAGGGCCTATAAACAGGATAGTCAAAATCAGCTAAGGTCATCAATGTCTGAGGCAGGAGAATCTTAGTTTTAATAATAATTACATTATTTAGGAACTGTAAATTTTTAATAATATATATGATCTCTGATCGACGTTCAGTCTCTCATCAACTGACGTCATTATCTCTAATCACGGTCCAATTTAAGGGTATTCTCAAATCAGTGTCCTTTCCATCTTCTGTTGGGTTTTTTTGTAGCAGTTTCTCACACTTTAATAACATCAATATAGTGTCATATATCGAAATAATTTTCAATGATTTCTCAAATTACAGTAAATAGAGCCCCAAATAAACACAATAAGATTTGATCTACAGTAGCTATAGAAAAAACATAGACATTATTCTGAATTTATTTCCATTTATTATATATAACTTTAATATTCTTTACTGCAGTATACAGAATATCTGTACAGACTGTTTCTGTATTTGGGCCTTTGATTACTCCATTTTTTTCTTCTTTTTTTTATCATCAAGAATCCTTCATCCGGAATCTGGTCTTGTCGCTTCTCCATCATTGCTTCAAAAACCTGATCTAACGGGTGTGACGTAATTTGAAGCATACGCCATTGGATGCCAATTTGAGAATTTGAAAAAAGGACATAGATCTGAGGTATAGATGTCTGTGACGTAGAAATCGGACATGGATTGGAGGATTGGACGTGGATTAGAGACTGCACGTTGATCTTAGTCTTACATATATATCTAATAAACCATGTTAGCAGTCTGCGCGAAAAACCACTATCCCTATGCCACTGTCTAGTAAAAATTGGCTCGGGTTAGTAAAATTTGCATAAAATCTGCTTAATCAAATAGAAAATAATTCTTCTCAAATGCTGTTCGGGATAGTTTGTCAAAATGTTTTTGGCACAGACTGTGTCAGTGCAGAAACACTGACTACAGTCGTATATACTTAACATAGCATCGTCTGTATGAAACAATGGATTACAGTCATTCTTCCTCCATTTCCCTTTGGCCCATCATATGAAACATTCATACTCATTAATAATTTATTAGCCTATTTCATTGGTTCCATTACAGAATACTAATGTTATATCGACTAATAAGATTGTCTCTTTCATAAGCTGTTCAATCCAGCTCATATGAAAATTGGAGTGTTGTTATGCTGTTACCGAAACTACAAATCAGTTAAAAAATAACTGAAAACAAGTTCTCATATTGATGATATTGAAAATGAGTGAACGAGTTACTGACGATGACAACTTAGAAATGTTCCAGTCATTCATATAGAAATATATTACAACATTATATTTTGCTTTTGTTCCTCTCCCTCTCCCCATACATGTACAGATTGTGTTCCAGCAATTGAGTGGATTTTGAAGATTTTTGACAGATAATCTAAAGAAAGTCAACTATGTTCTAAAGTTCAACTGTGTTCTAAAGTTCAAGTGTGTTCTAAAGTTCAACTATGTTCTAAAGTTCAAGTGTGTTCTAAAGTTCAAGTGTGTTTTAAAGTTCAAGTGTGTTCTAAAGTTCAAGTGTGTTCCAAAGTTCAATTGTGTTATAAAGTTCAACTGTGTTCTAAGGTTCAACTGTGTTCTAAAGTTCAAGTGTGTTCCATATTGGTAACCATATTGAGGTTAAGGTATGGTGCTTAATACCACTTTCAACAATATTTCAGCTATATCGTGGCAATCAGTTTTATTGGTGGAGGAAACCGGAGTACCCAGTGAAAACCACTGACAAACTGACATATAATGTTGTATCGGTTATACCTCGCCATGAGGGGGATTCTAACTCACAACTTTAGTGGTAATAGGTACTGATCGCATAGGTAGTTGTAAATCTAACTACCATACGATCACGACCACAACAGCCCCCTAGAAAACCATACTGAATATCAAATCACCATCAAAATAGTTGAAGTACATCCAATGATTATTTATGCTTAATTTGCAATGAAATACCTGGATGACAACCATCTCTTTGATTTGTGATCAGAACCACAAACATGAAACTGATTGTAATAATTTCATCAGTTATGTTGTTTCCGATAATTATCAATTGAAGAAAATAAGATATTCCATCTGCAATAAAGAATCCAATTTGAAACATGACCATTCAAAGAAAATTCATACCAAATTTGTTTCTATCTTCAAAAGTACTTTATGAAGACACAGATTTGGACGTACATTAAAGTAGTCACAATAGCCAATAAAACTCTGAAGGAGAACATCAGATGAACAAAAACTGCTGTATGTCATTACAGGATTTGGTAATAAACTATTTGCACATTTCCGACTTGAACTCTAAAAGTTATTTCCATTTAATGTAAGCAAAAGGGTGCTTAGGCCAAAAAAAAATAATTGTTAGCTTCTCAGGCACCGCCGCGTGTGTGTTTTTACTGCCACATTGATCGTTTTTACATTGGGAAAAAAAATGTTGTATCCGTTTCCGGTCTGCTCCGCTCCGGTCCGATCCATAAGTTTGTTGATCGCGATCATTGTCAATAAAGCGTTTATGTCGAAGGCATGCATGGTTGTTTCCGGTATAAGCTGCCACTGCATTTGAACCAACACTGATTATTACACTAACATCATGAAAGTTCAATGGATATCAAATACATTATTTTCATTGTCTGTACAAATTTTTGATGAATTTTCTATTTGCGAAAGATTCTCTGATTTTTTTTTTACAAGATTCCAATTTCTACAATTTCTAAGAAAATAATACTCAAATTCTTTTTCCTTTCCATTGCTCTTGCATGGAACTGGTACCATTTTGCCCACCATAGGGGAAATAACTCTTGTAAAAAAAATCATTTAATTTCAGAATGAAGTCTGAAATGTAGACATGATCTGTTGACTGCATACATACCAATGACTGTGTTTTATCCCATGAGTTTGTAACTTCCTTTGATTGGCTGTCTTCACGACCATAGTACTTTTCTATTGTTGTTTTCATTGACATAAGCATTGTTGATTTTATCTGTAAAATTTTCAAAATAATATAAGTATTTATTGTGGAATACAATAAGTAATCTATGTGTTAACATTAAAAAACACAAGTTACAATGAAATCTGTCTAAACTGAAATAAAGTCCAAATGTAGGAAACACCTGTCTATTTTGAACACAAAAGCAGGTCCCAAGGTGGTTTGGCTTAAAAAAATATATATATTGAAAGGTGATAGAAATGATGTTATCACATCCCAATCAACCACTTGAGGCAGATAACTTGGACTCAAACACACATCAGTGGTGTTAGTAGATAACTTGGACTCAAACACACATCAATGGTGTTAGTAGATAACTTGGACTCAAACACACATCAGTGGTGTTAGTAGATAACTTAGACTCAAACACACATCAGTGGTGTTAGTAGATAACTTGGACTCAAACACACATCAGTGGTGTTAGTAGATAACTTGGACTCAAACACACATCAGTGGTGTTAGTAGATAACTTGGACTCAAACACACATCAGTGGTGTTAGTAGATAACTTAGACTCAAACACACATCAGTGGTGTTAGTAGATAACTTGGACTCAAACACACATCAGTGGTGTTAGTAGATAACTTGGACTCAAACACACATCAGTGGTGTTAGTAGATAACTTGGACTCAAACACACATCAGTGGTGTTAGTAGATAATTTGGACTCAAACACACATCAGTGGTGTTAGTAGATAACTTGGACTCAAACACACATCAGTGGTGTTAGTAGATAACTTGGACTCAAACACACATCAGTGGTGTTAGTAGATAACTTGGACTCAAACACACATCAGTGGTGTTAGTAGATAACTTGGACTCAAACACACATCAGTGGTGTTAGTAGATAACTTGGACTCAAAACACACATCTGTGGTGTTAGTAGATAACTTGGACTCAAACACACATCAGTGGTGTTAGTAGATAACTTGGACTCAAACACACATCAGTGGTGTTAGTAGATAACTTGGACTCAAACACACATCAGTGGTGTTAGTAGATAACTTGGACTCAAACACACATCAGTGGTGTTAGTAGATAACTTGGACTCAAACACACATCAGTGGTGTTAGTAGATAACAACTTGGACTCAAAACACACATCTGTGGTGTTAGTAGATAACTTGGACTCAAACACACATCTGTGGTGTTAGTAGATAACTTGGACTCAAACACACATCAGTGGTGTTAGTAGATAACTTGGACTCAAACACACATCAGTGGTGTTAGTAGATAACTTGGACTCAAACACACATCAGTGGTGTTAGTAGATAACTTGGACTCAGACACACATCAGTGGTGTTAGTAGATAACTTGGACTCAGACACACATCAGTGGTGTTAGTAGATAACTTGGACTCAGACACACATCAGTGGTGTTAGTAGATAACTTGGACTCAGACACACATCAGTGGTGTTAGTAGATAACTTGGACTCAGACACACATCAGTGGTGTTAATAGATAACTTGGACTCAGACACACATCAGTGGTGTTAGTAGATAACTTGGACTCAGACACACATCAGTGGTGTTAGTAGATAACTTGGACTCAGACACACATCAGTGGTGTTAGTAGATAACTTGGACTCAGACACACATCAGTGGTGTTAGTAGATAACTTGGACTCAGACACACATCAGTGGTGTTAGTAGATAACTTGGACTCAGACACACATCAGTGGTGTTAGTAGATAACTTGGACTCAGACACACATCAGTGGTGTTAGTCGATAACTTGGACTCAAACACACATCAGTGGTGTTAGTCGATAACTTGGACTCAAACACACATCAGTGGTGTTAGTCGATAACTTGGACTCAAACACACATCAGTGGTGTTAGTCGATAACTTGGACTCAAACACACATCAGTGGTGTTAGTCGATAACTTGGACTCAAACACACATCAGTGGTGTTAGTCGATAACTTGGACTCAAACACACATCAGTGGTGTTAGTCGATAACTTGGACTCAAACACACATCAGTGGTGTTAGTCGATAACTTGGACTCAAACACACATCAGTGGTGCTAGTAGATAACTTGGACTCAAACACACATCAGTGGTGCTAGTAGATAACTTGGACTCAGACACACATCAGTGGTGTTAGTAGATAACTTGGACTCAAACACACATCAGTGGTGTTAGTAGATAACTTGGACTCAAACACACATCAGTGGTGTTAGTAGATAACTTGGACTCAAACACACATCAGTGGTGTTAGTAGATAACTTGGACTCAAACACACATCAGTGGTGTTAGTAGATAACTTGGACTCAAACACACATCAGTGGTGTTAGTAGATAACTTGGACTCAAACACACATCAGTGGTGTTAGTAGATAACTTGGACTCAAACACACATCAGTGGTGTTAGTAGATAACTTGGACTCAAACACACATCAGTGGTGTTAGTAGATAACTTGGACTCAAACACACATCAGTGATGTTAGTAGATAACTTGGACTCAAACACACATCAGTGGTGTTAGTAGATAACTTGGACTCAAACACACACCAGTGGTGTTAGTAGAGAACTTGGACTCAAACACATATCAGTGGTGTTAGTAGAGAACTTGGACTCAGACACATATCAGTGGTGTTAGTAGAGAACTTGGACTCAAACACACATCAGTGGTGTTAGTAGAGAACTTGGACTCAAACACACATCAGTGGTGTTAGTAGATAACTTGGACTCAAACACACATCAGTGGTGTTAGTAGATAACTTGGACTCAAACACACATCAGTGGTGTTAGTAGATAACTTGGACTCAAACACACATCAGTGGTGTTAGTAGATAACTTGGACTCAAACACACATCAGTGGTGTTAGGGTTTTGGTCAGAAGGCAAAGACCCTTAACCACTCAGCTACCCTAGGTTAGAAAGGAAAACAAATGATATGATTTCAAGTATGCTCCATGAATCCACAAATCTTTTAAAATTTGAAGACAGTTAATAGTAATTTTTTTTACAGTTCATTAAATCTTTGCATTGTGATACGCTGAGTACAGACATATATTTGATTAAATATGATTAACTTACCTCCCCTTGAAAAACAGCAGCCATTATTCCTGCTCCAACTGACAGAACAAATATCACCAATAAAGCTACAAAATACTAAAAATAAAAAGCACATTTATTTTATTAAGGAAGAAAAAAGTTAGTCAAATATTACATTATTTGATAGACATACAAAAATATATATGTTCAGGCACCAATAAAAGTATAATATACAGATAATGTGTTTACATTGAGTGTTGTAGATCATGAGTTCAATCCACGGTCAGGTTTAACCAAAAACTAGGAAATCAATTTGAGCTGCTTCTCCACTGGAACAAAAGCAAAAACTGATTGACTCGGAGTCAGGATAATGTGTTCTGAGTGGAGAACATGGACTGTAAAATTGGTTTCAGTGTATGAGCTCAGCACCATAAAAGTCCAATATATTTGTCATAATATTGCAAAGTCCCAAAAAAATAGTTAAAGATTTTTATTTTGATCACTTGTTGCAGTTATGTTGAGTAAGAGCAGATCTTAAACTCTGTGTATTTTTATAAATAATTGCTTTCTGATTAAGATGAATAAGTGGACTGGTACCCAAGCTCTACTATTCACGATGCCACAATTAGGTACCAGTACATTTTAAAGCTTCTATGTAATTTAGATAACATGTAAGCAAGGTAGGGCAACATGCGCATGCCATCTATAATAGCTAAATGTCGAGAAAAAGTAGATGTGCTGTTTCAAATGAATTGTGCACAATCTTTTGAACATTTTAAATTTATATACCTTTCTTACAAACTGAAATAGCTCTAATATAAAATAGAAAATTACAGTAAATCTTTAAAAATGTACAAACAACCAGATTTATTAAATCATTAAATGATCATATGATAATCAGTAATTTGTTGAGACTGTTTTGATTCTATTTTGACTTGAATTAAGAAATACATTTCTAAAGTCTAGAATTAAAATAACTTTATTTGTGTAAAAGCATAATTATGATTAAAGTAATGAATTGAAATTTTCTGAAACCAACTAACCCACACAAATCAAAAGAGAAAGAACCCAATATCATAACAGCCCTCATATCAAAATTATCTCTTCTCTTTAAATCCCTTAATTCTAACACTCAGATCTTTGTTTAATTTAGTTGTAATGTAGTTGACTCAGAATTTCAACATACATGTTATTATAGATATGTGATATGTGTGGGATGTGGAGCAGAAAATACTAAAAATCCTTTTGCAAATGAATTCATTTCATAATGATTTCTGAATTTATGATAAGGTTAAGTTCTTTGTTGCATTACTTCTATTGCTACTGGTAATATTATCACCGTGGATATTATACTATTGAAGAGGGACATATGATTTTGAGGGCAGGGTGATGTGTCCCTCAATTTCCTTCTATCGAGGATAATGACTTTATATAACTTACCATCATAATAAACATCCTCTTCATTCGTACCGTACTAAAACAACCGAACAATGACGTAAGTATCATACACACGCCACATATTATCATCAGGTAGACCCCGGCATCAAACAGATCTGTTCCTATTATGTCTGATATAAATAATTTATCTGCTGCTAACCAAATACCAACTCCAAGCTGAATACCGCCAATAATCTGAAGAAAAAAAAATACTGTATTATACAGTAACAGTCATAGTACTTTATGTCACGGTGTTTAACATCACTTTCAACAATCATTTATCAATAATATGTGAATTTTTTATTGGATCTGTACAAATGATAATATAAAGTGACAAGTGTGAAACAAATATATTATCATTGATTTTTAACATGACATTATATTGACATCATTTTGACCTTGACAAACATAATGTACTGACAAATCCTTGACAAACATATAATGTACTGACAAATCCTTGACAAACATATAATGTACTGACAAATCCTTGACATACATATAATGTACTGACAAATCCTTGACAAACATATAATGTACTGACAAATCCTTGACAAACATATAATGTACTGACAAATTCTTGACAAACATATAATGTACTGACCAATCCTTGACAAACATATAATGTACTGACAAATCCTTGACAAACATATAATGTACTGACAAATCCTTGACAAACATATAATGTACTGACAAATCCTTGACAAACATATAATGTACTGACAAATCCTTGACAAACATATAATGTACTGACAAATCCTTGACAAACATATAATGTACTGACAAATTCTTGACAAACATATAATGTACTGACCAATCCTTGACAAACATATAATGTACTGACAAATCCTTGACAAACATATAATGTACTGACAAATCCTTGACAAACATATAATGTACTGACAAATCCTTGACAAACATATAATGTACTTTGCTTGAAATGTACTTCTCATCACATCTTGTATCTCAGGCTTCCCTTTCGATGTGAAATTGCTCTGAGAAATCCATTCTCGCATATATCATGGTGGCCATTTTTATTGGTGGAAGAAAATAAAGACTCAATACCGGAGAAACCACCCACCCGCTGCTCATTTGAACTGAAAAACATCATAGATACATTTTGTAATTAATGTTGTTATGTAACAAGTACACCTTGGCATGTGCAAAATTCCAACTCACAACTTTAGTGTTGATAGCAGTGATGACATACATGTAGGTAGATGTAAATCCAACTATCAGTTAAGACTTTTATGTTTTTTATCCCAATAGTAAATGTCTTTAACCAACAAATTCTACCTTTCTAGCTAGTAGTCGGTTCCCTATGAACATTCAATGACCCTGATATTGTACTGTCCATGTTTATGTCGTCGTTCATTTTGGTGATAGGATGTGGTTTTTTTAGTGGAAGCAAATCTGTGCATATTTTTTATCATTTGTATGTTTATTGACAATCTAGATCCAATTACGAAGAGTGGAGGGTTGGGAAGTTTGTATGTGTATTGACAATCTAGATCCAATTATGAAGAGTGGAGGGTTGGGAAGTTTGTATGTGTATTGACAATCTAGATCTAATTATGAAGAGTGGAGGGTTGGGAAGTTTGTATGTGTATTGACAATCTAGATCTAATTATGAAGAGTGGAGGGTTGGGAAGTTTGTATGTGTATTGACAATCTAGATCTAATTATGAAGAGTGGAGGGTTGGGAAGTTTGTATGTGTATTGACAATCTAGATCTAATTATGAAGAGTGGAGGGTTGGGAAGTTTGTATGTGTATTGACAATCTAGATCTAATTATGAAGAGTGGAGGGTTGGGAAGTTTGTATGTGTATTGACAATCTAGATCTAATTATGAAGAGTGGAGGGTTGGGAAGTTTGTATGTGTATTGACAATCTAGATCTAATTATGAAGAGTGGAGGGTTGGGAAGTTTGTATGTGTATTGACAATCTAGATCTAATTATGAAGAGTGGAGGGTTGGGAAGTTTGTATGTGTATTGACAATCTAGATCTAATTATGAAGAGTGGAGGGTTGGGAAGTTTGTATGTGTATTGACAATCTAGATCTAATTATGAAGAGTGGAGGGTTGGGAAGTTTGTATGTGTATTGACAATCTAGATCTAATTATGAAGAGTGGAGGGTTGGGAAGTTTGTATGTGTATTGACAATCTAGATCTAATTATGAAGAGTGGAGGGTTGGGAAGTTTGTATGTGTATTGACAATCTAGATCTAATTATGAAGAGTGGAGGGTTGGGAAGTTTGTATGTTTATTGACAATCTAGATCTAATTATAAAGAGTGGAGGGCTGGGAAGTTTGTATGTGTATTGACAAACTAGATCTAATTATGAAGAGTGGAGGGTTGGGAAGTTTGTATGTGTATTGACAATCTAGATCTAATTATGAAGAGTGGAGGGTTGGGAAGTTTGTATGTGTATTGACAATCTAGATCTAATTATGAAGAGTGGAGGGTTGGGAAGTTTGTATGTGTATTGACAATCTAGATCTAATTATGAAGAGTGGAGGGTTGGGAAGTTTGTATGTGTATTGACAATCTAGATCCAATTATGAAGAGTGGAGGGTTGGGAAGTTTGTATGTTTATTGACAATCTAGATCTAATTATGAAGAGTGGAGGGTTGGGAAGTTTGTATGTGTATTGACAATCTAGATCTAATTATGAAGAGTGGAGGGTTGGGAAGTTTGTATGTGTATTGACAATCTAGATCCAATTATGAAGAGTGGAGGGCTGGGAAGTTTGTATGTGTATTGACAATCTAGATCTAATTATGAAGAGTGGAGGGTTGGGAAGTTTGTATGTGTATTGACAATCTAGATCTAATTATGAAGAGTGGAGGGTTGGGAAGTTTGTATGTGTATTGACAATCTAGATCTAATTATGAAGAGTGGAGGGTTGGGAAGTTTGTATGTGTATTGACAATCTAGATCTAATTATGAAGAGTGGAGGGTTGGGAAGTTTGTATGTGTATTGACAATCTAGATCTAATTATGAAGAGTGGAGGGTTGGGAAGTTTGTATGTGTATTGACAATCTAGATCTAATTATGAAGAGTGGAGGGCTGGGAAGTTTGTATGTGTATTGACAATCTAGATCTAATTATGAAGAGTGGAGGGTTGGGAAGTTTGTATGTGTATTGACAATCTAGATCTAATTATGAAGAGTGGAGGGTTGGGAAGTTTGTATGTGTATTGACAATCTAGATCTAATTATGAAGAGTGGAGGGTTGGGAAGTTTGTATGTGTATTGACAATCTAGATCTAATTATGAAGAGTGGAGGGTTGGGAAGTTTGTATGTGTATTGACAATCTAGATCTAATTATGAAGAGTGGAGGGCTGGGAAGTTTGTATGTGTATTGACAATCTAGATCTAATTATGAAGAGTGGGGGGTTGGGAAGTTTGTATGTGTATTGACAATCTAGATCTAATTATGAAGAGTGGAGGGTTGGGAAGTTTGTATGTGTATTGACAATCTAGATCTAATTATGAAGAGTGGAGGGTTGGGAAGTTTGTATGTGTATTGACAATCTAGATCTAATTATGAAGAGTGGAGGGCTGGGATGTTTGTATGTGTATTGACAATCTAGATCCAATTAAGAAGAGTGGAGGGTTGGGAAGTTTGTATGTGTATTGACAATCTAGATCTAATTATGAAGAGTGGAGGGTTGGGAAGTTTGTATGTGTATTGACAATCTAGATCTAATTATGAAGAGTGGAGGGTTGGGAAGTTTGTATGTGTATTGACAATCTAGATCTAATTATGAAGAGTGGAGGGTTGGGAAGTTTGTATGTGTATTGACAATCTAGATCTAATTATGAAGAGTGGAGGGTTGGGAAGTTTGTATGTGTATTGACAATCTAGATCCAATTATGAAGAGTGGAGGGTTGGGAAGTTTGTATGTGTATTGACAATCTAGATCTAATTATGAAGAGTGGAGGGCTGGGAAGTTTGTATGTGTATTGACAATCTAGTTCTAATTATGAAGAGTGGAGGGTTGGGAAGTTTGTATGTGTATTGACAATCTAGATCTAATTATGAAGAGTGGAGGGTTGGGAAGTTTGTATGTGTATTGACAATCTAGATCCAATTATGAAGAGTGGAGGGTTGGGAAGTTTGTATGTGTATTGACAATCTAGATCTAATTATGAAGAGTGGAGGGTTGGGAAGTTTGTATGTGTATTGACAATCTAGATCCAATTATGAAGAGTGGAGGGTTGGGAAGTTTGTATGTGTATTGACAATCTAGATCTAATTATGAAGAGTGGAGGGCTGGGAAGTTTGTATGTGTATTGACAATCTAGTTCTAATTATGAAGAGTGGAGGGTTGGGAACCCATTAACCGGTTTAACCCCGCCACATTTTTACATATGTCCCAAGACAGAACCTGGATTTCATTTTTTGTACCATGAGGTGAGGTGAGAGGTGATTGTTTGTTTTGTTGATATTGGTGGAATTGTTGACCATCATTGTTTAAACTTTGTTTTAATAATACAAATGTACTATATGATTGTGGCTAGAATGTGAAGACAATTTCAATAGAAACAAATGACAAAATTTTGCAAGCAACAAGCTTTTAAATTAGCACGTAAAGTTGATAAGCAATGCAATGAAACCATAAATACAGTCACTAAAGATAGATACAAAATGTACTGTGACCTGTGAGTCTTGCACTCTCACAGATACCCACGTCCCCTACATCATTCTAAGAATAAATATCTCGCATATATCCTCTACCCCCTACATTATTTATAAAATAATTAGCGTTGTAACAATACCATGAATACAGTAGACTATAGTACACCCTCCTTCCCCTTTATTTTAAATAAGAACATGTACCTTATAATACTAAATAATACTTACAAAAAATAAAACATTTGCAATTGTCAAAAAAATCTTCAGACTTTGTTTTGACAACATATTTGATATTTATTCTTGATCTTCAACTGTATTCCTAGATCAAATAAAAGCAAAAGAAAATATCTTCAAAGGAATTTTATCATTAGATGTATCCATAACATTAAACAACAATCAATCAATCAATCAATCAATCAATCAATCAATCAATCAATCAATTCTTTGATTATAAATCTTTACCCACCATTCTTATCACTCTGCTAACAAGATATGAATATCAGAATTTTATGCTCTCATTAATCAGATTATCATTCCAAACTGACTGATTAAAAATAATTTTTAGAAATGCTAAACTGGATTTGAGCACTTGCTCGGAGCATCTTCGAGCTGAACCTACATTTTTTTTTATTGTAAACTCACTGTAATCTGATGAAAGGTGATACATGTATACAAATGTACATTTGTAGTAAATTTCAATTAAATTTGAATGTGAATCACCTGCAAAATACCTGCATGTATTCAATGTTCGGTGACAGTCACAAAACTCATTTGTGCAACAAAATCAGTGCAAAAAAAAAAGGTTTCTGGGGATTGTACAAGGAAATTGAAGGTAGTAAACTTAATAAATATAAATCCTAAGGCAAGCATGAGAAAAGTCACAAAAATAACCTATGAATCAGATTTTTTGAAGTGACAAAATTTTAATCTTGAATTTTGGTGGTACAAAGCTTGTTCATTCCCTAATTACTTGGCTTGAATATGAAACAAAATAAATAATATACGTTTATTTTGGCCGATATGAAACATACATGACAACACATAGCAATCTACACTTTACATACACAAGACAGACAAGACACAACAACATTTAAATAGGCGGGCTACAAAACTTTATAAAATCTGCCTTATATGTTAAAAACAGTAGATATATAATACAATATGTATATGTTGTCATACATGCTGAAATTATAAGGAAGGAACGTTTGGTGAATTTTTGCATCTAATCACTCTAACAATTTCTAAATAATGACTACATTTACTACTCAGAGTCAGAGTAAGTAGATTTCACTAGAAATCATTCGGATGGAAATAACGGCCAAAGAGAAATAATCAAAAGAAAAAACTATTACTTAATTACCGCCAGGGTTTGCCGGGAAATACCAGTGGTAATTACCGGGAAATACTGTCCTGGGAAATACTCTAAATTTTAGCTCAAGTGGGAAATATTATTACTGGGAAATATGATTTTTAGATGCGATTAATTTCTTCAAAGTTGCTAAAAACTTAACATTATAACACACAGTGTTGAAAATTACATCAGTTTAATAAATATGGGTATACAGTCTAGGTGTAGGACCATTAAGAAGACTTAAACTTTTGAAATTGTAATCTTCATATAAACATAATATTTATACAAAAGACTTTTATTAAAAACATGTTAAAACTGTCACCACAATTTTATATCTACACTTTTCAGTTCAACCATACAGTTTCAGAGTTCACCAATCTATTTCATCTTTCCCCCTTAACATTCTGTAGCAAAAAACAAGCTTTCCTGCTTTAACAAGACCAAGTCTATTTCTTAATTTTGACTGAATCATGCCAAAGTTTGAGAAAATTCTCTCAATAGCAGCCGAACATGATGGCATTTCTAACAATAGTTGATTGTTTTGCCAGGTTGTATACATGTAATCTAATATCCAAAGGGCATTTCCTTTATGCTATAGTATAATAATGACTAACTTTTTTAATGTGTTTTTACAAACTAATTAACACATCTTCAATAACCTTTAGAAATCAATAAGTCCAGTTTGTAAAGACAAACAATAAACATGTCAAAAGCAGGTCAGAAGATGGTTTTAATCACTAAACAAAGGAGGTAAAAAGTGAGGATTACAAGTAAAGAATAATTTTCTTAATATTTCTATCAAAATCAATATTTTTTTTTAACAAATATCAATTTTCCAATATCAATTTTATATATCTGTACATTAACACTATCCATTAATTTTTTTTTTCTGTAAGGTCAATATAGTTATATTTGTATCCATTAAAGATTTTTTATCTGCAATTTTGGCCATACATGCAAAACATAAATATTTAGAAGTTTCCTGTACCATTATATTTGCAAATTAAGAATCAATCTTATTTCCCAGTATTTCCCGCCGTCGTGGGAAATATGAGTATTTCCCGCTTTTTTGCCAACCCTGACTACCGCTGCATAATTAACGGCTTTTTAAGCAGAAAACCTACCAATTACTTGGCTTGAATATGAAACAAAATAAATAATATACGTTTATTTTTGACGATATGAAACATACACGACAACACAAAGCAATCTACACTTTACATACAGGTATACAAGACACAAAAACATTTAAATAGGCGGGCTACAAAACTTTATAAAATCCGCCAAACAAATACATTAATAAAATCAGTAAGGAAATTTTGAAATGATAAAGATATTAAAATGAATTATAAACGATTGAATCCAAGGAATGAGACACTTCCTTGAAAATTCAACTCCAAACATGAAGGATGAGGCACTCCTTCAACTGTTAGAACTACCCAGGGGATGAATCGGACACTCCCCTGAAAGTAGACCCTTACATCAAAACAGATGGAATCCCCTGATCAGGGAAAACTTTCATCTCTGTTGACGAATTGTTGACCTTATTACAAAAAACATCAATGATAATAAAAATGCAGAAATTTACTTATCAAAGAGATGTTGTTTTTTAACAGAAATACAAATCTTGATTCATATACATCATGTATGTTGTTTTCTTCTTCAATATCTTCTTGTATTACATGTAATTTATCTGTAATCTTGTTGGTTTGCATTGGCCTCACATTTAAATACAGTCAAACCCACCTTAAAGGGCACATCTATAGTCAAACCTGCCTTAAACTTAAGTTAAAGGGCACATCTATAGTCAAACCTGCCTTAAACTTAAGTTAAAGGGCACATATATAGTCAAACCTGCCTTAAACTTAAGCTAATGGGCACATCTATAGTCAAACCTGCCTTAAACTTAAGTTAAAGGGCACATCTAGTCAAACCTGCCTTAAACTTAAGTTAAAGGGCATATCTATAGTCAAACCTGCCTTAAACTTAAGTTAAAGGGCATATCTATAGTCAAACCTGCCTTAAACTTAAGTTAATGGGCACATCTATAGTCAAACCTGCCTTAAACTTAAGTTAATGGGCACATCTATAGTTAAACCTGCCTTAAACTTAAGTTAAAGGGCACATATATAGTCAAACCTGCCTTAAGCATAAGTTAAAGGGAACATCTATAGTCAAACCTGCCTTAAACTTAAGTTAAAGGGCACATCTAGTCAAACCTGCCTTAAACTTAAGTTAATGGGCACATCTAAAGTCAAACCTGCCTTAAACTTAAGTTAAAGGGCACATCTAGTCAAACCTGCCTTAAACTTAAGTTAATGGGCACATCTATAGTCAAACCTGCCTTAAACTTAAGTTAATGGGCACATCTATAGTCAAACCTGCCTTAAACTTAAGCTAAAGGGCACATCTATAGTCAAACCTGCCTTAAAGGGCACATCTAGTCAAACCTGCCTTAAAGGGCACATCTTGCCTTAAATTAAAAAAACAAATATTGCTTTACAACATACAAAATAAAAAGTACAAAACTGTAATAAATAAAAATTAGGCTATTAATATTTTCCGAATTTAACATTCTTTTGGAACTTTCACGAAACTTAATAAAATAACTGACATGGTACTTTTTGTATACTGGATATTCTACTTTTTTTTTAAATTAAGTGGTACATGTATCTTCTTGAGGAGTCTTTCTTCTTCTGTTTGTACAATGTTCTGACAACTTTAGCACTGCCAAACCTTTTGAACTTTTTACTGACATTATCAAATAACCATTCACAGGACTGCAATTTCAGTTCTTTATACTAGGCACAGATATGACATACAATATACAACATGATTTACATATGTACAGTTGACAGCCCTGACACGTCTACTTCCTGTTAAAGATGATTCCAAATGAACGACAACATCGTATACACACGTTTTCGTTAAGTTTCATCTTTTTTGACAGAACGGTAGCTTTGTTGTTTTCTTCTTCAATATCTTCTTGTATTTTACTTAATCTCTGTTGTTCTTTCTGTCAAGTTCAAAATCTTTCTGTAAAACTTGTAATATTTTCTCAAACTCATCCTCTTCCATCTGAGCCACGCTGATCTTACGACCCTGTGGTATCACAGAGGCTATCTGTACCGACATCTTGTATGATTGTCAGTCAAGTCACCCAGTTCTGCTATTCAAAAATCACTAACTATTTCATGACGTCTAGTAAAATTTAATGATTAACACAACAAATGTCAGGAACACTTCAAAATAATCTGTGTGTGGCTCTGGAATTCAAATTTGTACAATGTTTTGATTGCTTTGCAATTTATTTCACTTCAAAACTTTGATTTTTAATTTAAATGTTTTTTTTGTTTTTTTTAAATTTCAAGCGCTGTCACTAATGAAGATACTTCTCACTTCAGTCATGTTCCTGTAATCCAATTAATATGTCAATAATCTATTTATAGCTTATTTCCTTAATTTTTCTTTTCAAGAAATGAAATCCTGGAATCTCTCCAAAAGTAATATTTCTGTTTAATTTTCGCTACAAAGAATTTATGAACTCGACATCTAAAATATCAATCGAAGAAACTCATTGTTATCTTATGTATCAAATTAATTTGAGACATAAACATCAATTTTCAATTCCAGAATTTTGGCGTCTAATCGCTCTTAAACAATTTCTAAATCTAGCACCTGAATTTGTGCATCTAATCACTCTAACAATTTCTAAATAATGACTACATTTGGGTGATTTTTCAAAAAAATGAAGACTTTGTGTGACATAGAGGGTGAAATTTCAAATTGGACAAATTGACATAATTTTGGTCGTAAAATAATGTCAATATGATATATTTTTCAGATTCAGTTGCTCAGTGCAATATATGAAGAAAACAAATTTTTTTTCAACTTTTATTAGCAACAAAGTGTTAAAATGATAACAAATACAGACTTACTTCCTCAGAGGTATCATTTTCTTTTGGGTATGGTAAAAGACCTAAATGTATTTCCATTTGATAATGATATGAAAAAGGCACATTTTGGTACCAAACTTTGTATATAGCATGAGAAAACAGTTACAGTATATCAAAGAAACACTATTTTTACTGTATATTTTTAAAAATCTGGTAATTAAAGTTTTCATACAAGCATAAAAAATATGATCTAATGAGGCTTAATAGTTGTAAATCAATTATTTATATATGCCTAATAAATATAACAAAAGTTAAGTTAAGTTAATCATTGGTGGTATAAACTAGAGGTAACCAAATGAAAATACTGTCCATTTTGGCATTTTTTGATGTTTTGTCACACTCCTGACACATTTTTCTAAAAGATAAATACACCAAATATCAAGCTAAATGCAATCATTGTTGGTCACAATAACTTTTTTTAAGTAGTAGTACATAATCTATTTTGATTGAAAAAAGGTTTCCCTTGAATATATTTCATTTTTGCATTGTTATGATGTTATTTCAATCATATTTTATCATATTCTAAGTACTACTATCATAATAATAAAAAATGACAACTCAATTTTCAACCATTTATACATCTTTTCAAGAGTATAGTGCTTATTGAGAATTAAATAATTCCACCGAGAAAATTACAAGCAGTTTTATGGAGGCTATATGCTTACAAAATAATCTATTTCTTAAATAAAATTGTCACACTCCTGACTCCCTCTCGAAAATAAATCTGTCGAGCTGAAAATAATATAACCAACTTATTCTTTCCAAACTAAAAGTTATATTTCTTCAAAAGCTTATATTTCTTACAGTTAACAGTAAATATTAAAAGAAGATTCAAAATTATGTTTTTGTTTTTTCTAATGATTAGTGTGCTAATTATTTGCCCTTTAGGAATTTATCTCATCAAAAATGGTTAAAATGGATTTGAAATTTATTAAAACTAGCAATAGATCATCTTTTCTTAGTATAAAATTACTTTTTAGTGGTTTTCATATTAGTTTCCCCATGTTTCTCAATAATTTACTCTGCAAAAACACTTCTCGACATTTAATGTTTTTATGTCAGGAGTGTGACATATTACTGTGGAATGAAAAATTATTGAAAAATTATTGATAAATTTAAAAAAATGTTATATCAAAAGAATGAAAATGTTTTATGAAAGGCAAGATATATTAAAGTAAGTATTCTGTTTTATAAATCTAAAGCAACATACATGTACATCAATTTTTCATTTAGAAAAAAATCCATATTTTGACATGTTTTAAGAAAATATAACCCTTTATCATCACTTATTATGAGAAAGGTGTCATGCAATATACAAAAATACTACAATTATTACTTATTGTTTATATGTAATTAAATTGAAAACATTGTGGAAGTTTGTAGAAGCATGGTTTATTTTTTTTTTATTTAAAAGATATATGCCTATTAAAAGTGTCACACTCCTGACATTAGTTATTTTGATTTCCTAGCTACGATATGTCATATATCAGAGCTATTTCCAACTTATTTCTTTGATTGGGTCTGGAGCTTTTGGAAAATAAAGAAAATTGTGAACTATTAAAGCATACAACATAGTACTATACAACTAAGATAAAATGTCACACTTCTGACATTTTTTGTGTCTCTCCTTATGCAAGCCCAATTTTACAACTACCATATTCATTCAGTCTAATACTACTAAATTATTATAACTAATGTTTTTTTACAACATACTTTTACTTTTCTGAACTAATTAGTCTCAACATTAAAAAATTATTAAGGTTTAATTTGACATTTGTACAATTTTCCAAGTTAAATTTATTCACGTACACTAATTTAAAAAATAGAATAATTTTTTGTCGCATAATCATAGGGTCACAAAACATCTAGATATTTGAAGTAAAATGGTACGAAATTATAGAATACCATCTTTCTTTAATATATTTTTTTTATCATCAAGGTAAGTTAAGGCAATTTAAAGTTTGTCACGCTAAAACGTCACACTCCTGACAAATTTGACCAGTTTTTAAGAGGATAACTTTTTAACCAGAAGAGCAATCTCCATGACACTTTGCATGAAGATAACTGTTACCATTGGGCTTGTTTTAAGATATTTACCTTTTTTTCATATCATTTAATATTCAAATTATTCTCTGAAAATGAAAAGTCTTCATTTTTTTGAAAATCGCCCATTTACTACTCAGTCAGAGTGAGTAGATTTCACTAGAAATCATTCCAATGGAAATAACGGCCAAAGGGAAATAATCAAAAGACAAAACTATTACTACCGCCACATAATTAATGGATTTTTAAGGAAAAAAACTACCAATTAGTTATGGTGGTTCGTGTTGGAATAGTAAATTAACTGATAGTATTTTTATTAGCTTGACACATCACACTAAATTCACCTGTGTGTTTTAAAGGATCTGTATAATGTGGTAAAACCAGTTCAACCAAAAACATTTGATGAAATATAATTTTAATGGAAACAAGGAAAAATGTGTACATTGTATTTGAAAAATAGATCAAATAAAAAAAAAGATTATTGGAGAAATACTTTTTTTTCAATGGATGGAGGTTTGCAAGCTTAACTTATCTATTTGAACATATGATTCATCTTCGAGTAGGGATGGTGTTAAATCGGCGTTATGTCATTTTCTATTGACAATTGTTGTATTTTGACTTTTTGTCTTCCTTCAGACATCAATTGACATGCATTGATGGTGTGGGAAAATCGAACTTGAATATCTGGGGAGTCATATTTTAACGGACCTTTATCAATTCGAGGCCATGGGACGTTCAATTATGTTTTGATTCAAAACAATATAGTCCTACCTGTGTCTTTCGATCTCACCTGTTTAAATATAACCGGAAGTGTTTACCTACATGTATATATATATATGAGGGAAATACCTGATGACTCGGCCCATAACAAACTCGGACCATATAAAAATTGTCCAATCACAATCTCGTACCATAGCAAAATCCGCTTACTACAAATATATATTTTTTTTATTGAATAAAATGCATAAATTTAATTATAAGATAAGATCAGATAAGATTTTATTGGTCCAAATTAAAGGGCCCCCGAAGAGGCATATAAACATACGATAATAAAACATAAGATGATTGCATAAAATATCATATAAATTGTAAATACAATATATACAATACAATACAATATATTTTATTCCAATTAAGGTCCCTCAAGGGGAAATAACAAATATACATTCATAATTATATCAGCAGTTACAACAATACAGAATGGAGACATATGTTCATAAACAAGACAATTCTAACTATTTAAATGATAACATGTTACAGACAGTAGGCTGTGTTCGGCAACACGACCCGAGGAGAGGAAAAGAAGTAATGTATAGTAGCAGAGTACATCGTATGGTTGAAGAATGGACTACATGTATGCGATTACTTAGCTGGAGGAGACACCAGGGGACGATGCTTAATAATTGTAATTTGATTCTCCCCGTGTCTGATCCAGCAAAGCAATCGGGTCAAGTAGTAAAACATCATGTGTTTGATAAAAGGACTGTGATTACTTAGCTGGAGGAGACACCAGGGGACGGTGCTTAAGAATCGCATTTCGATTCTCCCCGTGTCTGATCCAGGAAAGCAAGAAGTTCAAGTTATAAACTGAAATGGGAATAAATAGATACAAGAATGAGAAACATGACTGTAGTGTCAAAATATGAGATACACCCTCGATTTTACGCTATATATAAAACCACATTTTTCAATTTTTTTATTTATGTAGGTACATTTTGTGAGAAAGTTAACTTGATGACTTTTGATTTTCTAAAGATATCAAAAATCATTAAACCTTTCAATAAACCCGAATTGATATTAATGAAAAATAATTGTCAGTTGTGTGATCAATCAATCAATCAATCAATCAATCAATCAATCAATCAATCAATCAATCAATCAATCAATCAATCAATCAATCAATCAATCAATCGTTCAATCAATCAATCGATCGATGGATCGATCAATTAATTAATTAATTATCAATCAATTAATCAATACTTTACCTTTGTTGTTTAATTTGCAGGTAAGACATTTAAATCCAGATATCCTACATCTGTAAGTCTTTAGTTAATATACTTGTGATTGGACAAGTAGTTTTCTTACATTATATATCGTATTTTCAAGTGCTTGTGGCGTGAGATTACTCTCTTTTAAACTTTATCTTTACATATTTATCATTGGTAAAATTACTTTATTATTCCATCTCTTTTTCCCTTTATTTAATATGTTCGTGTTCATACCCATACAATCTTATGGTAACAACAACTTATATGTGCCGGTCCTCTATTCTGTGAATCAAATATTTAGTTCCGTCAATCATCAAAGGTTGTAGGTTTCTAATTTCCAGGACTATTTCTCTCTTGGGTGGTAACTATTTTTTCTCAATATGAATTTATTTATTTGCTTCTGAAGAAGTTCGGTTTGGAAAGTTAAGCTTTCTACTGGATTTAGCTTCTGAAAAGAGAAGAAGTGAAGATCGCCTGCGTTTTAGCATATGCTTGACTTCTGTAATGTTATTGACAGACCTTTCAGTCTGGATAACAAGAGCAAACTATTACAATCTAAATGAAATAAGATATGTGTTGTGCTTTTCTTTTTTTCTTGTTTTCCTTGATGACAGACGAGGCTAACATCTAACAAAATCCCGTTTGGGGTCATGTCATGTAATCTTTCATTCATCTTTGACCGTCCAATCATATGCAAAACAGTTATATATGTTGACCAATCGGACAACTATTGGTGTATACACTAGGCTTTGATACCTAAATATGTAGTAGGCTCATGATTGATCGGTTGAAACACAGAACCATGACGTGACGCACTCATATGGGATGCGGTTAGACTTGGCGCTCCACTCGATTACATTTTTCCGATTCCATGGTAACCAGTCTTTGCTCTAATTTCTTAATACTGTGGGCTTAGCGGAGTAGCAGTTAATACCAATTTTATAGTGTTTGGCTTGGCAGGAACTGAGCTAGAACCCATGATCTACCACGCTCGAGATGAGCACACTAACAACTACACCACCGATGCGATTGGCGAAATAATATGAAATGTTATTGAAAATAAATATGTAAATAGAAAGTTATAAAAAAAAAGTGGGGGGGGGGGGGTTAATTCGATTTAATCAAGTAAATCTTCCTCATGCGTAGATAACCTTTTCCGATTTTGGCTATCTTGTTTTAGCCTTGTGGTTTATTTGCTCCCAAAGACATTTACATTATTTTGCTCTCCATTCTTTTGACTTAGAGAGTACCCGATGAAGGTTACCAAGAAACGCGTCGTGCACACTCTTATTGGACATCTAGGGTTTTTTTATTCACACACATGTAGAACATTTCAGCAAAATGTTATTATATGTTGTACCCATTTCTTCTGTTTAAATGATGCATGATTGTTTGTATTATTTGTTTTCCCCATTGTAAGTGATTATGTTAAATACACGGTCGTAGGCCGGGTCTGAATAAAGTGAGGCAAAGGGGGTGAATTTAGACAAATTTTGAAGATTTTTTTTTTATTTGCTTTCAAAAGGTTACACTTGCCGTTTCAAAAGTGAGGCATTTGCCTCATTTGTCTCCATTGCGCTACGGCCATGATTAATATCAGAACTCAATGATGATTGTCATTGTTAGATTAACAGATTTTCATAAATTATTAATACCAAGTCTTTGCACTCGCAAGATCCACATACATGGTCAACAACTTTCGGTACATTCCTCAAATAAATTTAGGCCAAAGTTCATCCATAATATAAAACGATATTAAAGGGTAACATGATAACCGAAAAGGGTAACTTTTTAAAGAATAAATTAGCATGCATATTATGAAAATAAGTATTGTTGCAACTTTAAATACATAAGTGTGGAGAAGACAATATTAAGTTGAAAAACTTGTGTTTGATCCTTTTGTCATTATTTAGACAATAACATATGTTTAAATTAAACTTTAATACAATTTTATTCTTCAATTCTCTGGCGAATTTATCACTTGCCAGACAAGAATATCGTATCGAACATCATACCAACTGAAATATTGCTACCACAGAAAGGAAAATTTACAATTTTACTATTGGGAAGTCAAAGTCACCAGGTTTACCATAAATCTTGGACTATGTACAGCTGTTGTTCACTGGCAATAAGTTAATATATGAAGAGGATTTTACAGAATAAGTGGTACATATACATGTATCTGTAATTGTGAGATCACCTGATTATATTAGAGGTAATTAAATAGTCAGGAACTCAGAGGATTATTAGTAAAGTGACAAAATATCATATATGTATCGAAAATTGAAATTAAAGATTCGGGATAAATGTTATCTTTTTTGCCTATGCGCGACGTTGGAAGATCTGTATGGCAATAGTACAAAACAAGTAGCCACACTGTATAATGTATTGGTAAATCAAGCATCTGTTGAAAAATCCGCCAACCGAACCCAAACAATTATATTTTCATTGTAACACTCAAGGTAAGCCAATGTAAATCCATTTAACAAAAATAAAACACAGTACATGTTTAAACTCCGTTATGGAGTACACCACTTCCACAAAAACCACCCGTTATTGGTGTTGGACGAAATGCACAATTCGCCCAAAAGACTGGACGTAAATGAGTATCTCGCGTTTTAATAAGGCCAACCTCCCTACACGTGAATAAGATAACTTGCAGTAGCTCACAATGACGATCGGGTTGTTAGGAGTCGTTGATGGCCCATTGCAAGGCAAACAGTTCCGAGAATGGCTTATTCAAGTTTCATCCACATTTGTGCATACACGATTTGTTTTATTTGCTCTCAAAGACTTTTAAATTGTTTAGCTTTCAAATCTTTTGACCTTTAGCTTACCTGATAAAGGTTATTTCAGAAACGTGTTGCGCGCACTTAATAATATATCTACGTTATTACTATCACTGGGTCGATACCTCTGCTGGTTGTCTGTTAGTCCCATATGATATCCACCCAGTAGTCAGTATTTCGGAACAAACTTGTCACAAATACGGTGTTAAGTCATGATCATGAGCGAGGAAAGGAACGAAATGTGCTTACGACAAATATATCCGTGGTCATTTGCGACGGTGGTATAATCTCCTTCTGCGGCGGCGACGGCGGTGATATACTTTCCTTCTTCTGCGGATACGGTTGAGTTGTTCCATGCTTATTTCTTTTATGTCTCAACATGACATATTTCCTTGCTAATGTTAAGTGGTATTCTGGACATGTTAAACCTTCCATCCTTTCTCTTGGACAGTCGAAATAAGAATGAGTTTGGTTTGAAAAATAATATATTTATATGTGATTTATTATCCTACATATATTACCTTGTTTATTTCAGATTTTCTTCATTTCAAGATGGAACGTCCAATCAGCAAGATGTCTCGTCAACACGAATGTTTTTCCAAAACTTAGCTTTCTTCAAAAACATCGTCGTCTCCTGAACAACAATTACTTATTTAGGTGTGAAATTTGCAATAAATCTTTCAACAGAAAAGATAATTTTATCAGACATCAATCAAGACATTCAGACAAATCTTCATTTGAATGTCCCTAGTGTGGTAAATTATTCAGCAGACAAGATAGCCTAAACCGACATCGACAACAACATTACAACCAATATGGTGGTGTTATTAAAAGACAGACCAATTGAGAATAACGAAAACGAACATATTCCCAAGAAAAGGAGACGGTTGCCCAAAGATGTTGACCCACAAGAGTTTTATACATTCCAAAATTTCGTACATCGACTAATTATAAAATTACTTTTAAAGGCATCGAAGTGCACAATCTTCCTGATATACTGAGAACATTGAGGACACTTTTTCAATCAATTATCAGCAATATTACCGAATTCATGGATCCAACAGACTTGGTTAGATTGAGTGTACAATGTCCTGAGTTAGATTTCCCGATAACTATGCCATTTACAAAGGTATTTGAATTAAATGCCGATTAACTTCTATCCGCGATAGAACGCGTTCTACAATCTTATGAGGAGTTTGTTTTGGATGAAAGTCTGGACGAAATGATACACGTGAGTCTGCCAAAAGGTGGTGATGGTAAGAGATATCATTATGTTGACCTACCAAAGATGATGAAAGATAAACGATGCTTCATACGAATTGAAAATAATGACGATCCTTGCTGTGCAAGAGCACTCGTGACCACCAAAGCAAAACTAGAAGGACACGAAAAATGGAGCAGCATTAGACAAGGATGAACCAGCCAGAGAGAGCTAGCAATTGATTTGCATCAACGAGCAGGAGTACCATTGAAAACATGTGGATTAAATGAAATAAAGCTGTTTCAAGAGATTATGGCGGACTACCAAATCAATGTTATCTCGAAAGAATATTTCAATGGTATCATTTACTCCGGACTAGAAAAGGAAAAACGTTTATATATTTATCATCACGATGATCACTACGATGTCATTACCAGTATGCCAGCTTTTCTTAGTAAAAGTTATTTTTGTGCTAAATGCAAAACAGGATATGACCATGTAGCAAGACATAAATGTAACAACTCTTGTGATTTATGTCACCATGTACATGCAGATGAAATCGGAAGTTGGACATATTGTAAAGATTGCAACAGAAAGTTTAAAAACAAAACTTGTTTTGTGAAACATAAAGAATTAATAAAGCATGGCAATTCTACATGTAATACTCATCATAAATGTGCAACGTGCAACCAGTTGATTAGCAAACAAATGCACAAGAAACCACACCAATGTGGAGAATGCTACTGCAAGACATGCACAGATTTCTTTGAGGAAGGTCACACATGTTACATGCTGCCAAATACAACAAAAGAACAAATACAGCCAGTCTAATCTACTGACCACGAATTTGTCCAAAAAGAATCCGTCTATATATTGTTTGACTTTGAGTGCACACAAGATGACATCCTAGAATGCGAGCTTGGTTGTTCACCAGATGAAGAAGGCAAATGCAGGATTTGCAGAAAAAGTCTGTGTGGGTCTTATAAACATGAACCTAATTTATGCGTTGCCCAACGTATATGTTCTTCCTGCATTGATCAGCTAATTTCCTCTACAAGTGAATGTGAGCATTGCGGTAAAAATGAAGGTGTTTTTAGAGGAAATGACTCACCAGATATGTTTTGTCAATGGTTACTATCTGAAGAAAATTATGGAGCTAAGGTTTTATGTCATAATTTCAAAGGTTATGATAGTTACTGGATACTCCAGTATCTATACAAACATTCAATACTTCCTGAAGTTATCACCACTGGATCAAAATATCTGTCTATTTACGTCCCACAATGTAAAATCAGATTTTTGGACAGTATCAACTTTTTACCTATGACTTTAGGTGACCTGCCAGATTCATTCGACTTGAAAGAATTACACAAAGGATATTTTCCGCACTTACTAATATTCAACCGTAAGGAAAACCAAAGTGCTATGCTTTCACAATTGCCTGATAAACAATATCATCAACCAAATGGAATGAAACCAGACAAACGGCAGTGTTTCCTGAAATGGTATGAAGAGCACAAGAACGATCCGTTTCATTTCCAAGAAGAATTGTTGCGGTACTGTAGATCTGATGTGGACATATTACGACAGTGTTGCTTAAAGTTTAGACAGATGTTCATAGACATATCTGCAAAGAATGGATCAGGTATCGATCCGTTTGAACACTGCATAACTATTGCATCTGCTTGCAATTTGGTATTTAGAACAAATTATCTAGATCCGGAAAGTCTTGGAATTATACCGTCTCACGGCTATAGACCACAACAAAATCAATCAAATAAAGATGTAAAATGGTTGAAATACATGTGCACACGCGAAAGCATTCAAATTCAACATGCTTTGAACGCAGGGGAAATGCAAATAGGACCTTTTACAGTAGACGGCTATCAAGAAAATGCATCGGGTGACAAGATCGTGTACGAATTCCATGGATGCTTCTGGCATGGTTGTCCAAAATGTTTTGCTATGAACACGACAAATCCTGTCACTGATTGTTCTATGGCTGACTTGTATCAGAGGACTATAGACAAAAGAAAGTATCTTGAAGAAAACGGATATAAATACATCTGTATGTGGGAATATGAATTCGACCGACAATGTAAAGAAAGTAGACAACTGCAAAATTACATAGAATCTCTAGAAATTGTCTCGCCTTTAGAACCACGAGATGCATTTTACGGGGGACGTACGGAGGTGTTTACATTGTATAAAGAGGCTGGAATTGATGAAACCATCAAGTACTATGAGGTGACTTCCTTGTTAGTTGTTTCCTTTTATAAACAAGAGAGGAAACATTCAGCTCGGCCATCCAACGATTATCACAGAAAACATTAAAGATATAGATCATTGCGAAGGATTAATAAAATGCAAGATTACTCCTCCAAGAAATTTACACATTCCAGTTTTACCGACAAAAATAAACGGCAAACTCATGTTTACTCTCTGCAGAACATGCACTGTATACAATTCTAATGACAAATGCCATCATACAGAGGAAGAACGATCATTTACTGGAACCTGGGTTACTGACGAAGTTAAAAAAGCTATTGCAAAGGGTTACAAAGTTAGAAGAATGTATGAAGTTTGACATTTTAATGACATCTCACAATATGATCCTGAGACAAGAAGGGGAGGTGTATTTACTGAATATGTTAATACCTTCTTAAAATTGAAGCAAGAGGCAAGTGGGTGGCCAGAGTGGTGCCAAAGTGAAGAAGATCGTCAAAAATATATAACTGATTACCACCAAAACGAAGGAATTTGGTTAGATGTTGACAAGATAAAATGGAACCCTGCACTACATAGCTTGGCTAAATTAATGCTTAACAGGTATGATGAATTCTGTTTTATGTTTATTATTATCTTCTATATTTTTAAGCTACTTTAATACTGAATGAAACTCACGAACAAAGGTACACATTATGTGAACGACCATAAGTGTTTCAGCTCATGCAACCGACAACTAACAACATCAAACCACTTTTACTAGAACAAATAAAGTATGATTGGATGTTTTAGATTTAATATATGAATATTTTCATTTTCACTGTATAGAATACCAAAGTGTTTTTCGTATATTTTAGCTTTTGGGGAAAATTTGGTCAACGATCCAACTTGACACAGTCGACATACATCACTCAACCATCCGAATATTTTAATATGATGACAAGTAGTAGCCAAGTCATTAAGAACGTTCGCTTTGTATCAGAGGAAATGGTTCACGTGGATTGGTTATACTTAGATGATTTGGTAGAAGGGTCTGGCAGAACCAATGTCGTTATTGCAGCGTACACTACCGCTCAAGCACGTTTGTAATTATATGGATACCTGGAAAGGTTGAATACAAGGACACTTTATTGTGACACTGACTCTGTAATTTATTCTTGTAAAAGAGGAGAATGGGAACCAGAATGTGGTGATTACCTTGGAGACATGACAGATGAATTATGTGACAAAATTGGACTAAATACAATCACAACATTTATAGGAGCAGGTCCGACAAATTACGCGTACCAGCTTGCTCGACCTAATCATAAAGGTCATTCTACAAAGTGTGTTGTGATAGGTCATTCTACAAAGTGTGTTGTGAAAGGAATAACATTGAATTATAAAAACTCTCTTGATATAAATTTTGATACTGTGAAAGACATGGTTGCAGGGGGCGAGAAAAGATAGTGTCGTCGTTTTGAACAATATTATTTCAAGGGATAAAAATTCAACTAATATTGTAACAAAAACAGAAAAGAAAGTGTACACAATTGTGTTTGACAAGCGTGTGATTTGTGAAAATCACACAACAAAGCCATACGGAATGTAATGTGATCATTATAGAAGTAGTGTAAAAGATGGTTTATTTAAATGTTTAATTAAATTCGTTTTTACTATCAAGCGTTAGTAAGCTTCTTATACATGTTGATATCTTTATCTAAACAAGAATAGTGATGTCACCCTACACACCTTGAATCTTACAAAGGCTATTTAAATTGAGATTACAAAGTTAAGATAACCAAGGTAATATATATTGTCACTGATTGAAAATAAAATTTCTTTAAGCAGAATACTAGTGTATATATTTTCGTTGATATCAAATAAGAGTAATTGAAAAATAACCTGAAACATTATACACGAACAACTGTTTATGGTCATCTTTTCTCCAAACATGTTCCCAGTTTATGTATGATACAATAAAAAAATATATCTTTACAGTTAAAATAGGTGTGGTTGGAATTTGATAATATTTTGAAGTAACCACTAAAGGAGTTTGTCAGACAACGGACTTATTTAATCACATATGAATTTCACGCTGTTTGGTCACAGCGATACAATCACAACAGTTAAATACCACTTAAGGGGGTACCATACACTACAGGGAGATAACTCTTTAAATTCAGTTGAACGTTTTGATCATATGATGTTTGTATGCAGATTTCAAGCATCTCGGTGATCAAAACCACAGTGAGAAAAGCTGCTATTTGGCTAGTGAATTCATAGCTCTGAGTCTGTTGGTTGGAATTTGTTAAAATCTTGATATTTATTACAGTGGATATATTCAAACACACTGCCAAAAAAATAAGAAAATTAAACGAGCAGATCAAATTTTACCTGAAGTGTATGGTACCACCTTAAATCTTCAAGTCTGTTGAATAAAGAAATTAATACCCAATTCAAATATACTCCAATTACAATAATGCATACATGAAACAACACACCATTACTTTCACTCTATAAAAATATATATGTCTAATTATATTAATAATACACGGATTAGGAAACGGGGACATATTCTATCTCCTTTACTGCATAATGATCTTCATAGACATGACCTGGATATTCTAATTTCAATATTTGCAATGCACAAGGATGATTCAAATGGTGCCAGCTTGTAGTGTCATCCTACCGAAAGCTAGTATGGGTAGCACCACCCGAATTAAGCCAGTTTTATTTACCTTTACAATATATGCAATATTAAATACTTCGCCAATTTGTTAATATTACTCTTAAAACATACACCAATTAAAACAATACAAACAAACATGCACACAACATCTCACTGTCTTCACCTAAAAATGACATGTTTAATTACATTACTGCACGGAACTGGAAAAAAAAGGGTGCACCAAGCTTATCCTTATTGTACCAGTGTATAGTGTCTTCGTATCGAAAAGCACCACCCAGTGCCACCTGGCTCTGTTGGACATTTAAGTATTACTAACACAGTACACCAGGCTAATCCTTATTGTACCAGTGTATAGTGTCTTCGTATCGAAAAGCACCACCCAGTGCCACCTGGCTCTGTTGGACATTTAAGTATTACTAACACAGTACACCAGGCTAATCCTTATTGTACCAGTGTATAGTGTCTTCGTATCGAAAAGCACCACCCAGTGCCACCTGGCTCTGTTGGACATTTAAGTATTACTAACACAGTACACCAGGCTAATCCTTATTGTACCAGTGTATAGTGTCTTCGTATCGAAAAGCACCACCCAGTGCCACCTGGCTCTGTTGGACATTTAAGTATTACTAACACAGTACACCAGGCTAATCCTTATTGTACCAGTGTATAGTGTCTTCGTATCGAAAAGCACCACCCAGTGCCACCTGGCTCTGTTGGACATTTAAGTATTACTAACACAGTACACCAGGCTAATCCTTATTGTACCAGTGTATAGTGTCTTCGTATCGAAAAGCACCACCCAGTGCCACCTGGCTCTGTTGGACATTTAAGTATTACTAACACAGTACACCAGGCTAATCCTTATTGTACCAGTGTATAGTGTCTTCGTATCGAAAAGCACCACCCAGTGCCACCTGGCTCTGTTGGACATTTAAGTATTACTAACACAGTACACCAGGCTAATCCTTATTGTACCAGTGTATAGTGTCTTCGTATCGAAAAGCACCACCCAGTGCCACCTGGCTCTGTTGGACATTTAAGTATTACTAACACAGTACACCAGGCTAATCCTTATTGTACCAGTGTATAGTGTCTTCGTATCGAAAAGCACCACCCAGTGCCACCTGGCTCTGTTGGACATTTAAGTATTACTAACACAGTACACCAGGCTAATCCTTATTGTACCAGTGTATAGTGTCTTCGTATCGAAAAGCACCACCCAGTGCCACCTGGCTCTGTTGGACATTTAAGTATTACTAACACAGTACACCAGGCTAATCCTTATTGTACCAGTGTATAGTGTCTTCGTATCGAAAAGCACCACCCAGTGCCACCTGGCTCTGTTGGACATTTAAGTATTACTAACACAGTACACCAGGCTAATCCTTATTGTACCAGTGTATAGTGTCTTCGTATCGAAAAGCACCACCCAGTGCCACCTGGCTCTGTTGGACATTTAAGTATTACTAACACAGTACACCAGGCTAATCCTTATTGTACCAGTGTATAGTGTCTTCGTATCGAAAAGCACCACCCAGTGCCACCTGGCTCTGTTGGACATTTAAGTATTACTAACACAGTACACCAGGCTAATCCTTATTGTACCAGTGTATAGTGTCTTCGTATCGAAAAGCACCACCCAGTGCCACCTGGCTCTGTTGGACATTTAAGTATTACTAACACAGTACACCAGGCTAATCCTTATTGTACCAGTGTATAGTGTCTTCGTATCGAAAAGCACCACCCAGTGCCACCTGGCTCTGTTGGACATTTAAGTATTACTAACACAGTACACCAGGCTAATCCTTATTGTACCAGTGTATAGTGTCTTCGTATCGAAAAGCACCACCCAGTGCCACCTGGCTCTGTTGGACATTTAAGTATTACTAACACAGTACACCAGGCTAATCCTTATTGTACCAGTGTATAGTGTCTTCGTATCGAAAAGCACCACCCAGTGCCACCTGGCTCTGTTGGACATTTAAGTATTACTAACACAGTACACCAGGCTAATCCTTATTGTACCAGTTTATATTGTCTCCGTATCGAAAAGCACCACTCAGTTCCATCTGGCGCAGTCCTCGTATCGAATAACACCACTCAGTACCACCTGGCGCTGTCCACATACCAAACTGGTTTTTCTCTCCACAAAATTCTGGGCTATTCGTCCTTCATGTACTACTTGATGACATCAAATTGTAAAGTGAACAATTATATTTCAGGGTTCGTGTTTCTCAATCTTTAGCTATTTGTGTTTACTTTAACAAAAGCAGTTGGAAACGGTCGATTAACAAAGGATATAGGATGAATTATGGTTTTTTGCGCCGTTTTCAACAATATTTCAGCTATACCGTGGCGGTCAGTTTTATTGGTGGAGGAAACCGGAGAATATGGAGAAAACCACCGACCTACCACCAGTCACTGACAAACTTTATCACATAATGCTGTATCGAGTACACCTCTCCTCGAGCGGGATCCGAACTCACAACGTTAATATGCTCCCATATGATATAGAATATAAAAATGTACGGTAGCAAAATTGGTAAGATTATGATTTGGAACAAGGAAGAAGATATTTTCGAGCAAGCCGTTTCCAGTATCTTTTTGATACACACAGATGAATCCGTGATATATATCGTCCCATATACAAACACATGTGAAAATGTAGTCTCCTATACAAGGAAGGCATATTTTAGTGAGGTCCGTGTTGATCACCTTTTTAGTTATCTGTGGTGTGTTGGATGTTTGTCTTCGTCCTGTCGCTTGTGTGACCAATGTTTCCAGTATCTCTTGATTGTCTCAAAGGTTTTCTCTAATCTTTATTTACATCTTCATAAGACACACACAGAAAAAGGAAGGTCCCACGTATGTAATAAGCGATCTTTACAATATTCTAATGTTATAGTGGTACAAAGATATAGAAATATTAAAATATAAATATATTCTATTACCCAACCCAAGACCCAAATGGGGATGTAAACGTACAAAATGTATATACATGTACATATAGTAATTAAGATATGACTGTTACAAATTGAAAAGGCACTTGTTTTATTAAACCAAAAAATTACAAATATTGGATGTCAGTAATGTTGTTTGATATTCCACTAAGCTTGCAGGTCAATTCAGGGGCGGATCCAGAGGGGGGGGGGGGGGGGGGCGCCCCCTAAAATTGGAAAAAATATGATGTTTTAGCGTAAAATCGTGATTTTTCACACGAAATACCCCAAAAAATTTTGCGCCTCCCTCCGCTCGGCGCAATTTTTTTAACTGCGTCCCCTAACTTGAAATCCTGGATCCGCCCCTGCAATTTAGATCCATCAAAACTGAGTTTCATATCGTTCATCTTCTTCATTCGATTTATTTGACGACGAGCGTTCTTCATTCTTGTTTTCTTGATTTAAGAATTTAGATGACGATTGATTTACTAAAGGTAATAGATCTGATTGATTTGTTGAAACCACATCTTCCACAACGTTCATTTTTGTTGTTTCTGTAACTGGATCAGAGATTACTTGTGTTAAACTTGGTGTAGCATTTAAATCATTCAGTTCTTGTTTATTTGTTGAGGAAATATCCTCATTGCTGGTATCGTATGCGGCATTTATTTCACCCAATGATAGCGGTGATGTCCTATGTGAAATACTTGTATTTGTTGCAGCAGATTCGTCCTCTATAGACACAGTTGTTACTCCTGACTTTAGTGGCACTAGACCTATTTCACTTGTAGTGTTATCCATAAGGTTCCTGGAAGAAAAACTAGTCATAAGTGTATTTTATCTTTTCCAGAATGCATGTATCACATGAAGCAAAATATAACAGGCGCCATCTTTTTATTGTTATTATTCAATTTTCAAATATATACTGCACATGGAAAATACGGGCACAAACAATTGAAGTTTATGTAGTAGAAATATACCAGTTACCTACGTGTCTACCCGTGGGCATTGAGATTGTACCACCCTGAAGCACTTCTGTATAACATGAGGCATAGACGAAGGCTGTTCAGTGGTGCTGCAGGGTTGTTCAATCTCAATGCCCACGGGTAGAAACGTATTATAAAGATTTTATCCCCGGTTTGAAAACAAAACCTGATTTTTAGTTGATTTTCTTGTTCTTTTTCTAACATAATCTTAACAAAATGTACAGAAATACCCTACAGTTAACACATTTTCAACGTTTCTCGGTCTTGTTTTGTTGTTATTTATTTGTTTCTGTATTTGGCGCATATCACTGTGACGTGTGTATATATATATATATAGCGTTACAATATTCATGAAGGCACCAGTAATAGGGTCAAGAATTCTATTGATGAAAAACAATGTGTCATACATAATTTGCGTGAGCTGGTAGTACGTTCAAACAAAGGAAGAATTAAGGTGACAACAATAATACGAACAGATATTAAAATGATTGTGTTTAAACAACATGGCCATTTTTATGAAGATACAAATTTGAAATAACATCAAAATAAAAACTTCATGTAGTGCCAACAATAATATGTTACACTACACGGTAAAGATGGCCACCAATACAATAGGAACACTAAATCTCTCAATATAATTTTATACATTGCTGTTTTTTCCTGTATTTATTGAGACGTTTTTCATTCTTCCTTTTCAAAAATTCCATCTTCCTTCCCCCGTGTGTGATGCAAAGCACTTTGAGATTCTTAAGTTTGACATGTATAGCGACAACAAGACACCCTCATGAATATTCAAGGCAGAGGAAGAAGACTTTTATTAATTTGTTCACCCGACATACATACACAGTTCTGTATTAAACTTGTCTGTAGGTAAAACACTTCTTAATATAACTATTTACTTTTTAAATAGTACCACAAACCCCAATATTCTCAAACGTCTTCAAGTATGTATCTTTCGTCATTGTAAAGCATTACCGGAGGTGAGTGAATGATTGTTGTTTAATGCCATAAAGTGAGCAATTTTTTCAGCTAGATCATTACAAGAATAAACTACCTTTTGATGTTTGATTTATAAAAAGAAAGATTAGACAGTGCTGGTCAATAATTCCATCGAAATTATTAAATACAAGAAAGGCCACAACATATGGCATTGAAATTCTAGGTTCTGACTTTGGACAGGCACAAAAATGTTTCGATGTTAAAGGGGTCAATAAATTCCCCCCCAAACCCCCCCCCCCCCCCTTTCCTCTTGATAATTAGATCTCCAACGGCAATACAGATATAAACAATCAATAAAAAAAATTGCTTCCAAAAAGACCACATACAATGTACTATCACAAAAGAGTTTGATTTTTGTAGTACTAGCGCACTGAAACAACATCTGTGTTCTGTGGGTAAACATATCGCTTCACTTGGACACAGTATCCTGATTCCAAGCCAATCAGACTTTGCCCTTATACATTCATGCTGTGTGCTTACCAGAGAAGCAGCAAATATATGATCTTGCCCAACCTGACCGGGGATCGAACGAATAATCTACCACACTCAAGGCAAGAATGGCTACTATTACACAACCCTGTTTCTAAGCGCAATGTATCTAAGCACAATGCAATCCTGTACAAATTGACAATAAAATATAACTTCACCAGAAGCAGGAGTAAAATGGAAACTGTAAGTGTAATGCTTACTGATATACTGTGCAATATGCAAATGCAAATAAGCTGTGAATGACTGATAGTGATAGATAAAAAACAATAACTACTGAATGTGATGTTTGAATAAAAGTGTAAGCAACCACAACACCATAGAGTTATATCTCTCTATGAGAACAAAAAAAACCCAAACTTTTACCCTACCGAACACATGGATACACCCCAGGTTTTTGGTGGGGTCCGTGTTGCTCTTCTTTTTAATGTTCTGTGTTGTTTTGTCTGTGTCCTGTACCCAATGTTGACAGTTTTTCTGGATTGTCCATCATTGATTTCCCCTTCAGTTTTCTCTAACTTAATGTTTACTGCTAAGGCTCGATGGCAAAATATTTGGTGTACTTACTTCTAGAAATGTTTTTATTATCTGGTTTTCCAATCTTTTGATTATGAGCGTTCCTGGTGAAAGTTATTCCAGAAACGGATCGTTCGCACTTAATCAGATATCTACATTTTCATTACTATCCCTGGGTCAATGCCTCTGAAAGCTTCCGGGTGTATCAACCGCCCCATCGTCAGCTCTGTGGCATTGACAAAGTTTATTACATATATTTATGTCTGAAATGTACAGTTCTTAAGTAATGTAATTGATTAATGGTAAGACCAATATCGTCCAGGAATAGGTAACTTTACCTGATGTTGGTTATTCTGTTTATGACCCTTTATTTACTTGCTCCATAATACTTTTAAATCATTTGATTCACCAATATTATACTATGAGCATACCCGACAAAGGGTATTTAAGAAAAGCACCCTACGCACTAAATTAGATATCTACGTTTTTATTATTATTCGCCCAGTCTGCAGAGTCACTGTCACTGATTGCCCCTTTGGTATCTTCAAATTCTTCTTATTTGATAAATATTTCCTAATAATTACATGCAGTTGACGGTAGCCATTTAAGGAAGGCCAACATTTATATAAAGACAATATAAACAACTACAGTCTAAGGCCAATGTGTTCCAAAAGGATACCAACGACAACATAGACAATAGTATTCGCTTTAGTGCAAGGTATATGTTGTTCTAAATGTCTACGGTTGAAGTCACTATCGACCTTATAACTGTAAAACATCAGACACCTTTTACCACAAAATATTTGTTTCCTCTTTACATTATTTACACAGGCAATATGCACTTTTATTTCGCCAAATTACATTTTTGTGATTGCATTGAAAGGTCTTGAAATGGTTCTTCTTTTACTCGGCATTTCAAATACCCAAGAAAAGCAACCACGTATGGCCATACAAACTTTTATTAAAGAACATTTAATAACATTATCTACAATAAAACAGTTGTTAATGAGTAAACAATTAGAAGCATGTTAGACAATCACAATCGGTGCAATATGTTGTCACAATGGTCAATACGAATAAAAAAAACCCAGCAAGCATTTGCTACGAGCCTGTTCGCAAATGAACATTTGTGTCAGAAATCTTTCACACAGTATACATTCGTATAAATGAACATGCATGTAGGTATTTGAAGCAAATTAAACAACAGACACAGTCAAACTTATCCATGAGGTCACCTCTATTAAGCAGTCCCCTGTATTAGAATGTCACCTTTTTCTTGTATTATGATAGAAATTCTCATATGAATTGAACCTCCACTTTTTCTTTGTCACAAAGGTGACTTCTCAATACAGGTTTGATGAAGTGGGTATGACTGTTGATTTTATTTTCGAAAAACTACTACAAACAGACCAAACTTAAACTTTGAGTTGTCCAAGGAAACGATTTGTCTGATTTGAAAGGAAAGGGAGATGTGGAGAATATAGTGTTTGACCCCACTTTCAACAATATTTCAGCTATATTGAGGCGGTCAGTTTTATTAATGGCGGAAACCGGAGAAAACCACCGACCTGTTACAGGTCACTGATAAACTTTATCACATAATGTTGTATTGAGTACACCTCGCATGAGCGGGATTCGAACTCACAATGTTAGTTGTGATAGATACTGATTGCATAGGTAATTATAAATCCAACTACCATACCATCACGACTCCACTCATAAGGAAAGTGTTCTACAGTTCTACATGCAGATTGATTACCATTAACAAAAGAAACAGATACACGAGACTGAAGTTATGATTCCTGGAGTGGAATCTTAAATAATAAAAAGAACTCATTATACATTGTAATATAAAACATAGCATGCATTGTAGATCTGACATATTTTCATAGCATACAGTCAATATTAGTGCAGTATCTAAAAATATAAAGTTTATGTGTATCAGGTTTAAAAACTACGATAAAGGCGAGGTTCGTCGAGCCTTTCCCCAGTTTTGTTCTGAATACACATGACGATGATGTACGTCAACTTTATATTTTAAGACACTGCATTAATTGTGTTTATCCTGCAGAAAAATCACATTAATCCATTGACGTTTATATTTTGAATTAAATATTAAAATTATATAATTCTCCCTTGATTGCCCCTTTTGATATTTTCTGTCAAACGGAAGTGAACTGGGTTTATAACTAGGTTCCCAAAGCTCAATAGGTATCATGTGACAGGGGTACCAGAAAAAAAGCTATATTTCGGTCAGTGACAGTAAATAACAAAATGTTATCCAGTCAATGCAATTTGCCTACCCAATTAGATCAAGTGCATGATATAATAAAATAAAAGATAATATACAAATAGAACAAGTGCAGGATAAATGATTATATTAAAAATATAACAGACATCAGCTACTATAAAAACGAATGTATGGAATGCAATAATAGAAAATACAGACATAAAAAATAAAGCAAAATAAACATGCTATGTGAAAAATGAATAAATTATTTGAGACAATATTGTATGATAACATGCTAATTACATACAAAAGAAAAGTATAAAATGATAACAATATATATATATATATAACTACAAAAAGAAACAGTTTATATCGTACATTTTTATTTACAACAAATGTTGATATTCAGATTGATAGAACTGCAAAATGGGATCTAATCATGAAAAACCACACATGCACTTTAATCAATAACTGTATAAAAGGTGTTTTTAAATAGACCACCTTGCAAATCTCTTTAGAATGCAGGCGCTACATAAATGGAAGACATGATCAAAGTCGGATGAGTATTTACTAAAATCGCAAACATGACCAAAATTTCATTCGAGTATAAAAACTTGAAAATAGGTTAACTTTAGTTCTTCGCTATTTTACCCTGAATTTTAAAATTGTGAGGAACAGTCATTGATCTAAGAAAAAATTGGTAAAATTCAGTTGTGACTGGTAGGCTATATTATGTCTCTCTTTTAAGGGATAGCGTTATGGTGTTTAACACCACTTTCAACAATATTTCAGTTATATCGTGGCGGTCAGTTTTATTGGTGGAGGAAACCGGACTCCCGGGAAAAATCCACCAATCTCCCGCATGTCACTGACAAACTTTATCACATAATGTTATATCGAGCGGGATTCGACTCTCTTTTAAGTAATGTATACATTTGTGCTATTAGACATGAGTGATTGTTTTAGCTATATATTTCAATGCCAGATTGTTATATTTATGAAAGTAAGGAGATCTAATAAGTTTGATGATTTAGGGGAATGTTACAAGAGCACGTGTTACGTCCTCAAACTATTCAAGAAAATATGCTTGACGAGCGAGACAAATCAAAACGAAATTGCAGCACACACGAAATATCATTATATATTATTCAAGTTCTAGACTGGGTATATAATGTCACATTCCCGACTTCGGATTTATGTATCCCAAGCCGCCAGTCGAGATATACATAAATCCTAAGCCAGAATTGTGACATTATATACCATGTCTAGAACCTGAATAACTATTATGTTATGGTGCATAGCTTTTGATTTTATAAATTCACACATTGTCATGCCGTTTCCGTATCTAGGACGTCGTTTTCGTATGGTTTATTACGCTAAAAACATTCATTACACCATAGCGATGACATTTCAGCTCCATTCTAAAACATTTATCCTTGCAGAACTTGTTATTTTACCGAACAGCATAATGAAATGAGTTGGTAAGCCGTAATAGGATAGAACAATCAAAGCTAGAACTGGCAGGCGAATGACATATTTCTATAAACCACAATATTGTCATATATCTTCAAAAGTCTATTACAAATAGTTTATAACGAACCACATGCTGGTGAAAAAGAATTAAAAAAAAACTTTATTTAAAAACTAATAATATAATCAATTGAAAAAGGCTATAGTAATGATTCTTTTATAAATGAACAATACAATTTAGCTAAGACCAATACAATAACTAACCATTCATTTAAGCAGAATATTTTACTTTTTACGAGTCAAGCCATATATGGAATATCTTTAAGTCATTTAAAGTTATCATTTTTTTTCATTGAATAAGAACATGTACAAATTAAAAAATAATAATTATATTTAAACATTATTTAGTAAAATTATATACGAACAATTTGAAGATGCCAAAGGGAGATAATCAGAAATCGTAACTCGAAGAAGGACAGACAACACAAAGACCAAAAGAAAAGGACAATAGGATAAACAACGATCTACAAAACATTACACAAAAAGCCAACGATCGAGCATCACGTACCTCACTAAAACAGGGGTTGAACTCAGGTGCTCCGGGAGCATAAGCAGTTCCTTTTCCACATGTGGAAACGTCGTAGAATATTTTGCTGTTTTGAATGTTCCACTTTGTAGATAATTTTACTGTTAATATTTTTATACAATTTTGCTAAAATAATAAAGGTGAAACAAACAAAAAGAAAGCAGTCTAACGATACAAATACAATAATTTGCAATATACACACACACACATGCAAAAGCAAATGAAAGAAAAATAAATGGCTACATAATAGTGGTGTCCTCGTTACCAATGTAAGCTTCTTCCTCAATAACTTGCCTGTTTAAATTCCCGTTAACCATTTCTTGTTTATTTGTAGATTGGTTTTCAACTCTTCCTTTTGATAATAAAAGTCCACGACTTTTCGCTACCTGTACTTTCTAAAATGGCAACATTATTTGTGTATTATAATTAACTGAATTGGAAGAAACAAAAAAACATGAAAATGCAGATCGTCAGTATTTCTAATCTAGTCAATTAATGATTTTAATAAATTATTAAATTGAACGGGGGAATTTGCATACAAATTTGAGGGTCATGAGGGAACACTGGGTTTTAGGGCACCTTTTCAGCATATTACTGCAAGAAGAATTTTTTTTCATGAGAGGATAATGTGCATCTGCTTTAAACCAGACCAATATACTAAGTTGCTAGCTCACTGAAACAAAAGTTCAATTGTAGGCGATGTCGCTCCACTCGGAGACTTAATCATGACACCGATCCAATCAGTTTATTGTCCTTTCTCTTTTATGCTGCGTGCTCAGAAGAGAAGCGACAATACCAAATGGCTTAATCATACCACGAGGAAATGGTCAAAAATCATAAATCAACTTGGAAGTGAGAAAGTGGTACTAGGAGGGGAGTATAGACGAATGTTCTGACAATAGGGTCGAAATATTAGTGTTTGAAAGTGGGGCCACGACAACCACTTCTAGCATATGTAGTTCAGGAGCTTTGATTAGTCGAGCTATCTGTTCAACATACCGGTAATTTGTGAGCGTTCTTGTATTGTGATCGCTTCAGTTTTTATATTGGACTTTAATTTTTTAGGTATTTCCACCAGAAAATATACTAAAACCCTTTACATACCTTCCATTTTGATTCCACAGACTGTCTATGTTTTGATGCATGCTTGAGACAAAGTTGGTTGATTGACTGACTGAATGCTCCGTGACCATGGCGCTCATGCGACCCTTTGTGTGATGAGTGTGCAGGTTGGCCTGCTTCCGATGGTACTACCAACAACACAGGTTTCGGACCTTTATCTGGCTATAAACAATTTTTTAGTTTTTTATTTAGTTTTCTGCGAGCAACTGAATGTCCTATTTCAAAATGAAATCGTCATCAGCAGAAAATAACAATATATCATTGCAAGTCTATATATTATATATTCATTATTATCCTTTGCCGTCATACCCATAGAAGCGAACTCCATTAGTTTCATGTTTTTTAATAGTGTCTTGTAAAACGCATTTATTGTTCTGTCTTAAGCAAAGGATATTCAAATGCTTGCCTTAATAAATCCACCTCAGATATCTTCTCAAATCAACGTTATATTCTTGAACAGAACCAGATGACAAAATAATGACCCAATGTGATTCTTATTCCACAACGGACCAAACAGAGAAATATAATGTTAAAATAAAGGAATTTGAATACTGCAGTTTCTAACGCCACATTCAACAATATACCAGCTATATCACAACGATCAGATTTATTTTTGTAGAGAAACCGTAAAAAGTACCAAACGTTTACAAGTCTCTGCAAAATGCTATCACATAATGGTGTATCAAGAACACCTTTCCAGGATGGGTGTTCGAACCCACATATCATATTGACTCTATGCTATAATTGTCCCTCTGTTGACAAATTAAAATAACATACCATAGCAACCAACGAATGCCGTTTTCACAGTTTTCCGGTTGTTGACTGATTTTGTCTGTTTATATACTTGTGAGTTTTGACTTTCCCTTTGTAAGATTGTTCAGAGTTCGGTAATCTTTTTATTACCCTTATAAACAACTTGTATTTTTTTTCTTATCCAATTGTGATTGCCATAGCAACCTAAGCCGATAAATACCAAATTCATGATATACTGACCAACAACTCTAACTTAAGTACTGTCCATGGAATATAACATGGTCCATCAAACTGCTCTTTTGTAAATACATTCTGCGCATAACCTTCAATGATAAATTGCAAAACAAATATTAAAAAGGTAAATTTGGCTCCTTAAATCAAATAATTCTGAAATTACAACCTTCCTCTATCAATAATATTGTGCAATCTTTAAAATTTAAGAGTTTTATTTTCCTGTAAGGCCAACCAATGTTATGTTTAGTTCTAGTCGGAATAAATCTGTAGATAATAAATATATGCATTCAATATGATAGGACTCGACAAAATATATATGCATACATGTTTCTCTCTTTGAACAAGCCATGTATAATTTTGTCAAACCTTTAACATCATTTTACTGATCAATGTCATGTTATATCCACATAAGTGAAATGTTTGTAGGATGTGCTAGATACAAAATAGAGTTTTCTCAAAATAAATATGAACTCTCTCTTCCCATTTTAAACTACTTCAAAAAAATGTACCACTCTCCCTGTAAAAGTTTGAGACACACTGTTTTAAGGAATTGCATCTTATATTGGTAAAGAACATTGAGAAATTCCTTCATACTTACCATTAACTAAAACAACATCACACATTGAAGAATTAACAGTAAACATGTTGGTTTCTATACTATATATGAGGTAGGCATTTTCTAACCGAATCTTTACTTTCTCTTTTGTCCATCCCTGTAAAAATAAATAGTACATAAAACAGTTAAAAATAAATGACAAAAAGTACTAAACAACTTCTACTGTACTTTTGAAAACTAGTTTTTGCAATTATTAACACATGCATAGCCATGGGAGTCGTCTGCTGTGAAACACATTTATTAAAAAACAGCTAAAAGTGCAGTAATGGAAAGACATTATTTATTTACTAAATTGTAGTAATGTAGTAAATCTCTGCCAGATGAAAGAAAGGACACACCAACACAACAACAACAGTCTGACAGGTCTAACAAAATTAATATTGACAATGGTAAACTGTATCTAGACATTAACGTACTCGGCGTCACGCAACACTAACTCACGCAATAACACATGAATTGATATATTGAAATAGCAGATCATGTAATTATCATATGTTTATTTCTAAAATATATAAAATATATATTCATTAAAATAACAGATTAACTTTAAATTATTTGGCTTTCCAATCTTTTGATTTTGAGCGTACCTGATGAAGATTATTCTAGAAACGCGTCATCTACGTTTGTATTATTATTATGTACAATGCTTGATGTTTATACTAACCTGGTATGATGGCTGTTTCATAAGAACATTGGTAGCAATTCTGTTTCCACACACATGCCACAATCGATACTCTAGAGGAGGTTCAATATCCTCGAAATGGCTAATAGCATACTCCATGTCCTCCAGGCTAACGAATAATAACTGTAGTATAAACAAGATATGATATAATCTAACGATTATGAAGTGAAGTCTCCCAAACCAAATTATGTGTTTTCTATTACCTGTAGACAGCAAAGCAACAGCAGACAAAATGTCCGTAAATAAATCAAAAGCTACCTTTGAAATCGAACAATGTTGAATTTTTGCGGTATTGTGTCGGCCATTTTGAAAATGGAGACCGGTAGACATTTTTCGATGTCAGGAATCAATTCAGGACATCATAATCTACCTACATATGAAATTTCGTTGAAATCGAACAATGTTGAATTTGTTGCGGTATTGTGGCGGCCATTTTGAAAATGGCGACCAGTAGACATTTTTCGATGTCAGGAATCAATTCGGGACATCATTATCTACCCACATATCAAATTTTGATGATATCGGACAATGTTGAATTGTTACGGTATTGTGGCGGCCATTTTGAAAATGGCGACCGGTAGAAATTTTGTATTGTCGGGAATCAATTTGGGACATCATTATCTACCCACATATCAAATTTTGATGATATCGGACAATGTTGATTTTTACCGCCGATTTTTTATGCCGTGTTTTGGAAGCCATTTTGAAAATGGCAGATATCTTGAAAATTCTGAAAACACAGAATTGCTCCTCAGATGGTGACCTATCATTGTGTCAAAATGTATGTCTCTATTATTAACCATTTAGAAGTTATCAACATTAATGTATGAAATTTCAACTTTCCCATAGGATTCTATAGTAAACCCCATCCCATTTGAACCCCCCAAAATATGACATAAGCCCCCTTTACCCCAAAACTGAAAACTTTAGGACCCACTAGAAGCATATATCTATAACTCCACCAAGTTTCATGAAATTCTGTCCAGTAGTTCCTGAGATCTGCCGTGGACAACGTTCATGTCGCAAAGAAAGAAAGGATAATAATAATAATAATAATAATAATAATAATAATAATAATAAAAAGAAACGGAGCAAAAACAATAAGTCTCCAAACGTTGTTTGGGAGACTTTAAAATTCAAATGAACTCATTAAACGTAAAATTCAGATTATTTTTTATTAGAAATAGCAGATATGACAGGAGAGATCCAAGTATATACAGGTACAGAGTACTACACAATTTTGATTAACAATGCATTATCAGCTTGTTTTGAAAACATGTGAACAAGGTGTTACTGTAAATATTTGTCTTATAAATATATAAGGAACAAGAATAAACTGATAGGCTAAAGAGATTACCATATTCCATTAGATATATAAAGCATAATCACGTGTTTGGATACACTGCAGGTCCAGCCAAATGCATAGAGATAACATTGTGTATCCCATTAACACTTAATTAATTTTCTATTAAATCCAATATTTGCATGCACATGTCAATTCCAGTAAAGTCGACGAAGGAACAATTTCAATAGTAATATTGTTTAAACTGAAAATTTAATTTTCTCTCGTGAAGGAGTGTGGCACCTATGCTCTTTCAGTATACTAGCAATAAAATGAAGAAAAACAATCAAATTGTCGAAACACTTCCAAAATCCAATCGCAAAATCGTAGACAAAGGCAAAATCTATACCCCTGGCACACATACACACGATCGCTCACTTTCCGCGTTTGGTACTAAAGTGGCGGGGTTAAACTATCCATTTGCTCGCAGTACTTAAACATATGCTATGTTTAATTTCAATGAATATGGATTAATTTTATTTTGTTATATTACCTGTACTGCAGTCTCACAGCTAACCGTGGCCGACCTCGGTTTCTTTGTTAACAGACCCATTTCACCTAATATGTTACCAGATGTCAAAAAGTCTATAAGATTAGCCTTTATTTTCATTTGTGACCCTGATGGTCTATCTTCTAATATTATAGGTTTACCTGGCTGGCTGGTTGATTCCAACTGAAAAGTATAACAGAGGTACGAAATAAGTTTATTTAAGTATATGTGTTTGAATGATAAGTTTATTTAAGTATATGTGTTTGAATGATAAGTTTATTTAAGTATATGTGTTTGAATGATAATATATTTTTCGTTTTGTCTTTTTATTGTTATCATTTCCCAAAATTGAAACTTCCCTGCGAGGTCTTCCGGTCAGATCTCGCATCGTTCTATTACCACCCAATCTAATTAAAATTTGATCTTTAATTGCTCCCTGTTTTGCTTTGTGGCGCATAAATTGTATATGCAACATAACAAAATCTGGAGCAATTAAAGATCGAAATTTAATTAGATTGCCACCCACCATATTCATCAGGTCCTTCTCTCTGCTCTCGAACGAACTATTTTTATACACATACCGTAGACACGTTAAATACAAAAAAATAATGTTTTTGGCGTCTTTTATGACACTACAATAGCACTTAATCAGGATAAAGCATTAACGTCAGCATACATTTCTTAAATAGACAACCCACAGTGGACATTCTGTAATGAACGTTGCAAATTTAATAGACACAAATTTTCAATATCGAGTAACATAAATATTTTTTTTCATAGACGGCACGAACTTCTGTGTTCATATGTTAAGCAAATCTGCAATTCTTAATAATGTCTAGATGCCGCCTCTCTTTGATAGCTGGACGCACATTCTCTCCCGTGGCGTGTTGTACTCGAAAAACAACTTGCTGTAATAAAGTTTATCTGTTATGAAAAGAACATTTAAAGAGTGATTGTCAACAATTCCAAAATTATCAACAAAACGAGCATCACCTCTGACCTAAAAATCATTAAGACAAGTACAATATGTGATTCTTCTTCGTGTACTCCAGTTCCCCATCAATAAACAGTGGTTGTTACGATCGATATATTAAAACATATGGTATAGCTTACCCTAGCCATACCAGATACAATAATGTATATGCCACCAGGAGGATCCCCTTCATGTGGTATAACTTACCCTGACCATACCAGATACAATAATGTATATGCCACCAGGAGGATCCCCTTCATGTATTATTACATCCTCATAATTATAACTGATAAGTTTGGCCTTCTCCTACAATAATACAAATTATTTTATTAGAACGATAAAGTACAGGTGTAGTGTTTATTGACAGAAATAAAGAATACCATTCTATTGGATGCCTGGGGGTCGCTTTACGTTTTAAATATTTCTTTGCGTAAATTCCAATTAACTTGAGATATGAATATTGCCTTTTTTTGCTCCATTCGTAAGATTTTCTACATGATTGCAATTTATACCATGACTGTCTGCAATATCAACAAATTGTATGTTTGCTGGTGAAATAACCTTTTGCGCATAGTGTGGATCTATTTACTAAAATACCTAAAATCTAATTAAAAGTTACGAGATACATTAAGTAACGTATAATGTACATGTGCCTTTAATGAATATCCTACCTTTATATAAGATACAAGACATTGATCATTCCGCAGCCAGAAGATGTTATTAAGCATTTTATCAGGAGGTGGTAGTGGAAGACTTGGAGGTGAATTCAACAACCTCTTCATCATTTCTTCAACCATCTATAAAAATATCAACATTTATTTTAAATGTATAAACTCGTAGAAATATTTCAAATCATACCTACCTGCAAGTGTCATTTGGGTTTACATTCAGCTACATGTATGTGCATAGTTGACAGATGAAAACAATTAAGTGTCTGGCTGGTCGAAAAAACGACGGAAAAATAATTTTATAAGAAACCCTGATAAAGAACTCAAAGGATTGACATGATGCAGACAATTGTCATATATGCTAGTAAAGACAAGGTACCTTTTGTCGACATGACCAACAAGTGTTGACACACGAGAAACCGAAACGATGGCACGAAACATACAAACTTTGAAAACGATTATTTGAAAATCATATGAGTGATTTGTAAGAAGATGATGTCTAACATGTTATCCTATTACCGGTATGTTGCTTTATGCTGTGATGTCTTAAGATTTCAACATAAAAACGATGTTCGATTTGTTTTTACCCGAAGATGTTTGTATGGGGGTCCTACAGGATTTGTCTATTAAAGTTTCATCACGGGTGTCTTATAAGAGGTAGGTACTGCCTACCATTCGCGAGCACCTGGGTTCACTCCCAGTGTTAGATGGTGTCTGTGTTGCTCATCTTTTTAGTTTTCTGTGTTGTGTTTGTTTGTGTTGTTTTTCTTCGTCCTTTGTCTTGTGTGCCCAATGATGTTGTCAGTGTCTCTGAATTGTCCATTCTTGATTGCCCCCTTTTGGCTTTCTCCACCATTTATTGACTACCTACAGTCTGTCCTTTGTCTTGTGTGCCCAATGATGTTGTCAGTGTCTCTGAATTGTCCATTCTTGATTGCCCCCTTTTGGCTTTCTCCACCATTTATTGACTACCTACAGTCTGTCCTTTGTCTTGTGTGCCCAATGATGTTGTCAGTGTCTCTGAAATGTCCATTCTTGATTGCCCCCTTTTAGCTTTCTCCACCATTTATTAACCATATGTACAATACTGTATATTAGATTATCCACGAGACGTTATATCATAGACGAATTTACTACAGAGTTCTATCTTTTGTCCCTCTATGGAGGTAATCTAGGGTTTCTGATCCAAGCACAAACTATGAAGATGATCATACATTGACTATTTCAGTACTTATAAACTTCTAACAGTACAGTGGTAACAAATTTAAACGAAGGATAACAACTGTGATAAATGGACGACGGACGACCACTGTGATATACCGGCGACGGACGCAACATGTAGATATTAAAGCAAATCATCACTCTTCGAATTTATGAACTTCAATATAACATTGTTTTTAATAAGCGCTGTACCTTTTCTAACTTGTGTCCATCAGCCTCTTCCAGTATACCATCCAGCAGTAATTCATGGATGCCATCACGTAAACTGTTAAGAACGCTTCTAATAGCCTGGCGTGTCTTAATGGATAGGGCAATATCCGGATGTTGTTTCTGCAGCATTCCTAAAGGAACAAGTACTAACATAAATATCTTAATTTTTTATATATTAAATGTGTACTTCATTATTGACCATTGCAAAGAAAATGTGCATATATAACAACACAATTTGAATTAATCATACTACTGGCAAACTGCAAACGTAGAATTGATTACAAAAACAATGGTACTCAATGCCTTTGGTATTTTTCTAAATATAACCACCATTGCTAAAAGTGTTGCATAATATATGAAATAAAAGCGTAGATATCAAATGAAAAGAAAGTATAAACAGTAATGGACCACAATTCTACCAACATCAAATAAACCGAACAATGATCTCTCACTTTAAATCATTGAACACAAATAAACCGAACAATGATCCGTCACTTTAAATCATTGAACACAAATAAACCGAACAATGATCCCTCACTTTAAATCACTGAACACAAAAAGAAGACCATAGCACATGACGTTGGAAATCAAGGTTTGTTTCAGATTAACACATTGCATTTCTTTTCAATGTTTTTTTTTAAAATTTATATCTATATCCGTTTGCTGTACAAATGTGCTAAAGTTGCATAGTGGTACGTTGGAGAATGAGCTCCTGGTCTATATATTATAGTTTTGTTTTGAAATATTCCATGTTGAGTAAATTACATGCATTAACAATATTTTATTAAGAGGTTTGAAATGTAGATAACTTTTACAACATATGTAATGTCATTGAAAATGACCATAAAATCAATTACCGAGTATCAACACATATAACAGATCGCATTACCCGCTCATGACGGGGTGTACTCGATACAATAATAAGTGGTAAAGTTTGTCAGTCACTTGCTGCAGGTCGGTCGTTTTCTCTGGGTACTCTTCCTCCACCAAAAAAACCTACCGCCACGATACAACTGAAATATTGTTGAAAGTGGCGTTAAACACCATAACCCTAACCCGCATTACCCACCTAGACATCGTATGACATCCAAACGTCCATTGTCACTGGCTTGTTTAAGTGTTCTTCCAATTTCTTTGTGATCCACCATATGTTCTATGAGCTTACTGACTTCTTCCTCTCCAGCTACATATCCACGACCGACGTCATATCCGTAACTCAATTGCTGGCTGATCAATAATTTCATCAGGTTTAGAAATAATGGCATGGTGGGCTACGATAAAATATAGTATGTCTTTAAAAGATGTGGATATGAATGAGGTAAAAAATTAAATATGCATCGATATGGTATACATTGAAACGGAAATACATTTTTTCCTCAAACCATGAAAATGGGCATGTACCAATTTAAGTGAATTCGCAGTTTATAACGTTGTCTGCGTACATGTATTATATTTATCTCGAGTATGCTCCTTGTGTTGTCACAACCACTTCCCATTAATTATACAAGTACATCTAACATGATTTTCATTATTTATGTTTCTCTCTTATTAGCCAACACGTGGAAATATTCTTGTTGTTTGAAAACACAATGTAACTTTGTAGCAGAACAATTTAGCAGGAACTACCTAATAAGATATCCTCATTTCGTTCTGATGAGACAACCAATTTAAACTTATAAATCATATTACAACAATAAAAACGAGAATTAGGTATGATACGTCACACATAAAAGAAAATTTACAGTAAGCTGAAGTATTCATAGCAAACATGACGGGCGCCATAAGTGGAGTATGAACTGCCTACCCCTCCGGAGCACATGAGTTCACCCCTGTCTTTAGTGGGATTCGTGTTGCTCGATCTGTAGTTTTCTGTGTAGTGCTTTGTAGATTATTGTATCTCATTTTGTCTTTCTTTGTTCACCATGTATTGTCTGTCCTTCTGACTACCCCTTCGGTATTTCAAAGTTTTCTTTTTTAGACAGACGAGTTGTAAAAGACATTTGAACATACACTTCGTAAATTGAAATGTGCTAACTGCTTTAGGTGAGGTATTTCAATATTAAAAACTATTCAAATGTCTGTTAATTTTTTTTTTTCATATTAACAACTTTTCCTCATAGAAGAGAAATTCAGAATTATAATGAGAACATATACATCAGTAGTTAGGACAGAATGGAGGTATTAAATATAAATATACACTAACAAACCTCTAACATGAACATCAGTAGTTAGGACAGAATGGAGGTACTAAATATAAATATACACTAACAAACCTCTAACATGAACATCAGTAGTTAGGACAGAATGGAGGTACTAAATATAAATATATACTAACAAACCTCTAACATGAACATCAGTAGATAGGACAGAATGGAGGTATTAAATATAAATATACACTAACAAACCTCTAACATGAACATCAGTAGTTAGGACAGAATGGAGGTACTAAATATAAATATACACTAACAAACCTCTAACATGAACATCAGTAGTTAAGACAGAATGGAGGTACTAAATATAAATATATACTAACAAACCTCTAACATGAACATCAGTAGTTAAAACAGAATGGAGGTACTAAATATAAATATACACTAACAAACCTCTAACATGAACATCAGTAGTTAGGACAGAATGGAAGTACTAAATATAAATATACACTAACAAACCTCTAACATGAACATCAGTAGCTAGGACAGAATGGAGGTATTAAATATAAATATACACTAACAAACCTCTAACATGAACATCAGTAATTAGGACAGAATGGAGGTATTAAATATAAATATACACTAACAAACCTCTAACATGAACATCAGTAGTTAAGACAGAATGGAGGTACTAAATATAAATATATACTAACAAACCTCTAACATGAACATCAGTAGTTAAAACAGAATGGAGGTACTAAATATAAATATACACTAACAAACCTCTAACATGAACATCAGTAGTTAGGACAGAATGGAAGTACTAAATATAAATATACACTAACAAACCTCTAACATGAACATCAGTAGTTAGGACAGAATGGAGGTACTAAATATAAATATACACTAACAAACCTCTAACATGAACATCAGTAGTTAGGACAGAATGGAAGTACTAAATATAAATATACACTAACAAACCTCTAACATGAACATCAGTAGTTAGGACAGAATGGAGGTACTAAATATAAATATACACTAACAAACCTCTAACATGAACATCAGTAGTTAGGACAGAATGGAGGTACTAAATATAAATATACACTAACAAACCTCTAACATGAACATCAGTAGTTAGGACAGAATGGAGGTACTAAATATAAATATACACTAACAAACCTCTAACATGAACATCAGTAGTTAGGACAGAATGGAGGTATTAAATATAAATATACACTAACAAACCTCTAACATGAACATCAGTAGTTAGGACAGAATGGAGGTATTAAATATAAATATACACTAACAAACCTCTAACATGAACATCAGTAGTTAGGACAGAATGGAAGTACTAAATATAAATATACACTAACAAACCTCTAACATGAACATCAGTAGCTAGGACAGAATGGAGGTATTAAATATAAATATACACTAACAAACCTCTAACATGAACATCAGTAGCTAGGACAGAATGGAGGTATTAAATATAAATATACACTAACAAACCTCTAACATGAACATCAGTAGTTAGGACAGAATGGAGGTACTAAATATAAATATACACTAACAAACCTCTAACATGAACATCAGTAATTAGGACAGAATGGAGGTATTAAATATAAATATACACTAACAAACCTCTAACATGAACATCAGTAGTTAAAACAGAATGGAGGTACTAAATATAAATATACACTAACAAACCTCTAACATGAACATCAGTAGTTAGGACAGAATGGAAGTACTAAATATAAATATACACTAACAAACCTCTAACATGAACATCAGTAGTTAGGACAGAATGGAGGTACTAAATATAAATATACACTAACAAACCTCTAACATGAACATCAGTAGTTAGGACAGAATGGAAGTACTAAATATAAATATACACTAACAAACCTCTAACATGAACATCAGTAGTTAGGACAGAATGGAGGTACTAAATATAAATATACACTAACAAACCTCTAACATGAACATCAGTAGTTAGGACAGAATGGAAGTACTAAATATAAATATACACTAACAAACCTCTAACATGAACATCAGTAGCTAGGACAGAATGGAGGTATTAAATATAAATATACACTAACAAACCTCTAACATGAACATCAGTAGTTAGGACAGAATGGAGGTACTAAATATAAATATACACTAACAAACCTCTAACATGAACATCAGTAATTAGGACAGAATGGAGGTATTAAATATAAATATACACTAACAAACCTCTAACATGAACATCAGTAGTTAAAACAGAATGGAGGTACTAAATATAAATATACACTAACAAACCTCTAACATGAACATCAGTAGTTAAGACAGAATGGAGGTATTAAATATAAATATACACTAACAAACCTCTAACATGAACATCAGTAGTTAAAACAGAATGGAGGTACTAAATATAAATATACACTAACAAACCTCTAACATGAACATCAGTAATTAAAACAGAATGGAGGTACTAAATATAAATATATACTAACAAACCTCTAACATGAACATCAGTAGTTAAAACAGAATGGAGGTACTAAATATAAATATACACTAACAAACCTCTAACATGAACATCAGTAGTTAGGACAGAATGGAGGTACTAAATATAAATATACACTAACAAACTTCTAACATGAACATCAGTAGCTAGGACAGAATGGAGGTATTAAATATAAATATACACTAACAAACCTCTAACATGAACATCAGTAGTTAGGACAGAATGGAGGTATTAAATATAAATATACACTAACAAACCTCTAACATGAACATCAGTAGTTAGGACAGAATGGAGGTATTAAATATAAATATACACTAACAAACCTCTAACATGAACATCAGTAATTAGGACAGAATGGAGGTATTAAATATAAATATACACTAACAAACCTCTAACATGAACATCAGTAATTAGGACAGAATGGAGGTACTAAATATAAATATACACTAACAAACCTCTAACATGAACATCAGTAGTTAGGACAGAATGGAGGTATTAAATATAAATATACACTAACAAACCTCTAACATGAACATCAGTAATTAGGACAGAATGGAGGTATTAAATATAAATATACACTAACAAACCTCTAACATGAACATCAGTAGTTAGGACAGAATGGAGGTACTAAATATAAATATACACTAACAAACCTCTAACATGAACATCAGTAGTTAGGACAGAATGGAGGTACTAAATATAAATATACACTAACAAACCTCTAACATGAACATCAGTAGATAGGACAGAATGGAGGTATTAAATATAAATATACACTAACAAACCTCTAACATGAACATCAGTAGTTAGGACAGAATGGAGGTACTAAATATAAATATACACTAACAAACCTCTAACATGAACATCAGTAGTTAAGACAGAATGGAGGTACTAAATATAAATATATACTAACAAACCTCTAACATGAACATCAGTAGTTAAAACAGAATGGAGGTACTAAATATAAATATACACTAACAAACCTCTAACATGAACATCAGTAGTTAGGACAGAATGGAGGTACTAAATATAAATATATACTAACAAACCTCTAACATGAACATCAGTAGTTAAAACAGAATGGAGGTACTAAATATAAATGTACACTAACAAACCTCTAACATGAACATCAGTAGTTAGGACAGAATGGAGGTACTAAATATAAATATACACTAACAAACCTCTAACATGAACATCAGTAGTTAAAACAGAATGGAGGTACTAAATATAAATATACACTAACAAACCTCTAACATGAACATCAGTAGTTAGGACAGAATGGAAGTACTAAATATAAATATACACTAACAAACCTCTAACATGAACATCAGTAGCTAGGACAGAATGGAGGTATTAAATATAAATATACACTAACAAACCTCTAACATGAACATCAGTAGTTAGGACAGAATGGAAGTACTAAATATAAATATACACTAACAAACCTCTAACATGAACATCAGTAGCTAGGACAGAATGGAGGTATTAAATATAAATATACACTAACAAACCTCTAACATGAACATCAGTAGTTAGGACAGAATGGAAGTACTAAATATAAATATACACTAACAAACCTCTAACATGAACATCAGTAGTTAGGACAGAATGGAGGTACTAAATATAAATATACACTAACAAACCTCTAACATGAACATCAGTAGTTAGGACAGAATGGAGGTACTAAATATAAATATACACTAACAAACCTCTAACATGAACATCAGTAGTTAAGACAGAATGGAGGTACTAAATATAAATATACACTAACAAACCTCTAACATGAACATCAGTAGTTAGGACAGAATGGAAGTACTAAATATAAATATACACTAACAAACCTCTAACATGAACATCAGTAGCTAGGACAGAATGGAGGTATTAAATATAAATATACACTAACAAACCTCTAACATGAACATCAGTAGTTAGGACAGAATGGAAGTACTAAATATAAATATACACTAACAAACCTCTAACATGAACATCAGTAGTTAGGACAGAATGGAGGTACTAAATATAAATATACACTAACAAACCTCTAACATGAACATCAGTAGTTAGGACAGAATGGAGGTATTAAATATAGATATACACTAACAAACCTCTAACATGAACATCAGTAGCTAGGACAGAATGGAGGTACTAAATATAAATATACACTAACAAACCTCCAACATGAACATCAGTAATTAGGACAGAATGGAGGTACTAAATATAAATATACACTAACAAACCTCTAACATGAACATCAGTAGATAGGACAGAATGGAGGTATTAAATATAAATATACACTAACAAACCTCTAGCAACCTAAATAGTCTGATGACACGTAATAATATAAACACTACAAGTACAATATGAACAATATGGTGACTGTTTCCATATACTGCTGGTAACGTAAAGCTGAGAGTAATGTCCACAATCCCAAGAAAAATGATTGCCAAGCAAATATTGTTCCAACAAACAGTAAAATAGCATCTCCTCAGATAGATCACCTGTAATATAAAACATCTGTATTGATAAAACGATTGCTCCCGTGGTCTCTACTCACATTTGGGTTGTAGAGGTTATTGCTTTAATTTGTTATTTGTATTTGTTTACGTATATTTGTTACCAGCACGATTTCCATATCACGTGATGTTCGAGTTGTTTAATAGTTACACAATTGGTGTCACTAGTTTATTTTAGTGAGCTTCATGTTACTAAGATTTTAGTTTTCTGTTTAGTGTTTTGTCGACAATGATTTCTTTTTTTGTCCTTTTTCTTTTTGGTCATTGAATTTTCTGCCCTTCTTTGAAATGTGGATTCTGATTACCCCTTTGGCATCTTCAAACATTTCTTTTTAAAGACATATTTATTACGTGAAATATTTAATTGTACCGTTTGCAATTCTGTTTCTGTCTTTTGTTTTATTTACTTTCGTTTGAATATTAATAGAAAGCCGCAAGATGTTACACAATAGTAGCACTTAAACCTGACTTCATAAATGATGATTTAATATCGTAAGTTATATTCGTTACATAGGTTATTCTTCATAGGCTATTATAGGGGGTTAGGGTTATGTTGTGGAATGCCACTTTCAACAATATTTCAGATATATCATGCCGGTCAGTTTTATTGGTGAAGGAAACCGGAGTACCAGGAACAAACCACCGATCTGCAATGTACACCTCGCCCTGAGTGGGATGTGCACTTACAACTTTAGTGGTGATAGGCAACTACCATACGATCACGACCATGACGACCCCTTAATAAATTATTTTATGTTTCGGCCATATAAAAGTAATGTTCTTACCTTGGCTACGGCCTCTATGATATAAAATGACACAAACACAACATTTAATGATCTAAAGATGTTTTTCCTGTCATGGATAGCTGGAAGAAACTCGCTAATAACGGACAGTGTTACATTAGCCATATCCAGGGCTATCATACAATATAAAACAATACGAAAAGCTGTATGGTTGAGGACACGAGAAAGGCCATTCATCCATGGTGTTGTTGATGGTTTTGGTTCAAGATCCACTATGAATCTCTTGAAGAAACGTTTCTGAAATATATTATGTTAACAGTAAGTATTGAACACCTACCTCCTTCTATGTAATATACTGGATTGGATGGTTGGTTGTTTTATGGTGTTTAACGCCACTTTTAACAATATTTCAGTTATATCGTGGTGGGCAGGTTTATTGGTGGAGGAAACCGGAGTACCCGGAGAAGACCACCGACCTGTTGCAAGTTACTGACCAACTTTATCACATAATATTGTATCGGGTACACATCGCGATGAACGGGGTTCGAACTCACAACTTTAGTGGTGATAGGTACTAATTGTATATTATTATGCCTCAGTATATACTTTCTTAAAGTTTTTTCAAAGAAATAAAAATGCTATTGTTTCACATTTTTAACACTGAGACTATTGACCGGTCCATAGTTTCTTACTATTTGACCGGTAACGTCACACTGTTTCGCGGAATTTTAATGCCGTGTACGGATTGGATGAATGTTTTATATTTATTCGGAACACTCGGACTTCATCGTCTATTAGCGAAAACTTTGAAATTTTTTAAAAAATTTCGAAATTTCAAAATTTAAAAAATTTCAAAAATTTTTTCACAATCTTCACAAGATTTCAAAATTTTCAACAAATTTCAAAAATTTCAGTTTTCGTTAAATTTCATAAAATTTCAAAATTAAAAAAAAAAAATCAAAATTGTAAATTTTTTTTTTTTTTTGAAGTTCATAATTTCAAAATTTTCATAAAATTTCAAAATTTCAAAATTTCAAAATTTCAAAAAAATTCAAAAATTTTCATAAGACTTATAGTCACCATGTAAATTTATGTCGAAGTCTACTTTCTCAAAAGAATCATTATGAATGACTGGGGAAATAGCATAAAAATGTCCACGAGACAATATTCAGATTTATAATGCAAAATACTGGCAAAAGATGCGTGATTTTATTGGTCTTTATCATTTTGAGGTGATCATTCAACTATGAGTCTAAGGTTTTTTGGTATAATAAAATACTTATAGACTGTGTATTCGGGAATAGCAAGTTTGTTGTCCCCTCGACCCTGACTATTCAACTCGGCTTCGCCTCGGTCAATAGTCGGTATCTCAGGGACAATAAACTTGCTATTCCCTCATACCCAGTCAATAAATATATAATATATTGGAATACAAGTAACACTATTACATAAGAGTACTAAATATTGACCTTTACAGCTAAACATGTCACTCGGATACATTACTGATACTCTTTTGTTCGAACCGTTTATTGCTGCCTACTTAGTGGAGAAGCAGTAAATACCATATACATGCATAATGTCTTTGAATTTTATCTCCCCCTCCCCGGGATCAAACCCTAAATCTTTCTCACTTGAAGCAAACACTTCAAACAACACACGACTGCAACGGTCGACCCGATTTCGACTGGACACCGAATTTGTACATAAGAACTTGTGCGATGCGCAGAGATGAAGTTTTAAAGCATTTTATCTCAATCTCCGTTTCTAATGAGTGTTTGTTTTATCTCTTGTTTCACGTATTTTATTGTGACAATCCAGACTGTGAGATTTAAAAATTATTATCTGGAATTGGTATTTAGTCTTAATCCTATAGAGAAATAGACGTGGCAAGGACCAAGTTTAGTCTAAAGCATCAATGATATTTGAAACTGGAAGAGAAAAGTATAACTAAATGACACGAATATGAAAACAAATTCCTTTCTAATAAGCCATATTATAAAAAAGAAATGTATTTCCATTCGTTTTTGCGAATAGCAAAACGATACTTATTTGCATAGGTTATGAGTAAAATAATTTTGATAACCGGAAAATAGGATTAGCTATATTTTTCATTATAGAATTTCACATTGTTTGTAACTAGAGAAACATGGAAAACAAACGAAGTATATTGTCATTTGCAACACACAAACGTTTTTGGAATTGTGATGTCAGGACAGTAAAGTAGTTGTTTTATGTAAACTATCACATGCATTAAACTTAGAAATTGCGATATTTCACCGTCATCTATATAATAAATGTTTTCATACTTCTAATTATGATCTTACTAGATTGACATAAAGCTTAGGAATTTCCCAGCTTTTCTTGACATCCTCCACATCAACAAATCTGTAGAAAAAACAAACAATACATCATTTACATTAATAGTAATAAACAGTTTGATTAGGAACCAACATAGCACTCCTAAGCCGTGTCCTTGTGACTGTAACCACCCGTGAAGTAGACGAGTCTTGTGTTTATTACGACATTTATACATTGTTTCGTAGTTCGATCAGATAAGTCATATACATGTAGGGTTATTCAATGTATTTTCAGGTGAAAATGGTATTAATATTTAAAAAAAAATAATTATCAAACCTCCTACAAATGGCTCTCCGACATTTGTTGAAAGCTAGAAAGGACAGTTGTTGAGATACGAGAGTCCAATATCTCATAACTTGAACTTTAAATAGATTGTGGCAATAAACACTGCATCACATGCCACCAACAATATCACACACATAAGTTTAATAGCACTATCGCTAGTTAGAGAACTCGGTATGTACAAATAACTCCAACTGTATTCGTCAATGTAATTATAAGTTTAGATGAAAAGTTTTAAGATAACACAGGAGGATAACCAGCCATCGTAAATCAAAGGAAATACATCACAATGGCCAAAACAAATTAAAAACAAAGCAAAACAAAGCAAAATAAAACAAAAAACAAAGCAATAACACTACACAGAAAACCTTAGTTTGAGCAACACGAATCCCACGAAAAATCGGGGGTAAACGCAGTTGACTTACTTCAATTTATATATTATGCTATATCTCTACACTCCTTTCACTGTTTTTAGAACATTGAAATGACTTACCTCCCCTTTTCATCAGATGCTATATCTGTACACTCCTGTAACTAATGACTTACCTCCCCTTTTTATCAGATTCTATATCTGTATACTCCTGTAACTTATGACTTACCTCCCCTTTTTTCCAGATGCTATATCTGTACACTCCTGTAACTAATGACTTACCTTCCCTTTTTTTTTTATTAGATTCTATATCTGTACTCTGCTGTAACTAATGACTTACCTCCCCTTTTTATCAGATGCTATATCTGTACTCTCCTGTAGCTAATGACTTACCTCCCATTTTTATCAGATTATATATCTGTACTCTCCTGTATACCCTCCAGAGCTGGAAGTTAAAGAGACCACCGATACAGCTTCGTCCGCATCATTTTTGGACTTATACCTCGAATTTGACGACAGTGGTCAACTCAGTACTAAAATTTATGATAAGCGGGACGACTTCAATTTTAAAATCATAAATTTTCCAAACATGTGCAGCAATATACCAGCTTCTCCTGCATATGGTGTTTACATCTCGCAATTGATTCGCTATGCAAGGGCCAGTAGCAATTATTCTGATTTCCTGAAACGTCATCTTCATCTGAGAAACAGGCTACTGGACCAGGGCTATAAAAAGATTCGCCTTATTCGATCTCTTAAAAAGTTTATATTCCGATACCAATATCTTGTCGAAATATATTCCGTCTCTGCAGAAAAAATTATAAGCGATGCATTTTCATATAGTGAAAATGTATAAAGATAAAGAAGTCAAAAATGTCAAGAATTTTTTTTGTCAATGTGTGACGTAAAAATATTTTTGACATTTACGTCACCGAATATGGTACTGCTTTGACTACTATTTTACCTATTTTGTTCCTGTATTTAAATACTGTTACAGTGACAGCCGGAACCTTTGAACCCTAATGAGAGCGGGAGGTTTGGCGCCTTAAAATCTGATTCAACCCACCATTTCTTTAGAAATGCCTGTACCAAGTCAGGGTCATTACGGTTTTCACAGTTTTCCGGTTGTTGACTGATTTTGTCTGTTTATATAATTATGAGTTTTGACTTTCCCTTTGTAAGATTGTTCGGAGTTCGGTAATTTTGTTATTACCTTTAGTAACTAATGACTTACTTCCCCTTTTTATCAGATGCTATATTTGTACTCTCCTGTAACAAATGACTTACCTCCCCTTTTTATCAAATTCTATATCTGTACTCTCCTGTAACTAATGACTTACCTCCCCTTTTTATCAGATGCTATATCTGTACACTCCTGTAACTAATGACTTACCTCCCCTTTTTATCAGATTCTATATCTGTACTCTCCTGTAACTAATGACTTACCTCCCCTTTTTATCAGATGCTATATCTGTACACTTCTGTAACTAATGACTTACCTCCCTTTTTTTCAAATGCTATATCTGTACACTCCTGTAACTAATGACTTACTTCCCCTTTGTATAAGATGCTATATCTGTATACTCCTGTAACTAATGACTTACCTCTCTTTTTATAAGATGCTATATCTGTACACCCCTGTCACTTTCTCAGAACAGTGTAATGACTTATCTCCCTTTCTTATCAGTTGCTATATCTGGAAACTCCTGTAAATAATTACCTACCTCCCTTTTTTGTTTATCAGATTCTATATCTGTACACTCCTGTAACTAATGACTTATATCCCCTATTTATGAGTGTTATATCAGTACACTCCTGTAACTAATGACTTACCTCCCCTTTTTATCATATGCTATATCTGTACTCTCCTGTAACCAATGACTTACCTCCCCCTTTTATCAGATGCTATATCTGTACACTCCTGTCAGCAATGACTTACCTCCCCTTTTTATCAGATGCTATGTTTGTACTCTCCTGTAACTCATGACTTACCTCCCTTTTTTCAGATTCTATATCTGTACTCTACTGTAACTAATGACTTACCTCCCCTTTTTATCAGATGCTATATCTGTACATTCCTGTAACTTTCTAACGCCCTCTCTAGATATCATGCCTTGTTCAAATTGTCTCCAATAACTCATCTGTAAACACACAAGATAGACCACAAATAAATCAAGATAGTAAAACAATGCATAACGGTTTTTTTAAGAAGAGTTTGAAGATACAAAAGTGGTAATCAGAAGAAGACGTAAATCGAAGAAGGGCAGACAACACAATGGTCAAATAAAAAAGGAGAGAAGGACAAATAACAATCTACAATACAATACACAGAAAACTAAAGTTCCAGCAACACGAACCCCACTAAGAACCTGGGGCCAACTCAGGTGCTCCAGAAGAGTACGCAGTTGCTGCCCCACTAGTAACCCGGTGTACCAGCAACACGAACCCCACTAAGAACGGGGGCCAACTCAGGTGCTCCAGAAGAGTACGCAGTTGCTGCCCCACTAGTAACCCGGTGTACCAGCAACACGAACCCCACTAAGAACCGGGGGCCAACTCAGGTGCTCCAGAAGAGTACGCAGTTGCTGCCCCACTAGTAACCCGGTGTACCAGCAACACGAACCCCACTAAGAACCGGGGGCCAACTCAGGTGCTCCAGAAGAGTACGCAGTTGCTGCCCCACTAGTAACCCGGTGTACCAGCAACACGAACCCCACTAAGAACCGGGGGCCAACTCAGGTGCTCCAGAAGAGTACGCAGTTGTTGCCCCACTAGTATCCCGGTGTACCAGCAACACGAACCCCACTAAGAACCGGGGCCAACTCAGGTGCCCCAGAAGAGTACGCAGTTGCTGCCCCACTAGTAACCCGGTGTACCAGCAACACGAACCCCACTAAGAACTGAGGGCCAACTCAGGTGCTCCAGAAAAGTACGCAGTTGCTGCCCCACTAGTAACCCGGTGTACCAGCAACACGAACCCCACTAAGAACTGGGGGCCAACTCAGTTGCTCCAGAAGACTACGCAGTTGCTGCTCCAATAGCAGCCCGGTGTACCAGCAACACGAACCCCACTAAGAACTGGGGCCAACTCAGGTGCTCCAGAAGAGTACACAGTTGCTGCTCCACTAGTAACCCGGTGTACCAGCAACACGAACCCCACTAAGAACTGAGGGCCAACTCAGGTGCTCCAGAAAAGTACGCAGTTGCTGCCCCACTAGTAACCCGGTGTACCAGCAACACGAACCCCACTAAGAACTGGGGGCCAACTCAGTTGCTCCAGAAGACTACGCAGTTGCTGCTCCAATAGCAGCCCGGTGTACCAGCAACACGAACCCCACTAAGAACTGGGGCCAACTCAGGTGCTCCAGAAGAGTACACAGTTGCTGCTCCACTAGTAACCCGGTGTACCAGCAACACTAACCCCGCTAAGAACCGAGGGCCAACTCAGGTGCTCCAGAAGAGTACGCAGTTGCTGCTCCACTAGTAACCCGGTGTACCATCAACACGAACCCCGCTAAGAATCGGGGGCCAACTCAGGTGCTCCAGAAGAGTACGCAGTTGCTGCTCCACTAGCAGCCCGGTGTACCATCAACACGAATCCCACTAAGAACCGGGGGCCAACTCAGGTGCTCCAGAAGAGTACGCAGTTGCTGCTCCACTAGCAGCCCGGTGTACCATCAACACGAATCCCACTAAGAACCGGGGGCCAACTCAGGTGCTCCAGAAGAGTACGCAGTTGCTGCTCCCCTAGCAACCTGGTGTACCATCAACACGAACCCCGCTAAGAATCGGGGACCAACTCAGGTGCTCCAGAAGAGTACGCAGTTGCTGCTCCACTAGCAGCCCGGTGTACCATCAACACGAATCCCGCTAAAAACCGGGGGCCAACTCAGGTGCTCCAGAAGAGTACACAGTTGCTGCTCCACTAGTAACCCGGTGTACCATCAACACGAACCCCACTAAGAACCGGGGGCCAGCTCAGGTGCTCCAGAAGAGTACGCAGTTGCTGCTCCCCTAGCAACCTGGTGTACCATCAACACGAACCCCACTAAGAACCGGGGGCCAACTCAGGTGCTCCAGAAGAGTACGCAGTTGCTGCTCCCCTAGCAACCTGGTGTACCATCAACACGAACCCCACTAAGAACCGGGGGCCAACTCAGGTGCTCCAGAAGAGTACGCAGTTGCTGCTCCCCTAGCAACCTGGTGTACCATCAACACGAACCCCACTAAGAACCGGGGGCCAACTCAGGTGCTCCAGAAGAGTACGCAGTTGCTGCTCCCCTAGCAACCTGGTGTACCATCAACACGAATCCCGCTAAAAACCGGGGGCCAACTCAGGTGCTCCAGAAGAGTACGCAGTTGCTGCTCCACTAGCAGCCCGGTGTACACTATGTCTGTTATATCTTGGAGGTCAGTTTTATTGGTGGAGAAAATATCAATATCACAAATATGAAAAACAAATTGTTTATAAGTTTGCATTGAATAACAATAGCCTTGATGAAATAATTCAATGTCTAAGCGACGGTGTGGGTTTGTTAGTAACAATTTACATGTATGACCATCGAATTGGTTATGACATCCTTGTATGGATGCTAGATTCAAAAGACACAATATTCGGAGTAAGAAAATTCCAAACTTAAATTTATTCACCTTTTCCGCCTTTAGCATTCTGAGTATCGCCTCATTTGACATATCTCTTAGTTCTTTTCTGGTAAACATACATGGTAACTTAGCATCACAGTCTGGACAAATAGAATTGGGACGTATTTCTAGTGAGTCATCTACTTGAGCCTATCGAATATAAACACAAAGTATATAATAACCAATTAAATATTCTAAATTTATTAATTAACATAACATTATGCAATTTCTGTTATTATATACCATCATGCACAAGACTGTGTTTTAAACAATGCTATAATGTTCTTAATATACAGGTTCTGCCACGTCAGGTTAGACAGAGAACAAAAAGCAAATGAGGATGATGTCATTGAGTAAACCAATGGAATTAACTATAATTAAAACGTGTAGTTTAAGAATAGGTTCTTAAACTTTTTCTTTCCTGAAAGTCAAGTTAATTGATTGTAATGCAATAAAAATGTAGTACAGACACCTTTCTGTCGGACAAACCTGACCAAATAACAGAAAGATGATGCTTTTTATCCCTAGATATTAATGTTTACCTCTTCATCTGTAGTTTTATAAGGGTCAGTTATTTCACAAGATTTTTCCACAGTATCCCAATCGGCATCTGCTAAAAATCTACAAGAAAAAAAATGGAATGAAAATTTGGCTTAGAAAGGTTACAGTTCTCCAGAGTTTTTGAAATGAATATCTGTGCATACAATTGTTAATGGTGACAAATACTCGGATATACAATTCCAATTAAGACTTCTAAGAAAATCTTAAGATTTTTTTCTGATTGAATTTTGGAACTGTTTAGATTGATCAACAGATCGAGAGACGGACATATTTACAGAACACCAAACACCTCTTCTTTTGAAACAAATTATACCTAGTGACATACCCTATTACAGGATTACCAACACAAATATTACCTGTCTGTTTTTAACATATTTAAAGTTTTGTGCCTGACATCTTGTAAGAATCTGAGGGAATTAGCCATGGCCATTCTCTTCGCTGGTGAGATATCACTCATACCTGAAAACAACAAATTTATAATTTTGGACAAATGTTTTATTAAATTAACATATCTAATTAGATATCTACGTTTTAATTGCATATGAAGGACAATCAGTATATATACATATTACCAAAAGTTGTGATTTTAATACGTGGAGAGGTATAGCTGATACAACATTATGCAATAAGTCTGACTGTGACTTTTGACTGCTCAACGTTCTTCACTGGCTTCCGCTTTCACAATTAAAACAGATATCCACGATTCACCATTTTCTAGAAATGTCATTATGTAATGACATTGTCAGAAGTTATATTTCAAGTACTGAAGGTGTTGTGCACATCTTTTTGCAGTCTTCAGTACAAATAGGGATTATGCCTTAATAGATGTCTTAGGAATGCGATTATATACATAAAACGAGGATTAACATATAATATGTCGTTTGGTTTTGTAATGTAGTAATTCCATGAAGTAGGAACTGCCTACCCTTCCGGAGCACCTGTGATCTTTGTCTATTTGACTTTTCTCTTTTGTCCATTGCGTAGTCTGTCCTCCGACTTACGGTTTCTGGTTACTTCTTTAGTGTCTTTAAGCTTTTCTTTATAGAGAGGAGACGATATAAAACGGAGATTAAAAAATAATACGTCGCTTGGTTTTGTAATGCAGAAATTCCATAAACCGGTTTAACCCCGTCATGATTTTGTGCCTGTCCCAAGCCAATACCTGGATTTCAAACGTCATATGTTGTGGTCTCTTTTGTGTTCAGATCATTTAAGAAGAGAGGTGATTGTTCGTTTTGTTGATATTGGTGGAATTGATGACCAACACGGTTTAAAATTTCTTTTCATAATTATATACATATCATACCTAGTAGCTTAAGCAGTCCAACAACTGTAGTAGAGTTGATCAATAACGTCAAAAACACAATACCAGAAACATGTACTAACACCTAGAATAAACGGTTATATAGCTTATAACATTTAGATTGTACAAAATATATCTTAATATTATACTAAGACCTAGAATAAACGGCTATATAACTTATAACATTTAGATAGTACAAAATATATCTTAATATTATATATCAAGCTTCACATATACACTTGATAAAAAAATGATTTCTTAATATATACCATTATCGTCAAGGTCTGTAGGTTTTTTCCCTAGTTTTCGGTTTCATGGAACAATAAAATGGATATAATGTAATTGAAAGTAATTAAATGAAAAATAAAAAATACTGCACTGTCGGAACAATTCTAAAATACCACACTGTCGGAACAATTCTAAAATACCACACTATCAGAACAGTTCTAAAATACCACACTGTCGGAACAATTCTAAAATACCACACTGTCAGAACAATTCTAAAATACCACACTGTCGGAACAATTCTAAAATACCACACTGTCGGAACAATTCTAAAATACCACACTGTCGGAACAATTTTAAAATACCACACTGTCGGAACAATTCTAAAATACCACACTGTCGGAACAATTCTAAAATACCACACTGTCGGAACAATTCTAAAATACCACACTGTCGGAACAATTCTAGAATACCACACTGTCGGAACAATTCTAAAATACCACACTGTCGGAACAATTCTAAAATACCACACTGTCGGAACAATTCTAAAATACCACACTGTCGGAACAATTCTAAAATACCACACTGTCGGAATAATTCTAGAAATCAATTAAGATATCATAGAAACATAGGAAAAATCGACATTACACGCATATATAAGATCGCTGACTTTCCTGGCTTGCTTGGAACAGACACTTCACCAAAAAGTGGCCGGATTCAACTTGTTTAATAGACCCAAACATTCCTTCTTGTCATAAATTAAAAGAAATTGTTGCAAGTGACGTTAAATTCGTATACCATCTTTGTTTACATTAATTGTGCTGCAATTGATCTATAGCCTTCCCGATCTAATTGTCACCATTCTACGTGTGATATTGATATTGTTGTTATGTCCGTTACGATGTTCTGTTCGTCTGGGCTCATGTCTTATTTATGTTATTTGTTTATATTTGCCCATAGTGGTGACAAACACACATTGTGTTGTGTTTTTGCTATGTTTTTCTTTATATATGTTGCCAGTTTCTCTGGATTGTCCACTTTTGATTGCCCCTTCGGTATTCTCTAATGTTTATTTTCGTCGTGTGTCATGTATACCATATGTGGACAGTTTCTCTGGATTGTCCATTTTTTAATTGTCCCTTCGGAATTCTCTAACGTTTATTGACGTTAAATAAAAAGAGGTTTGATGAATATTGGTACACTGTATGTACTTACCCTGATTCCAACACCCTCTTGATCAATTGTGTCATGGTGTGCTACTTGTAATGCCAGGGCTAGACTAACAGCACCACGTAGTCCACCCCATGTCATTACGATTCCTTCCTTCCATGACATACCATAACCGGTATTGCGTAAAATAGGACTAAGGATAGCTATTACTAAGCCTCTGTAAATAGAGGTATATACATTTTGACCAAACATGAAGGGTAGTTTTTTTTAATATAATTTAGATCAAAGAAATAATATTGTATAATGCATAAAAATGCAGGAACTAAAAACACGTATGTCCCCATGACTACAATGTATGGTGGCTGTCACTATATACTTTCCATTGCTAACACACAATCACTCAACTCGGGCAAGAGAACACATTTAGATTATAAAAATGTTTTAACCAAATACACATACGATTTAGCATGTAATTTATTGTTTAATACTTTTGCAAATAACATAATTAAGAAGAGATCAATTAAGAAAATTAAAGTCGAAAGAAGACAAATCCGTTTTCATGGAGAAGAAAATGTTTGTATGATTGGAGGAAAACCAATGTTGATAAGAAAATAAATCATTGCTATTCATCAGGTTAAATCGTTGTATTAATGTTTGTACCTGATGACAAAAACTCCAAAATACAAGGAAAACATATAAAACCAGTCCAATCCATGAATTTCAAAAATAGCCTTTTCAGATATGACCATTCCTACTATGATAAAGATCAACGTGTTGGCTATATAGGCTAACGTCTCCCAAAATCTGTAAATAATAAAATAATGTTAATCAATAATGATATCCATCCATGTATAGTTTTAGACATATAAGTAATATATATTATTATATTTCATGTAAATTTTCATGTCTTCTCATTGGTTAAGGAGCGTGTGCCAATTTAGTCTATCACATGGCAGAGGGTGATAATTTAGTCTATCACATGCCATAGCTGACAAAATTGCTCACTTTTCATTTAAGAACACCCATCTGTATAAAACATACACCAAAATGGCAAATACAAATACAAAAAATGTATGTAATCTTATTTATTACACATCATCGATATCACAGTTTAAGACATTTAAAGACAACAGCAATTGAAATTCAGGGCATCAAAATCATAAAAAGAATGAAACCAGAAGAAAAGAACATTCAGTATAATAAAACAAATAACACATAGCTGAGAGGGTGGTAGAGCAGATTGTTGCCCCTAGAAATTTCATTGTCAACCTTTCGCCTCGGTTAACAATGAATTTCTCGGGGTAACAATCTGCTCTACCACCCTCTCAGCTATGTGTTATCTATATACTATTATGTGACAAAGTTTGTCAGTGACTTGGCCAAGTATCCGGTCTTTGTTTGTGCCAATGGTGTAGATATTAGTATCCGGTCTTTGTGTGTGCCAATGGTGTAGATATTAGTATCCGGTCTTTGTTTGTGCCAATGGTGTAGATTTTAGTATCCGGTCTTTGTGTGTGCCAATGGTGTAAATTTTAGTATCCGGTCTTTGTGTGTGCCAATGGTGTAGATTTTAGTATCCGGTCTTTGTGTGTGCCAATGGTGTAGATTTTAGTATCCGGTCTTTGTGTGCCAATGGTGTAGATTTTAGTATCCGGTTTTTGTGTGTGCCAATGGTGTAGATTTTAGTATCCGGTCTTTGTGTGCCAATGGTGTAGATTTTAGTATCCGGTTTTTGTGTGTGCCAATGGTGTAGATTTTAGTATCCGGTCTTTGTGTGCCAATGGTGTAGATTTTAGTATCCGGTCTTTTTGTGCCAATGGTGTAGATTTTAGTATCCGGTCTTTGTGTGCCAATGGTGTAGATTTTAGTATCCGGTCTTTGTGTGCCAATGGTGTAGATTTTAGTATCCGGTCTTTGTGTGCCAATGGTGTAGATTTTAGTATCCGGTCTTTGTGTGCCAATGGTGTAGATTTTAGTATCCGGTCTTTGTGTGCCAATGGTGTAGATTTTATTCTTTTGAGTTGTTTATACTGTTGCTACTTTGTATATCCATATCGTCCCTCCACTCGAATATTCCGTCATAGTCGTGATCGTATGGTAGTTGGATTTATAACTAACCGTGCTACCAATGCCTATCTTCGTTAACGTTGTGAGTTCGAATCCCGCTCAGGTGAGGTTTACTCGATACAACATTATTTGATAAAGCTAGTCAGTGACTTGCGATAAGGTCGGTGGTTTTCTCTGGATCCTCCGGTTTCCTCCACCAATAAAACTGACCGCCACGATATAACCGAAATATTGTTGAAAGGGGCGTTACACATCATCAAATAAACAAAAAAAACAAGACCTTACATTATATGATGCTTTTCAAAACCAGTGTATAAGTTGTAATTCAAGTTTGTCATCCAAGCAGAGACTCGTAGTAATACTGAATTTATGTGACGCAATGATACTAATGCAATTATTATAGATTTACCTGGTTTTGACCGTTGTAGACAAAACTGGTTGAACCCCGCCACGTTTTATTGAAGTGCCTGCATCAAGCAAGGAAAGTGAGTTGTCGTGTATATGTGTATTAACGGTATCGATTTTGTCCCTGTTCCACAATTTCCCATTATAATTTGGAAATGTTTTGATGGTGAGTTTTTGTTTTGTTTTTGTCTTTCATTTGATCATATAATAATGTTGATATATAGACATCGGATGTAATATACAGGGGTGAATGTACGTCATAATTGGAAGTCATTTTGTGCCACTTGAGGGTAGTTATTGTAAGGGTAACATTAAATGTAATAGTGCGTGAAATGTCCGTCAAACTCTCAAACACATCAACAACGTTTTTGCAACAGTCCCCCCCCCCCCCCCCCCCCCCCCCGCAGGTGGAAATTAACATAGTCGAACTGTTTGAGAGTCAAACAACAAGCTTTTGAACGATGGACACACCGTTATTTAGCGGACATTTAGTGGCTTTTGCTGCACTATCACATTTAATGTTAGCCTTACAATAACTAACGCTATAAGTAAAAACTTACCTTCAAGCGGCCCAAAATGACTTTAAATTATGACGTACATTCACCCCCTGATATAATCACCAGCCATTGCGGAAAAAAATGGATGTGTTTGTTTTCGTCTTTAGACCTAGACATTATTTTTTTAACATTTCTTGTTATCAATCTGACCTGTGTAAAAATTGTTCCACTTCAGGACTTATCATGGTTTTTTCTGCACTCATTCGTACACCAAGAACCACAACGGCTAGTACTCCAGAAACTTTTAGAAATTCTTCTCCTGTAATCACAAATATTATGGTATATTAAGTTGTTTCAATGGCAAGACATTGAACAGAACTGAATGATTTCTATGATGTGGTAATGTATATTTATTATATAAATGTGATTATATTAGGGCTAAAATTTAGAAGTTTGATGTGGTATCATGCTGGTCAAAAACAATTCTGAATATACACTGCAATCATTTGATAACATAAATGATATTGAACTGGCCGATATAGTGATATTGGACAGGTTAGAAGAGTTTGAAGATATCAAAGGGGTAATAACTTACCTATATAGTATGTCATGTATGTTGATGCTAATGTGATAGTAATCTCTATCAAGGCATCATTGAATACTCTGGACAGACAGAATAATGTTATTTTGGCCATAACATATCCCCACAGCGGTCCTAAAGCAGCAACTTGAAGAAAATACAGTACTATTTCTCCACCTGTAAGACAAACAGTCAACTTATTTATTTTTCTTCTATTGAGATATATTGCACACATTATTATCATGAAACATCAGTTAGGCAAGATTTCCCCCTAAAATTTATATTTTATCATTATTGTTGAGTTTTAGAATAGAAGTTTAACTTTTGTCGACGTTTAAAATCACCAATTATCATACAGTCACGATGGAAAGTCGTACAAATGAATTGCAATTTTTCCATTAGAAATATAAATTTACAACAATATGTATTAATATACATGTTTAACACACAAATAAAGCTTGCGCTTTGTCAATTTTTACCAGTACTTTAACATGTTTATCCAGCGAAAACTGTCTAAACTGAATCCTGAATAAACCGAAATCCCATATAAACCAAACTTAAAATAAAATCTGAATGTAGGCAATATTTGTTAATTTAACCAGTATGAACCGAACGCTTGTCTATTCCCGAACAAAAAAAATTGGTCTTAAGGAGATTATGTTTTGACAGGTTTCTCCGTAGATCTATATTATGTTGAATGGATTTATCAGTCATCTTATTACATTAGTTCAAATTAACAAAAGTACATTGTTTCTTATGGTCACAAAATGGAAACATTAAAATTTAATGCACACACCATATACATGTTTGAATCATGAAATAAACAATAACACTCTTTATGATGTCCAATTATAGTATTAAATGGTTAGTATCAGATACAAGCATTTCTTATGCAAACAAATAAAGCAAAAGATTTTCTGCTATATCATGCATTGCAGAAACAATTGTTTTCATCAGATGATGATGATACCTCATTTGTACTTGACCAACGACCCAAGTGGAACCTTTCTAATGCTAGTTGAATGACAAAATATCTCTACTCTTTGTTTCTGCGTCTTTTGTTTACATATGTTAATTTTAGTATATAGTAGCATACGTATTAAACAATGGTGTTAGTAATTACTAATTTCCGAAATCTCTTCTTTTTTTATTTTTTTTTTATTAATGAACACAATTTAAGGTAGCACTAGAGGCAAAAATGGCATTTTTAATCGAATTTTCTTTTCTTACATTTTTCAATAGATATATATGTACACTAACATATTACATCGAAGAAATGTCAGTATATTATCCAATTAATGTGTAATTAGCTAATTTATATATGTAAACAAAAGCACGTGGTCAAATCTGTTCTTATCTAAATAACAAGGAGGAGCTTATCTATCAATCAGTGGTGTAATATAATAGCTTTCTTATCAATCTCCTATTGCCCTCTATTGACCACTATTTATATTGTGGTTAATTTATGTAATGATGGATAAAGAAGCAGGAAAAAGTTTAGAAGGGGAGAAGAATCACAAAAAGAAAGAAGGAAATGCACACAGAGATAAAAGAATCTTGTAAATTATTAGACAAAGGATCTTATTATAAACAGGAGGATTTTTCTCAAAACTTTTCCCTTCGGATCAGTCTATTTCTATTCAGGGGTGTTAAACAATTGTAACTTGTTAACTTTACAGATTTCTATTGACATTCTGTCAATATTTTTCAATAAACAAAGTTTTACTTTAATGTTGCATTTCATTTATTTCATTTATTTACTTTTAATTCACCTGTGTTGCAAACTTTCTGTAATCCCTTTGTTAATTGTGGCTTCTGGTTATGTAATAAGGGGAGGAGCATTGACCAGTCTTCTCTATAACCTGAAGTTCTTATCCTATACACCTTTATATACATAAAATAACAACCAAAACACAAACTTATGTTTGTCGACTAGCTCGCTGCTTGTATATATTTTCTGAGCTGCCGGATTTATTCAATATATATCAATTTTTTCAATACAATATTATATGTCTCAGTATGCAAAACTAAACTAAAAAAACCCGTTGAGTTCACACATAAACTTACAATATACAAAATATTGTTAAATGACTAAAAATGCACCATTCCAAGTTTGTCTCGTGGCCGACCAGGAAAAACCATTTTTGGAAACCTGTATCCTTTTGTCAATGCCAGGCGAAACCATGTGTAGGACCTCACTTAATATAAGAAAGCTCAAAAATGCATCTGACAAATTTAAAGGAAAAACGACTCTCAGTCCGAAGACTGCGGCTTAAAAATGTTGTAGACCAAAATATGTCTAAATAAAAATAAACCAAATCCGATTACGTTTGTGTAGCCAACCTCCTAACCTTAAGTCAGAAATTATGTAAATCTGAACCAACATATATATGTATATCAAACTATAATAACACGGATTGTATAGACATATATAGATCTAGAAAAATTTGATGTTCACTCAATGAAAGCGTGGCTAGAAATGACTATTCATTCACTAACCATTTAACACTAATTTTGGCGCCAACAAATTCATACGCCTCCGAACTATTTCGGGAGAAGACAATAAATTCCCGTTACACTTCGTGCCACGGAAATTAATGATACTGATCAGCATGAATCAAACCAATGACGTCAAATCTCCCGCCAAATGCCATGAGTGAGGCAAAATAGGATGCCCAGTGCATTTATAATGCAGAAATTACAGCCTGTGTATACACTATATACATGATGTGTAATTAATTTGATTGGAATAATGTTCTAGGTCACTCCCCAAGTATTCCCAAGGATATTGAAAGCATTTGTATAGATTTAATGTGGCCAAAACTGGGAAATTTTGTTTTGGGGCTATTTTAGAGCTTTATTTTATGAGTGAAATACTAACTTGAATTAAAAATAACAACTTTATGTGTGCCTCTATTGACCTGATTTTGGTATATGTTGTTCTGCAGGGTGTATTCTACAAAACTGTATCTCAGATTTCAAAAATTTTGTTTCTAAAAATATTTATGCTTCTTTGAAATTGGGAACAGAATGGAAGGATTAGCTTTTACAGTCTGTATGACATAACAAATGAATGGAACCATATATCAAAATTATGAGACACAGTTTTGTAGACTGTAGTTAGATCTTGCAGCGGAAAATTTCTGGTGTGTAATTTGACCTTAACATGCTATTTTTAATCAAAGAGATTACCCTAGTTTTTTTGCGCATTATATTTCATAACTTTTGATTAAATTGATTTTGAAATATGAAATTTAGTTTACAATAAAGAGAAATCTTTAAGAAACGCATAGATACCAAGATATTTAATTTCCATTTAGTAGTTTTTGAGAAATAATCTTTTAAAGATTGGTAGTCAAGGCAAACACAATTTACCTCTGGTGCTACCTTAACTCGTGTTCTTTAATATAACGTACTTAGCAGCGAATGAGCAAATACCAATAACAAAATGTGTGTGTTTGGCTGCTTTGGCATTACCAGCATCCGTATCTTCATCACAGTTCATAGTTGAACCATGTGGTATCAGGGGCGGATCCAGGGGAGGGCGCCCCCCTAAAATTGGAAAAAATATGATTTTTTGGCGTAAAATCGTGATTTTTCACACGAAACACCCCAAAAACTTTCGTGCCTCCCTCCGCTCGGCGCAATTTTTTTAAGTGCGCCCCCCCCTAACTTGAAATCCTGGATCCGCCCCTGGGTATATTGTGGTACTAGACCCAGTCTCAGATGGATTATTTCACACTAGATGGACAATTACACCAGTCATGCATTGATGACTACCTAATAATAAAATCAAGCCAGAGAGGTGCTGGCCTGTAGAATATATCAAAGTAGTCCTGGATGTAATGCAATGGCAAAATAGAAAATGGCAAAACATTCCAAGCATTAAATTAAGCTAAAATTAATGCATACCTAGTGTAAAAAAGCGTATGCAACCAGCTTGCATAGAGTACCAAAACTATTAAATCTTACCTAATTCTGTTGTTGAAAAATCACAAATACGAAAACATATCAATTATGATTTTCTCAAAAAATTTATATAAATATTGTACTACATGTAGTTCGTTTTTTCTGCATGAACTACTTAGCGTGAAAACACTTTCTATGAAAAGATAACTGTTGTTCCTGTACCAGGTTTTTTGTCATAAAACATCAAATTCGTACTCAAAACATGGACTTGATATTGTCGGTCTTGTTCGAGTATGGATCATGAAACTCGTACACACAGGTTTTATAACCACAAAGTACCACAAAGCTTGGTACCCTACATTTAAAATGCATTTCTCGTCTTTTTGTCTGATTACGTTCAAAAAAGTAATAACACGTGTTAAGATGATTCAAAAGAAATAATTTGACAAATCAGTATTACATATCAATAGTATCTGAATGAAACGACATATTTGAATTTTTGTAAAAAAAAGTACTTGACTTTTGGTGGATAAATCAAGCTTTCTCAGAAGAAGCAATGATACTTTCATTTTTGCAGTTGTCTTCACATAGACAAACATATCCATATAATAAATGGGGCCTATTCTGACGCTGTCAAATATTGTACAACATAATAAGATCAGGGATACATTGAAAACGTCAAGAATTCCATCCAGGAATGTTACCTTTTAATCTAAGTAATAGTCGAAAATTATATTCTCTCGCAGTACACTTCAGACACAAATATATTCTGGACATTATAGTATATCAAAGAACATCTCGAATACGTCTCTATTTAATTCGCTGGGACAAGGAAGGTTATTCTAATTTCCGTTAATCAAATGCAACCATTAATCATATCAATTATCTTTTAATAACCAATCGCCATGCAAAGTTATATCATGAAAAGTTATATCATTTTACTATATCATAGAATAATATAATTTGTAGTATTTCGAGTTTCAATGATACAACATTATAAAAGTACAAGATAAATAAAATTGTCTCTTTTTAAATTAATCCTACCAGTTATTCCTGTGTCTGTAGTAGCTAACTTTAGAAATACGTTGAAGAATACGATAGCAGCACCATCATTGAGCAGTGATTCGCCTTCTATCACCATAGCCATTTTCTTCGAGGCACCTGAAAAATTATATCAATTTGAGTTTCACTAATAACAGAACATAATTAAATGGATTAAGTGAGTTCTGTAGTTAAGTGTCGGTGCTATTACATTTGAATCAAATAAACGTTAGACAACAGATAAAAAAAACCCACACAACACTGAAAAGTAAAACGATTAGCATCACGGACCCCATCAAAAACCGGTGGTTACGTCACGTGTTCGCGAAGGATAAGCAGTGTCTGCTTCTATTAAGACACCCACCATGTTTTTCTCAGTTATTATTTGACACGTTTTAGTCAAGACGTACATAACACCACTATGTGCAACATAAATGACACATGAGCACTCCTACAACTGGGGGAGGGGTAAAGACGAACAGAAAATTGTTTGCATGCACGGGGTTTCATAAAACTGCTATGTATATATAATTATACAGATAAAAAAATATACGAGAATAAACTGCTTGATTCGCAGTCAGGAAAATATGTTCATGTTATATGCAGACTGTTGTTGCAATAATTATCGCTATAAATATCTAAATCATCATGTAATACAAGGCAGGTATTACCATCGTCTCATAATAACTTACTCACTCTCACCCATTTTATGTTTATTCTAACCTTAGATAAGCCATAAATAATAATTGATTGATTGAGTGGTTGTTGTTTAACGTTAAATGAGCAGTCTATATACATGATAACTTACTAACAAATATCTTATAGCTAAAATGAAGGCACTGAAATGAATAAATGTAAAAAAAAAAAGCTGAATGAGCAATCACGAATTGACAATCTAGAGACAGTGGCAACATTAGGCACACAAGACACAGGACGAAGACAAACAAAACAAAAAACACAACACAGACAATTAAAACGATGAGCAACACAGACCAAACCAAAAACAATTTAGATTGTCACAGTAAAACGAAGATATAATGGGAAATATCAGAACATTTGTACTTGCAAGAGGCCATCAACGACTCCTTCCAACAAACTATTGTGCATTGACATTAGGAGCTGCTCAAAATTGATGCTTACGTGACATTTTCCATACAAGAGGCTCTCATTTAAATCCCGTCCTAAGGACGTATTGTTATTTTTGATTCGTTCCACAAAACTCGATTATTTCTATATACATGTATCACATGGTTTCCAAGGGGGGGTTGACCTTTAAAGACCACAAGTGTTAAACAAAGCATCATTGTCTTTCAACATTTGAGAAAGTCTATCCTCTCTATTTGCTTCATGAGAAGACATGTTCAGTTCTTGTTCACAAAAGGTGTTCTCATTTACTCCTACTTTCAACGCCTTAAACATGTCTAATGTGCGTGCAATTGAATGTTTGTTGTTGGCAAATAAAATTAATTCCGAATAGCAATTCTGTTCAACTATATTTCCGTGTTTATTCAAATAAAAACGTAGATATCAATTTCGAGCTTTGTGAAAATCTATTTACATATCGTCTTCCTAATTTTTTCTATGTATATTTAGAAGTATAAAACTTGTCAATGTATCTGATCAAAGTATTAGATGTTTCATAGTGTTCTATTAAAAGGTTCAACTAAAAATAAAATTTTCTTCATTAGAAATAAAATACTCTTCAATTTCTCATAAACCTCTTGAAATGTTTCACAATAAGATTCGTTTCATTAGTAAATCCACTATTTTTCATTTTCCCCCCAACTTTGATTTTTGCTCTAGAGCTTGAATGACGTCTTAAATATGCGAGCTTGCATTCACTGATAGTAGATTCGAATTGTAAACACCTTTCATAGGCACTAAAACAAGCTTCATGAAAGGTCATGAATCCTAGTATGGCAACTAAAATGTGCATCTGGTGTATTAAATTAATATTGATATCTGTGATATGTATTACCTTACCTACATCTCTTAGTAATGCCACTACAGCCACTGGGTCAGTGGCACTAAGTATGGCACCAAACATCATTCCCTCATACCAACTCCATCCATATGTAAATAAATATCTGGCCAACAAACAAGTCAAAACTGTAGCCAAAGCTGAAACACATATTAAACCATAGTTAAAGTTATTTCTCTGATAATAAATGATTTTCGGCCCATAAGATAGTCTAACTCCGCCATTCTTTTCTTCTTAAGTTCATGTACCAAGCCAGGAAAGTGATCGTTAATATATTTGTGTGTTAGGAGTACCGATTTTGCTTCCGTCTTCGAATATCAATTGAACATTGTAAAATGTTTCGACAGTTTGTCATTTTATTTCTATTGTCAATAATTATATGTATGGTGACAAAATAACCCAGTGGTCTTTAGTGTTGAGGCGAATATGGCTAAGAGTTTCTTTAATTGATTTTTCCTTCTGTTTGCCGCTGCATATTTCAATATTATAATTGTTGCAATCAAATAAAGAGGTAAACAGAAGCCGTAGATTGAAGGACAAACAATACAATGACAAACAAAGAATAAATGAACAAACAACAATCTGCAAAATTATATACATCTCTCCTTTAGTCTTTTTTATAAGGTTATTTTATAATTTGCCAGTATATTTTGTCTTGTTGTGTAATTGTTCAGTATTTTCTGTAGTGTCTGCAAAAAATGAAAATTACAAAAAAAAAAAAAAAAAAAAAAAAAAAAAAAAAATTGTACACAGAAACTTAAATGTGGAGCAACACGCGTTCGAACCCTCCAAAAACAGAGGGTGAACTCGGGTGATCCGGCAGGATATGCAAGTCCTTCTACACTATTCTAAACTATATGCATATTGCATTGCATTCTTTATCACGGCAGAAATTCCTCCTATTAGATATATTACAATGTATACGATTTAATAAAATTAGAAATACCATACTGTCGGAACAGTTTTAAAATCCAATTGACAAATCACAGAAAGAGGCCAAATCGATACATTTAACTCACAAAAATACATGACTGCTCACGTGCCTGGCTTGGTACAGGTACCTCAAGAAAAGGTGGCGGAGTTAAACTAGTTTAATGAGCCCAATCCTCCCCTTTCGGTGATATAATGCGGTCATGTAAATCTTTTCTACATGTGAATTCAAATTATGATATAATGTAATAGAGGTACAACAAGAAGGGCAATCTATTATTATGTAAAAACAATACTAATAGACTTTCTCTCAAATTTAATAAATACTATTATCTAATAGGTCGAATATTTGATTTTTCTAATTACGATGTGTTTGTTATTTAATTTATAATCTTGTTTAGTTTTTCACGTTTTTGCAAGAATTGAAAAAAACAAATCGGTTGATTGTTACAAGAAAAAAAACGAAAAAAAACCCACTTGGCTGTGTAAGGTTCTTTCAGCATTCTTCTTTGTCTTCCGAGTGAGTTATTTTAGTCATACTTCGTCAAGTAATACGCTAACGTCTTGTTTATCATACGAGTGGGTTATTTTAGTCATACTTCGTCAAGTAATACGCTAACGTCTTGTTTATCATACGAGTGGGTTATTTTAGTCATACTTCGTCAAGTAATACGCTAACGTCTTGTTTATCATACGAGTGGGTTATTTTAGTCATACTTCGTCAAGTAATACGCTAACGTCTTGTTTATCATACGAGTGGATTATTTTAGTCATACTTCGTCAAGTAATACGCTAACGTCTTGTTTATCATACGAGTGGATTATTTTAGTCTTACTTCGTCAAGTAATACGCTAACGTCTTGTTTATCATACGAGTGGGTTATTTAAGTCATACTTCGTCAAGTAATACGCTAACGTCTTGTTTATCATACGAGTGGGTTATTTTAGTCATACTTCGTCAAGTAATACGCTAACGTCTTGTTTATCATACGAGTGGGTTATTTTAAGTCATACTTCGTCAAGTAATACGCTAACGTCTTGTTTATCATACGAATGGGTTATTTTAGTCATACTTCGTCAAGTAATACGTTAACGTCTTGTTTATCATACTTCGTCAAGTAATACGCTAACGTCTTGTTTATCATACGGGTGGGTTATTTTAGTCATACTTCGTCAAGTAATACGCTAACGTCTTGTTTATCATACGAGTGGGTTATTTTAGTCATACTTCGTCAAGTAATACGCTAACGTCTTGTTTATCATACGAGTGGGTTATTTTAGTCATACTTCGTCAAGTAATACGCTAACGTCTTGTTTATCGTACGAGTGGGTTATTTTAAGTCATACTTCGTCAAGTAATACGCTAACGTCTTGTTTATCATACTTCGTCAAGTAATACGCTAACGTCTTGTTTATCATACGGGTGGGTTATTTTAGTCATACATCGTCAAGTAATACGCTAATGTCTTGTTTATCATACGAGTGGGTTATTTTAGTCATACTTCGTCAAGTAATACGCTAACGTCTTGTTTATCATACGAGTGGGTTATTTTAGTCATACTTCGTCAAGTAATACGCTAACGTCTTGTTTATCATACGAGTGGGTTATTTTAAGTCATACTTCGTCAAGTAATACGCTAACGTCTTGTTTATCATACGAGTGGGTTATTTTAGTCATACTTCGTCAAGTAATACGCTAACGTCTTGTTTATCATACGAGTGGGTTATTTTAGTCATACTTCGTCAAGTAATACGCTAACGTCTTGTTTATCATACGAGTGGGTTATTTTAGTCATACTTCGTCAAGTAATACGCTAACGTCTTGTTTATCATACGAGTGGGTTATTTTAGTCATACTTCGTCAAGTAATACGCTAACGTCTTGTTTATCATACGAGTGGGTTATTTTAGTCATACTTCGTCAAGTAATACGCTAACGTTTTGTTTATCATACGAGTGGCTTATTTTAGTCATACTTCGTCAAGTAATACGCTAACGTCTTGCTTATCATACGAGTGGGTTATTTTAGTCATACTTCGTCAAGTAATACGCTAACGTCTTGTTTATCATACGAGTGGGTTATTTTAAGTCATACTTCGTCAAGTAATACGCTAACGTCTTGTTTATCATACGAATGGGTTATTTTAGTCATACTTCGTCAAGTAATACGTTAACGTCTTGTTTATCATACTTCGTCAAGTTATACGCTAACGTCTTGTTTATCATACGGGTGGGTTATTTTAGTCATACTTCGTCAAGTAATACGCTAACGTCTTGTTTATCATACGAGTGGGTTATTTTAGTCATACTTCGTCAAGTAATACGCTAACGTCTTGTTTATCATACGAGTGGGTTATTTTAGTCATACTTCGTCAAGTAATACGCTAACGTCTTGTTTATCGTACGAGTGGGTTATTTTAAGTCATACTTCGTCAAGTAATACGCTAACGTCTTGTTTATCATACGAATGGGTTATTTTAGTCATACTTCGTCAAGTAATACGCTAACGTCTTGTTTATCATACGAGTGGGTTATTTTAGTCATACTTCGTCAAGTAATACGCTAACGTCTTGTTTATCATACGAGTGGGTTATTTTAGTCATACTTCGTCAAGTAATACGCTAACGTCTTGTTTATCATACGAGTGGGTTATTTTAAGTCATACTTCGTCAAGTAATACGCTAACGTCTTGTTTATCATACGAGTGGGTTATTTTAGTCATACTTCGTCAAGTAATACGATAACGTCTTGTTTATCGTACGAGTGGGTTATTTTAAGTCATACTTCGTCAAGTAATACGCTAACGTCTTGTTTATCATACGAATGGGTTATTTTAGTCATACTTCGTCAAGTAATACGCTAACGTCTTGTTTATCATACGAGTGGGTTATTTTAGTCATACTTCGTCAAGTAATACGCTAACGTCTTGTTTATCATACGAGTGGGTTATTTTAGTCATACTTCGTCAAGTAATACGCTAACGTCTTGTTTATCATACGAGTGGGTTATTTTAGTCATACTTCGTCAAGTAATACGCTAACGTCTTGTTTATCATACGAGTGGGTTATTTTAAGTCATACTTCGTCAAGTAATACGCTAACGTCTTGTTTATCATACGAGTGGGTTATTTTAGTCATACTTCGTCAAGTAATACGCTAACGTCTTGTTTATCATACGAGTGGGTTATTTTAGTCATACTTCGTCAATTAATACGCTAACGTCTTGTTTATCATACGAGTGGGTTATTTTAGTCATAGTTCGTCAAGTAATACGCTAACGTCTTGTTTATCATACGAGTGGGTTATTTTAGTCATACTTCGTCAAGTAATACGCTAACGTCTTGTTTATCATACGAGTGGGTTATTTTAGTCATACTTCGTCAAGTAATACGCTAACGTCTTGTTTATCATACGAATGGGTTATTTTAGTCATACTTCGTCAAGTAATACGCTAACGTCTTGTTTATCATACGAGTGGGTTATTTTAGTCATACTTCGTCAAGTAATACGCTAACGTCTTGTTTATCATACGAGTGGGTTATTTTAGTCATATTTCGTCAAGTAATACGCTAACGTCTTGTTTATCATACGAGTGGGTTATTTTAGTCATACTTCGTCAAGTAATACGCTAACGTCTTGTTTATCATACGAGTGGGTTATTTTAAGTCATACTTCGTCAAGTAATACGCTAACGTCTTGTTTATCATACGAATGGGTTATTTTAGTCATACTTCGTCAAGTAATACGTTAACGTCTTGTTTATCATACTTCGTCAAGTAATACGCTAACGTCTTGTTTATCATACGGGTGGGTTATTTTAGTCATACTTCGTCAAGTAATACGCTAACGTCTTGTTTATCATACGAGTGGGTTATTTTAGTCATACTTCGTCAAGTAATACGCTAACGTCTTGTTTATCATACGAGTGGGTTATTTTAGTCATACTTCGTCAAGTAATACGCTAACGTCTTGTTTATCGTACGAGTGGGTTATTTTAAGTCATACTTCGTCAAGTAATACGCTAACGTCTTGTTTATCATACTTCGTCAAGTAATACGCTAACGTCTTGTTTATCATACGGGTGGGTTATTTTAGTCATACTTCGTCAAGTAATACGCTAACGTCTTGTTTATCATACGAGTGGGTTATTTTAGTCATACTTCGTCAAGTAATACGCTAACGTCTTGTTTATCATACGAGTGGGTTATTTTAAGTCATACTTCGTCAAGTAATACGCTAACGTCTTGTTTATCATACGAGTGGGTTATTTTAGTCATACTTCGTCAAGTAATACGCTAACGTCTTGTTTATCATACGAGTGGGTTATTTTAAGTCATACTTCGTCAAGTAATACGCTAACGTCTTGTTTATCATACGAGTGGGTTATTTTAGTCATACTTCGTCAAGTAATACGCTAACGTCTTGTTTATCATACGAGTGGGTTATTTTAGTCATACTTCGTCAAGTAATACGCTAACGTCTTGTTTATCATACGAGTGGGTTATTTTAGTCATACCTCGTCAAGTAATACGCTAACGTCTTGTTTATCATACGAGTGGGTTATTTTAGTCATACTTCGTCAAGTAATACGCTAACGTCTTGTTTATCATACGAGTGGGTTATTTTAAGTCATACTTCGTCAAGTAATACGCTAACGTCTTGTTTATCATACGAATGGGTTATTTTAGTCATACTTCGTCAAGTAATACGCTAACGTCTTGTTTATCATACTTCGTCAAGTAATACGCTAACGTCTTGTTTATCATACGGGTGGGTTATTTTAGTCATACTTCGTCAAGTAATACGCTAACGTCTTGTTTATCATACGAGTGGGTTATTTTAGTCATACTTCGTCAAGTAATACGCTAACGTCTTGTTTATCATACGAGTGGGTTATTTTAGTCATACTTCGTCAAGTAATACGCTAACGTCTTGTTTATCGTACGAGTGGGTTATTTTAAGTCATACTTCGTCAAGTAATACGCTAACGTCTTGTTTATCATACTTCGTCAAGTAATACGCTAACGTCTTGTTTATCATACGGGTGGGTTATTTTAGTCATACTTCGTCAAGTAATACGCTAACGTCTTGTTTATCATACGAGTGGGTTATTTTAGTCATACTTCGTCAAGTAATACGCTAACGTCTTGTTTATCATACGAGTGGGTTATTTTAAGTCATACTTCGTCAAGTAATACGCTAACGTCTTGTTTATCATACGAGTGGGTTATTTTAGTCATACTTCGTCAAGTAATACGCTAACGTCTTGTTTATCATACGAGTGGGTTATTTTAAGTCATACTTCGTCAAGTAATACGCTAACGTCTTGTTTATCATACGAGTGGGTTATTTTAGTCATACTTCGTCAAGTAATACGCTAACGTCTTGTTTATCATACGAGTGGGTTATTTTAGTCATACTTCGTCAAGTAAGACGCTAACGTCTTGTTTATCATACGAGTGGGTTATTTTAGTCATACTTCGTCAAGTAATACGCTAACGTCTTGTTTATCATACGAGTGGGTTATTTTAGTCATAGTTCGTCAAGTAATACGCTAACGTCTTGTTTATCATACGAGTGGGTTATTTTAGTCATACTTCGTCAAGTAATACGCTAACGTCTTGTTTATCATACGAGTGGGTTATTTTAGTCATACTTCGTCAAGTAATACGCTAACGTCTTGTTTATCATACGAGTGGGTTATTTTAAGTCATACTTCGTCAAGTAATACGCTAACGTCTTGTTTATCATACGAATGGGTTATTTTAGTCATACTTCGTCAAGTAATACGTTAACGTCTTGTTTATCATACTTCGTCAAGTAATACGCTAACGTCTTGTTTATCATACGGGTGGGTTATTTTAGTCATACTTCGTCAAGTAATACGCTAACGTCTTGTTTATCATACGAGTGGGTTATTTTAGTCATACTTCGTCAAGTAATACGCTAACGTCTTGTTTATCATACGAGTGGGTTATTTTAGTCATACTTCGTCAAGTAATACGCTAACGTCTTGTTTATCGTACGAGTGGGTTATTTTAAGTCATACTTCGTCAAGTAATACGCTAACGTCTTGTTTATCATACTTCGTCAAGTAATACGCTAACGTCTTGTTTATCATACGGGTGGGTTATTTTAGTCATACTTCGTCAAGTAATACGCTAACGTCTTGTTTATCATACGAGTGGGTTATTTTAGTCATACTTCGTCAAGTAATACGCTAACGTCTTGTTTATCATACGAGTGGGTTATTTTAAGTCATACTTCGTCAAGTAATACGCTAACGTCTTGTTTATCATACGAGTGGGTTATTTTAGTCATACTTCGTCAAGTAATACGCTAACGTCTTGTTTATCATACGAGTGGGTTATTTTAAGTCATACTTCGTCAAGTAATACGCTAACGTCTTGTTTATCATACGAGTGGGTTATTTTAGTCATACTTCGTCAAGTAATACGCTAACGTCTTGTTTATCATACGAGTGGGTTATTTTAGTCATACTTCGTCAAGTAATACGCTAACGTCTTGTTTATCATACGAGTGGGTTATTTTAGTCATAGTTCGTTAAGTAATACGCTAACGTCTTGTTTATCATACGAGTGGGTTATTTTAGTCATACTTCGTCAAGTAATACGCTAACGTCTTGTTTATCATTACTTACCCAGTCCTGGAACAGCCAAAACAATGACTTGTCCAAATGTTTTCACGAACGTATGAAATTCCATGGCAAAGGCAGACTCAAAAATAAGGACAGGTAAGAAGATGTGGAGTATAAGATGTGGATCCGAGTCCACCACTTTGGCATACATGTGAATTTCTTCATATTGTCCTGAAACTAGTCCAAATAATATCCCAAGCACTAACAGAACAACTGTATACGGCAACCGAATTTTGAATCCCTGTAACAGTCGTCGTACCAGAGCTAATAAAATGAAAAAAAGTCATCATTATAGAGTGTAGTTTATATACTAATAGACGAGAATTGTTGGCATTTTGTATGTAAAACTAACTAGTGACATATCAGTACATTTCTTATCATTAAAAATCGTTTACTTTCTGGAAAGAAATATATCTTGCTAAATTTGTTAATATATTTTGACAAATATTTTTAATTTGCAGCATAATTCCTATTTTAATATACATGTTATGTATTTTAATATATAAAATAAAGTCATTCTATGAATATTTTATAGATATATTTCAACTAACTAAGTGGCAAAAATATTGTTTAGTATATAATCTTCATTGAGATATTTTGACATTTATAACATTTTAGCCAGTATTTTTTTTAAAATAGTTTGATCACAGAACAGCATCGTTACAAAGCAAGTTTTTTTTATATATATATGACTTTCGACATTTAGTGCACATGATGAAAATGATTCCAGAAACGCGTCGTGCGCACTAAATTAGATATCTACGTTGTATTGGTGTACTGATGATTATTATTAATAATTCCCACGTGTTTTCTCTCGAAATATTTTTTTTTCATACATCAAAAGTGTAAACAATGGTGCCGAACAGCTATCTAAACACATGCAGATATATTAAATATTATCGAACTACGTGTATCATAAAAAGAAGGAAAAACATACCTCCAACCGCACAACAGGTAAAGATGAAAAACAATATGGCGGATTGTTTTTCCTCGACATGCTGTTTTGTTAGATGGTTCGTAGTATTATGGGGTGACTCCGTTGTTGAATTCATTTTTATACTTTAGTAAGATTTATCAGTGACGTTTTATATCCACATTCCTGTTGTAGTCCATTTTCTGCAAAAAGAAACTGAAGTTCAAATCTTTTAATGGGGTCCGATTACAAAATGAAAAAGAAATACATACCACAATATCAGAACAGTTACAAAATCTAATCGGATTTTTTTGTAATCATCAATCTTGATATGAAATGTATTTTTATACTATTTTTAAAAATAACAATCATTACAAATACCAAACTATTTAAATCTAAAGATCTAGAAGTGTCTAAGCTTAGTAAGTGTGAAATAAACAAGAAATCAATCACAAATGTCTTGCCTCATCATTTGTTGGAGTCAGTTGTGTATTTCAATGATATTGTAAAGCGATAAAACACTTAAGAAATATACATCCCAGTTATAATCCAGTTTGACAAACGATAGGTATAAAAGAAATGTTTATTCATAGCTTTGAAATGAAACGTGATGTCAGATTCAAATTTCAAAAATATAGTATCACCTATTTTTGAAACAATACTATTGTCGGGCTTATCATGTTTATAACTTCTAGGGTCTATTTTAACTGTCATAATATCTTTCTATTCCGTTCATATCACTTCCGACGCAATCGTAACTACTCTGCCATTCTCGCTACCCTGCAAATAACCTCGTATGCATTAGGCGTATAAATCGCACTACTTTTCACATGTCAGTTACATGAAAGTTTGATAAAGTTATATTTTAAGCAATTTTCTATATTTCAATTAAAGCTTTAATTAGTTTTGCATGATTAGATTATACTTAGTATGTCTTCCATATTGGATTTTCGTGGACTATAATTTTGTGCGGCTTAACTTAACTTATCTTCCGGCAAACAATTTAAGAAGAATTTGTACGTACGAGGTTATTTGCAGGGTAGGGAGAATGGCCGAGTAGTTACGATTGCTTCCGACGTTTACTAGAGACTAACAATTACCCGAAGTAACACGACCGGTGTCACATGTGGAGTACTAATTACGTTCTTGTTGGTTGTACCAGAGTTCACCCCGATTATTTTTTTATTTGTATATGTTTGTTCACGTTGACTATTATGTCTGCCTCTTTCTAATTTTTTGGCCATGTCTTTAAGTTCATTTACGATTTTGTAATCATGCCTTGGAATCGTCTGCCTCTATTTCAGTAATTTGTCAGCTATATGATGACTATCAAACTTCATGGGAAGGACAGAACGGACATTTGTTACAAACTGACCAATGAAATCCCCTAACATGGGCAATGACAACCTCTCATGCCTCAATATATATAATGAAGTTTGTTTTCATCAATATGAGGAGATTTCCAAATATAACATGATTTGAATTACTGTAGGTTAAATAATAAGTATAAAATAATATAATAAACAATAAGAGTAGAATTATAACACAAGTCTATATCTAATTGGCCATTTCACAACTTGGTTGCATTTACATTTTTAATTACATCTCTTCTCTTGTGATGTTTGTAAATAAATAAATAAATTAAAGAACCAACAGTATATAATGTTCTGCGGATATCACAGTCAACTAAAACATGTTCTTGGATGTGACGCATTAAGGTCGTTGCTCTTCATTTAAAATAAACTTAAGTGCTATCCTAGTATGACCTATATGTCAATTTGTCAAAGCAACCTGCTAATCTCTGTTCTCACCATAAGAACCAGGCAGTTTGCCAACTCTAGATTGAATTCTATTCAATTTCTTATTTTGTTGCATGTCTCCATCTTAAAGTATATATTTCACTACACAGGGATTAAATTTATACATATGTTGGTATACAAGAAAAGAAGCTATTTTAATTAACACAAACATTACAAAATGGTCTCGAACAGCTGTCTTAATAAATACGTAGATATCTAATTTTGTGTCGATCAGTGCTTGGTTGTTTTTTTTTCTTTTTCGTTTGGTCATTGCATTGTTTATCCATCGATTTGCGGTTTCTGGTGATCCCTTGGGAATCTTCAAACGTTTCAAAGCTAAAAACTAATATCAACGATAGAAAATTTGTCCTCGTCAAGGATTCGACATATCAGAGTTTGATACACGAGTTCAACTATAATAATAATGAGAGATTTCACACTTAAAACAGATTGACCTGATGTAACATATGGCTTATAATACATGTTAAACCTGCAGACAAACTTTATTCATAGGTTAGATATATGTAACGTACATCAATGAAACAGACTGTGTGTATACATAAGACAAATAACATCTTTGTCAATAAGGTCATATATATATATATATATATATATATATATCAAGAATATACACAAGTGATTAAACTTTTCTATTTTATCTGAAAGCAAATCTTGCAAACTTTCTTAATTATTCATATTTTAATATCACGTCTTGAAATGTAAGAATAGTTTGAAGATACCAAAGGGGTAATCAGAAGCCTTAAATCGAAGGACAGACAGCACCATGGCCCAAAGAAAAGGGATACAAGGACATTACACAAAAAATAATTTCAAACTCAGGATAGCCCATTCATGATAGCTTACTTCCAATGGGTACAAGTATCGGTATGAAGTTAATATCAAAATGTCAAATTAACACAAATTGAAATTTAACTTGAAGAATATGTTGGTTGATTTGTTGATTCATGGAATGCATATTCAACTGATATCAGTGAATAGTGTAGCTATATAAAACAAATTTAATCTTGTAACTTGCAGGTGACATACTTCTTTTGCTAATGATTCAGGCTATTTTGGCTTAAATTAAAGTTCAATGGTTTTAATTGAAAATGTTTTCGTTTTTAAAATGTATCCAACAGAGAGACGGGCAGCAATGATGACAATATGTCAGCTCGACTATAAGTTAACAAAAAAGAGTTTGAGTTACGGCTTCGTAAATTTAGCTTAATTGAACAGAAAATTTGCATGAACAAAAATTAATAAAAATTAATTATATAATATTACATGATTTGATTCATCAGATACAATTACAAGATAACTGGCATATATGTATATAAAATAGTAGACACATTTGTCCAATGTGGACCCTCAGTTTCCCATTTCAATGAATTGCTTTTATAGATTCAACAAGATTGAATTAATATTCTAGTTGTCGATTTCAGATGCAATTCGGCTTAGCAAAATGGTCGATAGATTGAAATTGAAAAGTTCAAAAGAAAACGAGGGTTAGAGGAATGGTGTTTAAAGTACCTTTCAACAATATTTCAACTATATCGTGGCGGTCACTTTATTTGTGGATGAAACCGGAGTACCCGGAGAAAACCACCGACATGTCGGAAGTCACTGACAATCTTATCATATAATTTTGTATCGAGTACAACTCGTCTTAAGCGGCATTCGAACTGATTACATAAGTAGTTGTAAATCCAACTACCATACGATCAAGACCACGACGGCCCCTAAAAGAAAAAGGACACAAAGACAATGTTAATAATGATCAACAAAATATTACACGAAAAACTAAGGATTGAGTAACACGAACCCTACTTACATTCTCAGGTGTCTGGAGTATAAACAGTTGCTCATAGCAGTACGACCAATGTTTTACATTCTAACCCACCCATTTTTTTCGGGGGTATTTTCTTATCCCGAATTTTGTTGTTGAACAATTGAATGATTGTTGTTTATCATCAAATGGGCAGTATTTATGCTATAACCATAACAAGAAGTTACAAACAATAAAATCAAAGACGTAAAGAGTTTCAATTGGATGAATCTAATGGTGGTATTATTACCATAATTAAAATTGAACAATTGAAGTCGAGTAATTTTCAGCGCATAAATTGATAAAAATAAATAAATCAAAGAATTAAATATTCCGTACGACGATATGCATTATATGCATCATTTCACTACGAGTGGAGATTTGGGCACATAAAAGTAGTTTAATCCCGACACTTTATATTGAAGTGCTTGTACCAAGACAGACAAGTGAGAGGCCATGTACCAAGACAGACAAGTGAGAGGCCATGTACCAAGACAAACAAGTGAGAGGCCATGTACCAAGACAGACAAGTGAGAGGTCATGTATTTGCGTGTTACGGGTATCGATTTTGCCTCTTTCTACGATTTAAATATTTTTGGTTTTGGAATTGTTCCGACAGTGTGTGTATTTTTTGCTTTTTATTTTATAAAACAAATACCTTGGAAAATGAATTTCATATATTTCAAGAAAATAAACAAATCCATCACACGACCACAATTTACAAAACAGAAAGAAAATAACGACAAGAAGCAACTTAATTATATCTGATAGAGAAAAATAGCTAGAATTATTTCTCTATAATTGATCTTAATTTAAATTTCAAACAATAAGGATATTTTTGTGATTAATATATGTACGCCCAACTTGGAATGAATTAAAACCAAGAGGCTTTGGAATGGAATAAGAATTATAAAAAAAAAGTTTCAGTGCTACATTAGAAATAGTTGTTTTAGTTGTGATCGAAACAATTTCACAATTACGTAAAAATTCAATTTTATTCTGTTCGCTCATTTCTCACTGATAGAAAAACATGTTTACTAACTTGTAGCAGAAATTTGCATTTTAAATGCGTGAAAAACATATGTGTATGTTACTTTTTTGTTTTCAGAGTAAGTGAGTGAATAATTATTGTTTTACGCCAACTCAGCAATTTTTCAGCAATATCATGGCGAGAACAAGTTAATTTTCAATGAAATGATGATGAGGTTCGCTTTGTACTAGACCAACACGCTTAGTTGGATTTTAATAGTGCTAGCTCACTGAAACAGCAGTCCGTGGATATACATGTCGCTCCACTCGGACACATTATCCTGATTTCGAGCCAACCAGTCTTTGCTCTTTCTCTTTAATGCTGTGTACTTAGCGGAGAAGCAACAAATACCAATTTCAGTCTTTGGTTTGACCCGATCGGGGCTCGAACCCACGATCTACCGCACCAGAGGCGAGCACGCAATCCATTACACCACCGATGCGGTTTCATTTGTTTTCAATGTACCAGAAAACATTAGAGGAGTGAATAATTAGTTGTTGCTTAACGTTAATGGAACAGTATTTGAGAACAAGGTCAAAAACCAATATAGCATGTAGGCAATGAAGTGGCACTTGGAGCGGCCTATGGTTGGTTGGCAGCTTAGATTTCCACAGGGAAATTAGGAGTGCATAGGGTCGGACATCTTGCCTTCAAACAGGCCACCAACCACTGCTCCGAATAAATTACTCATCATAAGTAGCCGCCGTAAAGTGCAAGGAGCAAGGCATTCGCCACACGCGTGACACATTTCCGTTCCGTTCTTAGAGCGAGTTGCATAGTGCGCATGACTAGGGAATGCCCCTTTCGATGGTTGTAACATGTAGCCGAAAGAGTACTTCCTTACTCCAGCAACAATTAGCTACTTTAAAAAAAAATCTTTTGGAATATGAAGAAATTGAATTCTAACCTCTTCTGTTCCATGAGCTAGTCCTTTTCTGTATCCCAATTAGGAGTGGGTAAACCGAGTGGCATTGTTGCCATATGATCCCAGAATTTCGACCTTTCCATCATTGCTTTCTTTTTATTTTCAGGAATATTGGCAGTTGTTAATATGTGCATCTACCAAGTTAAGTGATCAGAATCAGAAGAGTTTGAAGATACCAAAAGGGTAATCAGAATCCGTATATCGAAGAAGAACAGACAACACAATGGCCAAAAGTACAACAGGACAAACAACGATCTACAAAACATACAAATAAAACTAAAGATCGAGTAATACAAACCCCACCAAAAACCGGGGGTGAACTCATGTGCTCCGGTAGGATAAGCAGTTACTGTTCCACTAGTGTCACCCGTCGGGGCCAGGAATAACAATATAAATTGAGACATTCAAACATTCAATAAAACCATAGAAACTAAGAATATTCTGATTTAAAATTGTCCTGTATGTTATAATCCAATAAAATATTATGTATTCATTTATACCAAAAATGAGATTATCAAAATAAGAATTAAGAATGACTACCACCTACTTAAGAGACAAAGTTATCAATCCTTATAAATTAATTCAAACTTTTTTTGCTATGATATTGAAAAATATATTTATTTTTTCAAAATAAGGCAAATAATCGGAAATATATTTAAATAACCCCAAAGGTGCCTCATTTAAAGAAAATCACCTGATGACCACGGCACGCGACGCCTTGAGAACAACATCTATTTTCAGATTCCGTACATTGGAAAATAACCTCAACTTTTTAAACCAATCAAAACATGTATAAAATGACACGTGACTCTAAAATTAATCTATATAACAGTATCACCAATGGAATTGTATTATTAATAATACTTCATCTTGAATTTTTGATGATACAAAGAAAGCAACTTCATCTTAACTATTGTCTATACAACAGAGAGAGAGAGAGAGAGAGAGAGAGAGAGAGAGAGAGAGGGGTAAAATAACACAATGTCAGAACTGTTCCAAAATCATAATATAAAAATACTAGATGAAGCGAAATGGATACCCCTAACACACAAATGCATGACTGCTCACTGTCCTGGCTTGGCACAGACACTTCAATAAAGAGAGAAAGAAAGAAAAGCAAAAACAAACAAACAAACAATATAAACACTAACTATCATGAATCAGGCGTGTGATTTCAATAAGTCACAATACAATGGGAGGTAATTCAAACAATCTTTCTGAAGATATCAACACATTGTAGAAAAGTATTCTGTCATTTGCGTACAGATGACCAAAGATGGTCTTGACAATCAATTTTTAGTTCATAGTTGATTGTTTCCCAGTTATGTCTTACGATGGCCTTGTGTATTATATAATATAAAAGTGACATTTCCAGCCATAGAGTTTCCTCATTAGAACAATATGATACATATGACAACTTCTGTGTCTGGATGATTAAATATATTATGTATAAAGGTCAAGATTTTTGTGTGTAACAACTCCGTTCGCCCACTTATATTCGAGGGTTTGCGTTTTGCTCATGTGGGGAAAACACTTCTATAACGCATCATTTCACAACTAGGAAATGCTTGACCAATAAAACCAGTTTTTGTTAAAATGCCTATTGCGAGCTAGGAAAGTGAGCGGTCAAGAATATTTATCGAGTTTTCCTGCTTCTGCTTTTTTTTTCGATTGGATTTTGATATTGTTCTGACAGAGTGGTCGTGATCGTGTGGTAAATGGATTTACAACTATCTGTGCAATCAGTGCATATCACCAATAAAGTTGTGAGTTCGAATCCCGCTCATGGCGAGGAGTACTTGATACAACATTATGTGATAAAGTTTGACAGCGACTTGCGGTCTCAAATTGATTATAAATTATATAATTGTACTGCCTATTTTTATCGCCCACCATTGACAAAAAAAAAAGAAGAAATATTATGTTATGTACATGATGTATATAATTTTCTATAATATAAAATACATTTATCAACATCATGTAGTAGTAATTACATAAGCTATATACAACAAGCAATTTCAAATAAATGTTCTTAAAATTTTTCTTAAATCTCGTTTTTATTATAAACATTGATAATTTAAATAACATATATTACGTTACCTCTTTACGAAATAAGTCTTGATGAAAATTTATCTCATTTTAAGTTCTAAAAGATTGTACAGAAATGGGGGAAATATATCCAATAAATAAAATAAATTGCAATAAATGTTGGATTATAGACAACGAAAGATAAAACCTTTCATAGAATAAAAGTAGACATTACAATATGATAAAAATATACATTTCCCAGTGGTTTTAATGAAAATTGCATGTTTCTTCATCTTTTCAGATTATTTTAATACCTTTATAAATTTTACGTAGACAACATACGTATATTGTTGGCAAATATAAAATGTATTTGTATGAGCTTTAGAAACAGGAAGAAACGCTTACGTTCATGGCTTGGTACACGCCCTTCAATTAAAAGTGTCGAGATTAAACTAGTTTTATAGGCCCAAGACAGCCTTTCTTATTGAAATGATGCGGTGATTCAAGTGTCTCCCACCTGTGAGCAACATGCCAACACTCACATATAATAACTGAGCGAACAGCGTTCTAGAGCGCCAACACTCGCATATAATAACTGAGCGAACAGCGTTCTAGAGCGCTAATAATCTAGAACAGTATACAAAGTATGATGGTTATTTGGAAAGTCCTGATGATCGGCTCAATTAAACCAACTAAATAATGTGATCTAAAAAATTACTATGAAAGTCCCTCAAAGTATTCTTCATGGGCATCTAAAATAACTTTTTTTAGCCTGACAAATCATTTAGAAAACGCTGCTTAATAGTCATATTGTGGGATGGTGCTCATTTTAGTTACAAACCCATTAATAAGTCATGAATGAGCAAAGGACTGGAAGTGCTTACGACACAGGTACATAAACATAAAATCGTTATAATATCTATGTATGTGTTTCAGACTTTCAGCAAGTTAAGGTATTTTTACTTATAAAATGAATAAAATCGCTACTGACTAAGATTTATTTACTTAAGTACCACTGTCGTCAAAGAGCTCCGGTCGGAAATGTTCCGTCAGCTTCCGGTACAAGTCAATTAGGCATGATTGACATACATGCGACGACAAAAAGTAAGTATTATGATCATATAGTTTTATTATATCTTGAATATGAACCTTAATAACATGGCAATTGATTATCATAAATTGTCTACATAATGCTGACATTCCCTAATTCTCTGATCAGTACAACACTCTTATATGCCATTAAATGTATGTTGATTTTGGGGGGTAAGCTTCCAATAAAGAACCCTTCCATGAGAAATGAGTATCACTTATATTAAACTTCAGGTGAAACCTGTATGAAAGCACAAGAAGATTGTATATAACATAGAATGCTATGGAGAATTATTTAGTGGTATTGCTCCTAAACAGCGTCGTAAATTTCCCATAATGCTATTTGCAATCGGTAAAATCACAATTTTTTTTTTACTGATTTCAAATAGTGTTCACGGTAAAAAGAAATAATTTTGCAGTGTCGCACTTTGTATCGAATGTTTATGTAATTGTGGGTTTCAGCATGAATAAAATGGTTACATGTATATTTCAATTATATAGCGATATAACTAATAAAATATAAACAAATCAAAATAATGCATATTTCTAAAAAATACCATTTCCTAGAGATGAAAAGCAAATGTGTATCAAAAGATGCAATTTGTTCATTTAATTAAATGTATTGTAATACAATTACTGAACTTTATACATTATAAACTCCATCCCTTTTCTCAGACAAACTTTATCGAAATACATGCAATTGTGTAAATTTTATGTTTTATAATTAAAATTTATTTGATGAGAAATTACAATTTGAAACACATGTGAACATTTTACTGAATACATAGAATACATATTAATTTAAGTATTTTCATTTTGTTTTGAAATGAATAAATAATCATTTTTTAGTAGTTATAAAATAAATAAAAAAAGGTCAATATTTATTCATCATAGTCTACCCCAAAAATATATCCGTTCTTCCCTCTTTTCCAAAATGGTTTTATGACTAAATAAATATATTTAACTGTTTTAAGTCTACAGTCAGCTGTTTCAACCTAAAAATACATTGTTTCACTAGAACAGTATAAATTTGGCCCCAAAATTTATCTTAAGAATATGGGATAAAAACTGAAATGTAAAACCTTAAACTTTCGCAAGTATATAAAATGGGTTTAGTCAAACACTGTACCTAAACTTAATACAATTGATGGAGTTCCATAGGGCAACAGTGGATGGAGTTTCGTCAAACTTTGTACTAAAATGACTAAAAGTGTGACTAATGTTACTGCAGTGGGTGAGATTTAGTCAAACACTGTGAAAAAGTAACTAAACCCTGTGCCTAAAATTATTATGGTGGATTTGGCATAGTTAAATCACGTTACTAAAATTGGAAAAAATAAGATTTTTTGGCGTAAAATCGTGAATTTTCACACGAAATACCCCAAAAATTTTCGCGTCTCCCTCCGCTCGGCGGATTTTTTTTAAGTGCTCCCCTCCTAACTTGAAATCCTGGATCCACCCCAGATTATTACGAACAGCTCCGTTGTGTAATGGTGAACGTGCTCGACAATAAATGGAAAAACAAATCAACATCACCTCAATTGAAAAAGCCCACGGGCTCTATCTACATTATAGCGAAACCAAAGACTCACTGACTGTAAAATTATATTAATATTTTTGCTGCTTCTTTTCTGCTTAGCATGAAGTATAGTAAGGAGTAATTCAGAACAAGTACAAAGTGGTTGTCGAGGAGTAAAGGGTAATGTGGCTTGTGGACTATTGTTTCAGTGAGCCAGCACCATAAATACATAACCCAGCTTCTTTGTCTAGTACAAAACAAGCACCACTATCATATAACCAACAAATCAACTAACTTGTTCTTGCAGCCATGATATACATGTATATATAACTGACAAGGTACTCACTTGACTTTAAACAACAATTACTTCCTCACTAGCAATATGATATAGATAAGTAATACAACCTACCGTCATATGTATAACACCCACTCGAATATAACTTCATCGTTATAACATCCAATTCATTTCCTATAACGAACCTTTTATTGATTGTCCGTCAGATGTTTTCATTTTTATAAGATTTAGTATTACGTCTATTGTGATGTGTAATATTTACTAATACTACATACTAAACAAGAAAATAGATTTAATAATAAAAAAAATACTACGTACTATTCTTAATACAATATACAAATATATGCATGTATATAAATTTTCGTTTGGTTTGGTTTGATTTATGGTTTTTAACGCCACTTTCAACAATATTTCAGTTATATCGTGGTGGTCAGTTTTATTGGTGGAGGAAACCGGAGTATACCAGGAGACAAAAACAGACATGCCATAAGTCACTGACAAATTTTATCACATAATGTTGTATTGATTACACTTCGCTATGAGCGGGGTTCGAACTCACAACGTTAGTGGTGATAGGTACTGATTACATAGGTAATTGTAAATCCAACTACTATCTGATCACGACCACGGCCCTTATAATTTTTTAGTATGTATTAGTAGATATATAATAATGAAAAAGAACAAGTTGAATTTAAACACTGTAAATGTCAAAGTTGATATTGAACAAATAAATCAAATCTCTTTATAGAAAACAAAATCATACGAAGTACTCAATATTGAGGTAAAGACTGTATTATCATGGATCTATTATAGGGAGAGAGTCTGTGTCCAAACCAATAACAGCAACAACAGAACAGTGACATTTTGTAGAAAATAATATATGTTTTTGTAATATGATATTATAACAGACATGAACAAACTCGGTTCCGATCTCGATTGATAATAAATACGTTACCTCTGTTGATTGACTATTAGTCCCGGTGTATCATCCTCCCAGTAGTCAAGTGTTTCGGTACTGACACGGTTTATAAGATATATTTATTATTGAAATTTACCATTCTTACATAATATAATTATTATCAAAACTAAGGTTCTCCTACATCCGATTTTGGTTATCCTAATTATGTCGTTGCTTGGTCCCAAAGATTTCAATTATTTGGCTTTCCAATCTTTTGTCTTTGAGCGCCACCTGCTGAAAGTTGTTCTAGAAACGCGCCATGTGCACTTATTATGCTCGTGCGAAATTAAATACCGTAACTTTCAAAAGACCTTGACATTTGAAGGGCAATACGAGATTTTTTTTTCTGACACCAATTTGTTTAAATGTTGCCGAATGTCTTTAATTATTGATTGATTATATGATATAATATCTTTTTATTTTGTATTTGAAAAAACTTGATGATTGCATTAATATTCCCCCCCACTATAACGGGTTATGTCATAATGCACCATATCAAGGCTGACTCAACCTCAGTGTCATCATACATGATGCCATGTCGCGTAATATGTCGTTAAAATAATACATAAAGTGTTTTAATGAACGGTTCATAGAACACTTGGTGTATTTTACGAGGTAGGCAGACAAAACAAGACAAACATTATCAAAAGGAGAACAACTGCCATTTTAATTTTTGGGAATATCACTTTCTTTTGATTCAATGAAATCAACTTTTAGATATTTCAAAATCAATCAATCTCCAAGGACATAAAGTATAAAAACCACATTTTCACAAATCTATGTGACTATGATCAACTAGAATAAGTATCAAAACATCGAAACACTTATTAATGACTTAAAACAACCTCTAAAATCAGTATTATTTATAGATTAATTTTCTTAGCAGTATCCATACATGTATTTCACGATCCTACATCTTTGAATCTCGTCGTTTCACGTACACCATATGACAGAAAAATACCAAACACCAACTTCAGCTTCAAAACTGATGGTTTATCTTAATACCGGGTATGCAGACACAATATTAAAAAAATACATGTAATCAAAAGTGTTTTATGCGATTGCACTATGCTATTAATATCAGTTTGATACTATCAAAACCGCCTCGGGGCTGTAATGACAGTGTGCTCGCCTCGGGGATGTAATGACAGTGTGCTCGCCTCGGGGATGTAATGACAGTGTGCTCGCCTCGGGGATGTAATGACAGTGTGCTCGCCTCGGGGCTGTAATGACAGTGTGCCCGCCTCGGGGCTGTAATGACAGTGTGCTCGCCTCGGGGCTGTAATGACAGTGTGCTCGCCTCGGGGATGTAATGACAGTGTGCTCGCCTCGGGGCTGTAATGACAGTGTGCTCGCCTCGGGGATGTAATGACAGTGTGCTCGCCTCGGGGATGTAATGACAGTGTGCTCGCCTCGGGGCTGTAATGACAGTGTGCCCGCCTCGGGGATGTAATGACAGTGTGCTCGCATCAACTGTAGTAGATCATGGGAAGGATCATCGGTCGGGTAATACAAAAGACTATAAACAAATCGTTGTTTATCGAGTCCCAGCTAAGCACGCAACGTGAAGGGGTCAAAATAATATTTCTGGGTGAAGCGACATGTCTGCATGTGAACTGTTGTTCAAGAGCTAGCATTAATAAAATCTAACTCAACATGTTGGTGTAGTATAAAGCTGGGATCGTATCAACACATAGCGACTTGTTTTTGCCACCATATCGTTGAATTCACCCATCTTGCGTTAATTAACAACCACTTACCCATTCCCTCATACTATCAAGTCATACGGTTCATATACAAGGATATAATCTATTATCAGAGTTCTTAAACCCATGTATTACATGTAGAGAATATTAGAATGTCAGTCTTACTGGCAGTACACGTCAAGTTTAAATATATATGACAAATACATTTGTACTAGTAAACTGGTGGTTTTCTCCGTGTACTCCGGTTTCCTCCACCAATAAAACTGACTGCTACGATAAAACTGAAATATTGTTGAATTTCCATAACCCTAATCCTACTAGTAAACTAACATTCCAGAGACATTATAATTAGTCATAAAGTGTTTATCATAAACCACACTAATACTAGCATTACAATCACAATCTTGACTCGCAGCTGCAAGTGAGAAAGTTTACTAGTAGCTTGCCCATGGTCGGTGGTTCTCTACGGGTACTGAAATATTGCTGAAAGTGGCATTAAAACACCAAAAATCAAAAAGAAAAAAAAATCTAATTACAATCTTGAAATTATAATATGCATTTCTCATTACTCTATTTCTAGTTTTAATGTAATTATTATTAAAACTGAGGTTCTATTCCCTTGGGCATTGGTGACATCAGCCCATTTTTACTATTCTGTTTAGACCCTTTATTTTTATTTGCTACATAGACGTTTAAATTATTTGGCTTTCCAATCTCATAACTTTGAGCGTACCTGATCAGAAACGCGTCGTGCGCACTATATTTGATATCTACGTTTTTATTACACACATGGCTACATTTATCTTTTACAATACTCTTGCCTCTGGATGGTTAGATATCAAAATAGATGGTTGTGACCTCATTAACCGTCACATTATGTACCTGTCTCAACCCAGGAGGCGTTATTATAAATATTTGCTTGGAGGTTTGATTAGAATAAACATTAGAGAAAACCAAAGTGGCAATCAGTAATGAACAATCCAGAGACACTGGCAACATAGGGCACGCATGACAATCCAGAGACACTGACAACATAAGGCACGCATGACAATTCAGAGACACTGAGACACTGACAACATTGGGTATTCAAGACACAGGACAAAGACAATCCAGAGAAACTGGCAACATTGGGTATACAAGACACAGGACAAAGACAAACAATCCAGAGACACTGGCAACATTGGGCATACAGGACAAAGACAATCCAGAGACACTGGCAACATTGGACACACAAGACACAGGACAAAGACAATTCAGAGATAATGGTAACATTGATCACACAAGATACAGGACAAAGACAATCCAGAGAAACTGGTAAAATTGGGCATACAAGACACAGGACAAAGACAAGCAAAACGAAACACGTAACACAGAAAACTAAGAAGATGAGCAACACGAACCCCATCATAAACCGTGGGTGAACCCAGGTGCTCGCTGAAGATGAGCAACACGAACCCCATCATAAACCGTGGGTGAACCCAGGTGCTCGCTAATGGTAATCAGTTCTTGGAGTTTGCTAATAAAGATGTTCGTTTTTGTGTTATATTAAATTTTGTCTATCATACTGTTTCACTTTAAATTTCATTTATTCTACTAAGAGTGATTGACAGAAGCTTAAATAAAATAGTTAACTATCATCGAGTACATGTACACATGCCAATCGCGCCTATCCCAAACAGTCCTACGTAGGTTTACATCAGCCTCTCCCGTGGTCCTTTCTGTGTTTCAGAATTTGATGCTCGTCAGTCGCGTGGTTCATGTTGCTGCAGGTGATTGTATTGTCAACAACTATCGCTTAAATTCTAAAAATAGTCAATCATCCAAGGGAGCCCACAGGATATAAAAATGAAATATAGCTTCACTCAAATTCCTCTGACAGGACAAAACGTTCGCTTGATGTGTGGGACGAAATTATTACTTCTCCCTAAGAACGAAACGTAAACGAATATATTGTGTTTGGTGTAAGACACGCCTCTTGCTAATAAAAGTACCATCTTACTGGGTGTAGTCGTATGTAGCCCACTACAAGGCAAATTTTCCGATCTTATCCATTCCGTTGTTAACATTTTACCTACATGATATATTTCTTTTAAGAGTGTTCCCGACATCAATATAGCTGAAAAATGTTTCACTTGACGTTAAACAACAATCAATCAATCAATAAAACTGACTTCCAATGTGTTGTATCTTCTGAATAATATAAACCACTATACAATAGGAATCAGACAAAAAGAGATTAACATTGGTCAGTACATATATATATATATATATACGTGAAAAGGGGGTCGTAGCTGCTAAATAATTCTTGTGTTTGTACTAGCAAAAACGTAAATATCAAATTTAGTGCGCACGACGCGTTTCTGGAATAAAGTTCAGTCTAAAGATTGGAAAGCCAAACAATTCAGAAGTCTTCGTGAGCAAGCAAACCAAAAGGGCCTAAACAGGACAGCCTGGACAGGACAGCCTAAACAGGACAGGCTAAACAGGACAGCCTAAACAGGACAGCATAACCAGAACAGCCTAAGCCGGACAGGCTAAACAGGACAGCCTAAACCGGACAGGCTAAACAGGACAGCCTAAATAGGACAGCCTAAACAGGACAGCCGAAATCTAATTTGTTTTTACGTAAATGTACACGTATATATATATTTTTAAATACTCCTTGTATTTATTCCTATAGAACAAAATAAATAGTAATCTGGGTTTGGGTTTATGATGTTTAACGCCACTTTCGACAATATTTCAGTTATATCGTAGCGGTCAGCTTGATTAATAATAGTAATCTGAATTGAGAATTCGTTTCTATGTTTAGAAGTAAGAAAGTTGAAAAACGTTTTTGAAGTCATCATATAGCTTATTAGACGTTATATTAATATTCTGTCTTCATATGCCCAGTTTGTTAAATTCTATGATTCTAGATAACTATATGTTTTATTTTTTACTGACTTTGGAATTTGCCATTTTCAATTAAGATAGTATGAATGGTCTTACCTTAATTAAGAACAAATCAATGTCGTTTTTTTTTAACAAAACATAAATCCGGTACAAACTAAGTACGTTTACACATTAGAAACAATTAATATCTCTGTACATTATCCCCACAGCTAGACACAAATTACATGTAAAAGAATACGAACAAAGAATATAATATCTATGAAAAACACGTTTAGTCGTTCAGGGTAAATAAATATATACTAGTAAATATATTTTTATATAGAAATAAAATCCAGTTATAATCACACAAGGTGTTACGGTTTCATTATAGAAATCAAATCCAAGCATAGAAACACTGATTGATTTGAATCATAATATTCTTTTTATATAAACATATATTTATATTTTTGTTTAATCCGCAATGTCTTAACCCAATAAGGTTAATGGTGTTTAATACCACTTTCAACAATATTTCAGTTATATCGTGGCGGTTAACCCAATAAGAAAATCTCACATACTTCAAAGTGTCAAATGCGAGTGATGAATAAATATCCTTTTATTGCAAAGAAGCGAAATTTTATTGATATGGTTGATTTTGATAAATGTCGGATCAGAATATCCGTTTTAAAAATGGGATTGTGTTGAAACCGTAAGGAACAAATGATGCATGATGAATTACCATGTTATTCAAATTTCTTGATCAGTTTACTCTTGTAGGTACTCACAACTTTATACAGCTGAAATCGCTCTCGTTAAATAGGAATTACAAACATATTGACAACGTATATAAAAGTCGTTATAGCATTCACTGTTGACATTTCACAATTGTACAGAACAGATCGACAAAAAATACGCAATAAAACTGCAATGAAAAAACAACTTTTTAATATCTGCTTGATTTGTTTTAAAAAATGTTTCCATAGGATTTGTTCCGTATTTGGAACATAATTTATAATATAAAATTTAATTTAATTTAATTTAATTCAAAATTTATTTTAATTCAATATTACTGGATGGTTAAGGGAGTTTTATCAAATCAAATTGAAATATTATTTGTAATGGTTTCTTAAGTTTAGTAGATTTAAAATGATAAAATAAAAGATTAAAAATAATTATATGAAAAAACCCCGAGAATTCTGAATATTTAATATGTTGTTGGATGCAACTTCAATAAAACATTTTGCTGTCAAGTATAATACATGCAAAAATGATGGGATGCTCTCATCCCGTGAAAAGAATTTATTAGATATATTTATTACTGAAATTTACAGTTCCTAAATAATGTAATTATTAATAAAACCAAGGTTCACCTCCCTCAGCCATATGTTACCCTAGCCTAAGGTTCACCTCCCTCAGACATAGGTGACCTTAGCCTAAGGTTCACCTCCCTGACATAGGTGACCTTAGCCTAAGGTTCACCTCCCTCAGACATAGTTGACCTTAGCCTAATGTTCACCTCCCTCAGACATAGGTGACCTTAGCCTAAGGTTCACCTCCCTCAGACATAGTTGACCTTAGCCTAAGGTTCACCTCCCTCAGACATAGGTGACCTTAGCCTAAGGTTCACCTCCCTCAGACATAGTTGACTTTAGCCTAAGGTTCACCTCCCTCAGACATAGGTGACCTTAGCCTAAGGTTCACCTCCCTCAGACATAGTTGACCTTAGCCTAAGGTTCACCTCCCTCAGACATAGGTGACCTTAGCCTAAGGTTCACCTCCCTCAGACATAGTTGACCTTAGCCTAATGTTCACCTCCCTCAGACATAGGTGACCTTAGCCTAAGGTTCACCTCCCTCAGACATAGTTGACCTTAGCCTAAGGTTCACCTCCCTCAGACATAGGTGACCTTAGCCTAAGGTTCACCTCCCTCAGACATAGGTGACCTTAGCCTAAGGTTCACCTCCCTCAGACATAGTTGACCTTAGCCTAAGGTTCATCTCCCTCAGACATAGGTGACCTTAGCCTAAGGTTCACCTCCCTCAGACATAGGTGACCTTAGCCTAAGGTTCACCTCCCTCAGACATAGGTGACCTTAGCCTAAGGTTCACCTCCCTCAGACATAGGTGACCTTAGCCTAAGGTTCACCTCCCTCAGACATAGTTGACCTTAGCCTAAGGTTCACCTCCCTCAGGCATAGTTGACCTTAGCCTATTTTGCCTATCCTGTTTAGGCCTTTTGGTTTTATTGCTCCCAAAACTTTAAATTATTTGTTTTTCGATTTTTGAGTGTATATGATGGTGGTCACGTTATTCCAGAAACGCATTATGCGCACTACATTTGATATCTACGTTTTTATTAAATAAATATTAATACAATTATAAGCACTGATAAAAGGTATGAATTGCACTGCTACTTCGTTTGTCAAAGTAAATTTTCCAGACCAACATCTTTCCCAACAATACATTAGGAACACTTACCACTTGATGTTACTAAGAATAATGAATGTTTCCCCCCCTCTTTCCTTGATACCATTTTAGTGAAATACGGACATGGTCTCTTACATGTTGAACCTGTGATAAAACAAATTATATATTCTTTTCTACAAGTATCGGTTTTCATCCACAATATGAATATAATTTTAAATAATTTGTTTTGTTTTCATTCAGGAATAACTATTTTAATCAGAAATGAAACATTATTTCAAATATTGGATAAACCTAATTTATCGTTTTTAAGTATTTGTAACTTCAATCGTCCGGCCGCAATGACGTTTTTCTCGCCCTTTTAGGGCTGTAGCAAGTGAGGTGCCAGGTTGTTATTTAGCAAGACAGGACAATTTCGATTTAAAACCTTAGTTTTTTGAGAAATTGTTTTTATCATGAAAGTTTTTTTTCAGCTTTGGAATTTATACATTTCTGTATCGGATATGATTTTAAAGCACATCACGCCCTGACATATTGTTTCTCTGTTATTAACTGCCATTAAAAATATTACGGTATGCATGTGTCATGTGTCATTTTATGTCTCTGGAGTCTTCCTTAATAATATTGGACCCATTAACATTTGCTATGTACTCGAATGATTGAAGAAAAGATTGAATAGATAATGAAATTGGCGACGAGATTTATTTTCTGTTTAAATGCAATACGTGTTTCAATCACATTAAAAGGGTTAAAAATTATATATCCAACCATTTATTACTTTTGAAAAAAAAATGCAGTGGCGTAGCTTCCATTGAGGCAATGAGGCAACTGCCTCACTAGATTTTTTTGGAGAAAAAAATTTAATGAGATTAATATTATAAAAGTTGATAAAATACGAGAAATATCATTAATTATCCATTTAAACTCGGGAAAATGCGTTTCAAGCGCCCATATTTTTTAGAAAAATTACGGTGGAGCATGCCTACCATTTGTTCGCCTTCAGGTGCTCGACGAGTTGCCTCACTAGAAAAAAGACCCAAGCTACGCCAATGAAATGTTCTAGTATTTTTAGTATGTTACATGTGTGCCATTGCTAAGAATATGTGAAATATTTTGTTTTGTCTGTGAAAAAATCCATTCTATGTATATTTCAGATACACATGTTGCAACACCGTTTCTATATTTATGTAAATGTCCATTAAAACAGCTGTCTGTATTGCATGTAATGCCTGTTGTCATGTTGACCGTGTAAATATCGCAAATTTCCCCAAAATAAGAAGAAAAATTATCTTTTCCTTATTACATCAATATTCTGTTTGTATGGAAAATTTCTCTTGATAAATCAGATAAACATAGAGAATAATAAGTATACATTATATAGATTTCTATATTTATGTATCGTCATAATATCAACCACGAGCCGAAATATAAGGCTCTATTAAGCGAGTGGTCTTTATTATTGACCAATGGAAATGGGTTTTAAATTGCAACCCGAGACATACCGGATGTAAAATACTACCACAAAAAGTTGTTGACGCATCCTTCAATACTTTAACCAGAAAGCAGAACACGTTTACACAATAGGCAACCTTGTTGTCAACTGTTTATCTTACAAAGACATCGATAATATTAATCATCAGGAAAATGTTACAACATGTGTATTAATTCAGTGTAGCATATTGTTCCATGGTTAACTCACTTTTTATATGTAGAATTTATCGCTGTTACAACTGTCGCACGCAATATATTGTTAGATATGCAAATATTTATTATTAACTAACAACATCTTTGTTAGCTATCTTCTTTTAATTGACAGGTATTTTTGTTGTGACAACCGGTGCAACATTTCAACGTAAGATTTTGCTATATATGCATTGCAATAAAAACGTAGATATCAAAATTAGTGCGCACGACGCATCTCTTGAATAACCTTCATCAGGTACGCTCAAGGTCAAAATATATGAAAGCTGCATAACTAAAAAGACTTTGGGAGCAAGAAAACCAAAAGACTTAAACAAGATATCCAAAGTAGGCTAAGGTCATCTATGCATGACGGAAGACAACCTTAGAGTTGCTTATAATTACAGGATTTAAGGTGGTACTATACACTACAGGGAGATAACTCTTTAAAATCAGATGAACGTTTTGATCATATGACGTTTGTATGCAGATTTCAAGCATCTCGGTGATCAAAACCACATAGAGAAAAGCTGCTATGTGGCTAGTGAATTTATAGCTCTGAGTCTGTTGTTTGGAATTTGTTAAAATTTTAATATTTATTACAGTGGATATAGTCAAACACACTGCCAAAAAAATAAGAAAATTAAACGAGCAGATCAAATTTTACCTGAAGTGTATGGTACCACCTTAAGTAACTGTAAATTTCGATAGAAAATAGATCTAATAAACCATGCATGTGCCGAAGTACTGACTACTGGGGTGATGATACCCTCAAGGACAAATAGTCCAACCTTAGTTTTAATAATAACTACATGATTTAGGAACTGTTAAAGGACTGTAATCTCACTTTATTTATCTCCTCTTTTGTTGCTATTTTGATTGGAGACTAGTCTAACATTTGCTGTGGCAACACACATTTTGAGTCCGAGGACGAACGCAGGGTCGGAACAAATATAATATTAAGAGCACAAAAGCTAGGACGAGGATTTCCATTGTCGTCGTTTTCTTTCTGGTTCTCATATCCAATGATCTGAGGTGAGAGGTGATTGTTCAATTTGCTGAGATTGGTGGAATTGGTGACCATCGCTGTTTAATCTTTTTTCTTCTTCTTAATTCAAATTAATGAATATCTTTTGTCGTGCATCTCTCTGCTTACGTCATGGATATATATGTACTTGAAATACTTCTCACTTGACGTTAAACAACAATCAATCAATACAACCTACTTTCAATTTGTTATAATATTATGAATAATACACAGCAGAGAAAAGGATTATTAACATTGTTCAGTACAAGTATATACGTGAAATGGGGATAGTAGATTCTATATCATTCTTGTTTTTCTTCGCACTATCTTGAAATACACAGATTCCGAATAGATGTTAAGTATGCAAAAACAACAGTATACACAAATGATATTGAATACGGATTAGTACATTATTTGACAAAGAGGAGAGTTATGGGCCCTTACAACGAGCTTAACCCCACCACATTTTGTTGAAACATTTTCCCATTTTGCACATGCCTCCGCGTAATCCTATATTTGGGTTGGTTACATTTCGAATTTTTAGTTAAAACGTTGCGAATTTTACTGTTGTCATTTAAATCAAGATCCCCGTAACCATAATTCCTGTTAGACATGATTTGTTGAATTAATGATACAGACCAATGAGGGACATTTTTATCCAGAGAAATACTTTAAACCTAAATTCTTCCAAGTCTTATGTAATTGAATATTATAAATATAATACCGGGCAATTCTTCCAACCCTTTCGAAACATTTGCTTTCACTCTCCTTAGATTTTGTGGGAATCTTCTAGCTTTTATTCTTCACTATTGTGTCTGTATTGTTGTATTTTCGTATCCCAGTCGTCCTTCTGTTTGGCAATCGTCACCTACATAGGTAGTCCGAGTTCGCATAGGTACACATTATTTCAATACTTATTTTTATTACCAATGGAAAGGGCGGTACACGATGACATTTCGAAATGATTAATTTTCAATCATCGGGGATAAATACCAAAATTGACACAAAGGTCTTATTTAAATGTCAAAGTGTGAGAACGAATGTGTATAGATCCGTATAATAATTTGAATATTATTATATCATGAATGTTCAGCAAGAGATCAGTGGTTAGATTTAAAGAGACACACGCTTGTTTTATGTACGGAACATGGTACATACTGCATAATTATTATCGTTACTACAATAAAAATATCCACCTCCTGCCTACAAAGACTTGTAATTTCTGTTTTAAGAACTATCTCTTCTTGAAGCGCTAATGCTCTCTGCCATTATTCTCATAAATTATAATAAAAAAAAATGAAAAAAAAAATAAGTAGAACGAAATTTTAGAAGAATCAAACAGTCATCTTTGATCAACTTTCGGACATATTTGTGGAATGCCTGCAATGATTAATCATTGACGTTATTCCCCCTTTTATATTTTTTTAAACCATTCAACAAGGACTGACGAATGATGACTTACTTGGTAAAGCAACTTACAGTAGCTCCTAATGAGCTAAGAAGAGTTTGAAGATACCAAAGGGGTAATCAGAATCCTTAAATCTAAGAATGACAGACAACACAATGGTCAAAAGATACCAAAGGTGTGATCAGAATTCTTCAATCGAAGAATGACAGACAACACAATGGTCACAAGATACCAAAGGGGTAATCAGAATCCTTAAATCTAAGAATGACAGACAACACAATGGTCAAAAGATACCAAAGGGGTAATTAGAATCCTTCAATCTAAGAATGACAGACAACACAATGGCCACAAGATACCAAAGGTGTAATCAGAATCCTTAAATCGAAGAATGACAGACAACACAATGGTCACAATATACCAAAGGGGGTAATCAGAATCTTTCAATCGAAGAATGAGACAACACAATGGCCACAAGATACCAAAGGAGTAATCAGAATCCTTAAATCAAAGAATGACAGACAACACAATGGTCACAAGATACCAAAGGTGTAATCAGAATCCTTCAATCGAAGAATGACAGACAACACAATGGCCACAAGATACAAAAGGGGTAATCAGAATCCTTCAATCGAAGAATGACAGACAACACAATGGCCACAAAATACCAAAAGGGTAATCAGAATCCTTCAATCGAAGAATGACAGACAACACAATGGCCACAAGATACCAAAGGGGTAATCAGAATCCTTAAATCGAAGAATGACAGACAACACAATGGCCACAAAATACCAAAAGGGTAATCAGAATCCTTCAATCGAAGAATGACAGACAACACAATGGCCATATGATACCAAATGGGTAATCAGAATCCTTAAATCGAAGAATGACAGACAACACAATGGTCACAAGATACCAAAGGGGTAATCAGAATCCTTCAATCGAAGGATGACAGACAACACAATGGCCACAAGATACCAAAGGGGTAATCATAATCCTTAAATCGAAGGATGACAGACAACACAATGGCCACAAGATACTAAAGGGGTAATCAGAATCCTTAAATCGAGGAATGACAGACAATACAATGGCCACAAGATACCAAAGGGGTAATCAGAATCTTTAACTCGAGGAATGACAGACAACACAATGGTCACAAGATACCAAAGGGGTAATCAGAATCCTTAAATCGAAGAATGACAGAAAACACAATGGCCACAAGATACCAAAGGGGTAATCAGAATCCTTAAATCGAAGAATGACAGACAACACAATGGCCACAAGATACCAAAGGGGTAATCAGAATCCTTAAATCGAAGAATGACAGAAAACACAATGGCCACAAGATACCAAAGGGGTAATCAGAATCCTTAAATCGAAGAATGACAGACAACACAATGGTCAAAAGAAAAAGAACAAGCAACGATCTACAAAACATTACACATAAAAACTAAAGATCGAGTAACACGAACCCCACTAAACCCAGGGTGAACTCAGGTGTTCCGGAAGGGTGAGCAGTTCCTGCTCAACTAGTAGCACCCGTCGTGTAATTTGTTATGTATCACCTTTTTACCCGCCATGAATATACCTGAAATACTCCTTACTAATGATACATTTAAACTTGTTCATGTTCATTAGAGTTATCTCTTCAATTATTTATGTCGGAATCATTTAAAAATAAAAAGAAAAGGTTATAACGACTTAAAGCTTTGAACATAAACTTTCTTGATGAAATCGTTTGTCAGTGACTTGCGACAGGTCGGTGGTTTTCTCCAGGTACCCCGGTTTCCTCCACCAATAAAACTGACCGCCACGATATAACTGATGAAATATTGTTGAAAGTAGCATTAAACACCATAATCCTAATCTTACTTGATGAATAAGCGTTGGAGAATACCGAAGGGACAATCAAAAAAGGAAAATCCAGAAACAGACAATATATGGTACACAAGACGAAGAAAAACAAAACAAAAACACAAAGCAATATGTGTTGGACACCACTTTACGTAAACACACACAAATCTACATATATCATTCTACTAAGAGAACCACATACATGCACAGAAATGAGAACAACAAACACATGGACACTAAAAAAACACCATCATCTGTGAATGATCATAATTAGGGTATATTTTGTACTCCTGGCATAAAATGATGGAATATAGGTTTGATAAAACGTATAATGTGATTATTTTCTTACAATTGTAAATTTGTATTATGATTTTCATCTTTTCCAATCATGTTTGTAGTTCCAAGGCTGTAGGTGGGGCATGGGTTGAGATCTTTGACTATGTTATAATCTTTACTATGTTCCTTTTTAAAAGCACTCTTCCATATTTCAAATTACCTTTGATGCAGTATAGTGGTTGTATCGTGTTAATAATTTTCATTTTGCAAAAGGGGGTCTCGGTGGACAAGTTCTTTGGTCGTCTACCTCTGAAAGCCAAACACCATTGACATGGATTCGCTTTCTGCTGATATCCAGTTCAAGTGTTAAGGTATCCAAGACACCTGGTCACACGTTTCAACCGACTAGTTAATTACACATGGTGATAAAGCTTTAAAATGTTGAAAGAAAATGACAAATATAATTCCAAAATCCAATGGAAAAATCGTAAAGAAAGACAAATTCGATAGCCCCAACGTACATATACACGACTGCTCAAATTCCTGCGCCTGGTTTCACCCGCGATATTTGGTGGGGTCTGTGTTGTTTTGTTTTTTGTTTGTCTTCGTCCTGTGTCTTGTGTGCCGGTTTCTCTGGATTGTCCATTCTTGATTGCCCCTTCGGTTTTCTTTAACGTTTATTGGAACAGGCACTTCCCGTAAAAATAACAAGTGGCGGGGTTATGTGGGTCCAAGCCATAAATGACGATGAATCTCAATATTCATTGAATCAACCACGGGCGTGGGAAACAGTTAAGATCTTACAACGACGATTTGTAAAAGTGCAAACAAGCACATTTATATTCTGATGTTTAAACATTAAACCAGTACAGAAACATTTTGTATTCATTTATTATACATTTAATCTAACCTTAAGGTTACAGACGAATTTGTCACATGGATTAAGCGCTTTATTGTTTAACCAATAAATCAAAAGGTGCTTAACATGTTAAAGATAGAATGCAGTATTATAAGTTAAGTATTAGTGTTTGACTAACACATAGAAGTGATGATTTTCCCGATAGTGACACAGGTTCGATAGTTTGGCTGATACATATAAGTGATGATCTTTCCGACAGTGGCACAGGTTCGATAGTTTGACTGACACATAGAAGTGATGATCTTTCCGACAGTGGCACAGGTTCGATAGTTTGACTGACACATAGAAGTGATGATCTTTCCGACAGTGGCACAGGTTCGATAGTTTGACTTACACATATAAGTGATGATTTTCCCGACAGTGGCACAGATTTGATAGTTTGACTGACACATAGAAGTGATGATCTTTCCGACAGTGGCACAGGTTCGATAGTTTGACTGACACATAGAAGTGATGATCTTTCCGACAGTGGCACAGGTTCGATAGTTTGACTGACACATAGAAGTGATGATCTTTCCGACAGTGGCACAGGTTCGATAGTTTGACTGACACATAGAAGTGATGATCTTTCCGACAGTGGCACAGGTTCGATAGTTTGACTGACACATAGAAGTGATGATCTTTCCGACAGTGGCACAGATTTGATAGTTTGACTGACACATAGAAGTGATGATCTTTCCGACAGTGGCACAGGTTCGATAGTTTGACACATAGAAGTGATGATCTTTCCGACAGTGGCACAGGTTCGATAGTTTGACTGACACATAGAAGTGATGATCTTTCCTACAGTGGCACAGGTTCGATAGTTTGACTGACACATAGAAGTGATGATCTTTCCTACAGTGGCACAGGTTCGATAGTTTGACTGACACATAGAAGTGATGATCTTTCCGACAGTGGCACAGGTTCGATAGTTTGACTGACACATAGAAGTGATGATCTTTCCGACAGTGGCACAGGTTCGATAGTTTGACTGACACATAGAAGTGATGATCTTTCCGACAGTGGCACAGATTCGATAGTTTGACTGACACATAGAAGTGATGATCTTTCCGACAGTGGCACAGGTTCGATAGTTTGACTTACACATAGAAGTGATGATCTTTCCTACAGTGGCACAGGTTCGATAGTTTGACTGACACATAGAAGTGATGATCTTTCCGACAGTGGCACAGGTTCGATAGTTTGACTGACACATAGAAGTGATGATCTTTCCGACAGTGGCACAGGTTCGATAGTTTGACTGACACATAGAAGTGATGATCTTTCCGACAGTGGCACAGGTTCGATAGTTTGACTGACACATAGAAGTGATGATCTTTCCGACAGTGGCACAGGTTCGATAGTTTGACTGACACATAGAAGTGATGATCTTTCCGACAGTGGCACAGGTTCGATAGTTTGACTGACACATAGAAGTGATGATCTTTCCTACAGTGGCACAGGTTCGATAGTTTGACTGACACATAGAAGTGATGATCTTTCCTACAGTGGCACAGGTTCGATATGTTGTTTTTACATAGCAATGATCATAGTGTCTATTGTTATTGTTTTATTGGTTGTTGGTTAATGTCAAGTTTCCAGTTATTCAGCTATGTTCATTTCGAGAGAAAAGTTTACACACAATACATTATTTAGGCAATAAGGTGGCTCTGTTCTGATCTGTTGATTGCCACAAGTAGTAGGGAAGATAATATATGTGGTCGATATGTCTTGCAACGGGACAACGACAACCACTATCTGCAGGCTATTTTTAATGAGAAGATAACACCAGCTTTATTCACGTACAAGAAGCGTGGCGTTCTCCACTTTACATTAAAAAAACTATACCCATTTATATAATTTGTATTTACAGAGATACTTGCGACTCTTTCATATATTATATTTATATACTTAATTATGCATTATTCAGACAACTAAATGATGGAGAGGCATTGTGTAAATACAATGTTGTGCTTGTTGTAACAATTCAATATTAACAGGATATATGATGTACATTAGATTTACTTTCTTGTCTTATTTGAAGTACGTTGTCCATCTTCTGAAGCTCTCGGAACGATTAACTCTGAAAAAGGTCAAATTGTGCATGTTCTTTTTTAAGTACATTTTTGGAGCACATGAGTTCACCCCCGGTTTTTAGCGGGGTTTGTGTTACTCGATCTGTACTTTTATGTGTATGTTTTGTAGATCGTTGTTTGTCCTTTTTGTCCTTTTTCTTTTAGCCATTGTGTTGTCTGTGCTTCGATTTATGGATTATGATTACCCCTTTGGTATCTTCAAACTCTTCTTGTGTGTGTGACACGTAGACAAACGTTCAGTAAAGTCCTATCAACCGTGTACTACTGAATAACAGTTCATACATCAGATAGTAACAATTTGTCTGATTTTAACAGGATTTAGATGATTAGATAATCGTTGGTTTTTACTTCAGTGATCTAGATCGTTTCAACCTCATATATGTTTACAGAAGATATTGTGTTATTAATAAAACAAATGCTATGAGCTATAGAAATGTGGACCAAACAAAAGCTAGGAGGTATGGAAATGTGGACCAAACAAAAGCTAGGAGCTATAGAAATGTGGACCAAACAAAAACTAGGAGCTATGGAAATGTGGACCAAACAAAAGCTAGGAGCTATGGAATTGTGGACCAAACAAAAGCTAGGAGCTATAGAAATGTGGACCAAACAAAAGCTAGGAGCTATAGAAATGTGGACCAAACAAAAGCTAGGAGCTATTGAAATGTGGACCAAACAAAAGCTAGGAGCTATAGAAATATGGACCAAACAAAAGCTAGGAGCTATAGAAATGTGGACCAAACAAAAGCTAGGAGCTATAGAAATGTGGACCAAACAAAAGCTAGGAGCTATTGAAATGTGGACCAAACAAAAGCTAGGAGCTATAGAAATGTGGACCAAACAAAAGCTAGGAGCTATAGAAATGTGGACCAAACAAATGCTAGGAGCTATAGAAATGTGGACCAAACAAAAGCTAGGAGCTATAGAAATGTGGACCAAACAAAAGCTAGGAGCTATTGAAATGTGGACCAAACAAAAGCTAGGAGCTATAGAAATGTGGACCAAACAAAAGCTAGGAGCTATTGAAATGTGGACCAAACAAAATTAGGAGCTATAGAAATGCGGACCAAACAAAAGCTAGGAGCTATTGAAATGTGGACCAAACAAAAGCTAGGAGCTATAGAAATGTGGACCAAACAAAAGCTAGGAGCTATTGAAATGTGGACCAAACAAAAGCTAGGAGCTATAGAAATGTGAACCAAACAAAAGCTAGGAGTTATAGAAATATGGACCAAATAAAAGCTAGGAGCTATAGAAATGTGGACCAAACAAAAGCTAGGAGCTATAGAAATGTGGACCAAACAAAAGCTAGGAGCTATAGAAATGTGGACCAAACAAAAGCTAGGAGCTATAGAAATGTGGACCAAACAAAAGCTAGGAGCTATTGAAATGTGGACCAAACAAAAGCTAGGAGCTATAGAAATATGGACCAAACAAAAGCTAGGAGCTATAGAAATGTGGACCAAACAAAAGCTAGGAGCTATAGAAATGTGGACCAAACAAAAGCTAGGAGCTATTGAAATGTGGACCAAACAAAAGCTAGGAGCTATAGAAATGTGGACCAAACAAAAGCTAGGAGCTATAGAAATGTGGACCAAACAAATGCTAGGAGCTATAGAAATGTGGACCAAACAAAAGCTAGGAGCTATAGAAATGTGGACCAATCAAAAGCTAGGAGCTATTGAAATGTGGACCAAACAAAAGCTAGGAGCTATAGAAATGTGGACCAAACAAAAGCTAGGAGCTATTGAAATGTGGACCAAACAAAAGTTAGGAGCTATAGAAATGCGGACCAAACAAAAGCTAGGAGCTATTGAAATGTGGACCAAACAAAAGCTAGGAGCTATAGAAATGTGGACCAAACAAAAGCTAGGAGCTATTGAAATGTGGACCAAACAAAAGCTAGGAGCTATAGAAATGTGGACCAAACAAAAGCTAGGAGTTATAGAAATATGGACCAAATAAAAGCTAGGAGCTATAGAAATGTGGACCAAACAAAAGCTAGGAGCTATAGAAATGTGGACCAAACAAAAGCTAGGAGCTATAGAAATGTGGACCAAACAAAAGCTAGGAGCTATAGAAATATGGACCAAACAAAAGCTAGGAGCTATAGAAATGTGGACCAAACAAATGCTAGGAGCTATAGAAATGTGGACCAAACAAATGCTAGGAGCTATAGAAATGTGAACCAAACAAAAGCTAGGAGCTATAGAAATGTGGACCAAACAAAAGCTAGGAGCTATAGAAATGTGGAACAAACAAAAGCTGGGAGCTATAGAAATATGGACCAAACAAAAGCTAGGAGCTATAGAAATATGGACCAAACAAAAGCTAGCAGCTATGGAAATGTGGACCAAGCAAAAGCTAGGAGCTATAGAAATGTGGACCAAACAAAAGATAGGAGCTATAGAAATGTGGATCAAACAAAAGCTAGGAGCTATAGAAATGTGGCCCAAACAAAAGCTAGGAGCTATAGAAATGTGGACCAAACAAAAGCTAGGAGCTATGGAAATGTGGACCAAACAAAAGCTAGGAGCTATAGAAATATGGACCAAACAAAAGCTAGGAGCTATAGAAATGTGGACCAAACAAAAGCTAGGAGCTATAGAAATGTAGACCAAACAAAAGCTGGGAGCTATAGAAATATGGACCAAACAAAAGCTAGGAGCTATAGAAATGTGGACCAAACAAAAGCTAGCAGCTATGGAAATGTGGACCAAACAAAAGCTAGGAGCTATAGAAATATGGACCAAACAAAAGCTAGGAGCTATAGAAATGTGGACCAAACAAAAGCTAGGAGCTATAGAAATGTGGCCCAAACAAAAGCTAGGAGCTATAGAAATGTGGACCAAACAAAAGCTAGGAGCTATGGAAATGTGGACCAAACAAAAGCTAGGAGCTATAGAAATGTAGACCAAACAAAAGCTAGGAACTATGGAAATGTGGACCAAGCAAAAGCTAGGAGCTATAGAAATGTGGACCAAACAAAAGCTAGGAGCTATAGAAATGTGGACCAAACAAAAGCTAGGAGCTATAGAAATATGGACCAAACAAAAGCTAGGAGCTATAGAAATGTGGACCAAACAAAAGCTAGGAGCTATTGAAATGTGGACCAAACAAAAGCTAGGAGCTATGGAAATGTGGACCAAGCAAAAGCTAGGAGCTATAGAAATGTGGACCAAGCAAAAGCAAGGAGCTATAGAAATGTGGACCAAACAAAAGCTAGGAGCTATTGAAATGTGGACCAAACAAAAGCTAGGAGCTATAGAAATGTGGACCAAACAAAAGCTAGGAGCTATAGAAATGTAGACCAAACAAAAGCTAGGAACTATGGAAATGTGGACCAAGCAAAAGCTAGGAGCTATAGAAATGTGGACCAAACAAAAGCTAGGAGCTATAGAAATGTGGACCAAACAAAAGCTAGGAGCTATAGAAATATGGACCAAACAAAAGCTAGGAGCTATAGAAATGTGGACCAAACAAAAACTAGGAGCTATTGAAATGTGGACCAAACAAAAGCTAGGAGCTATGGAAATGTGGACCAAGCAAAAGCAAGGAGCTATAGAAATGTGGACCAAACAAAAGCTAGGAGCTATATAAATGTGGACCAAACAAAAGCTAGGAGCTATGGAAATGTGGACCAAGCAAAAGCTAGGAGCTATAGAAATGTGGACCAAACAAAAGCTAGGAACTATAGAAATGTGGACCAAACAAAAGCTAGGAGCTATAGAAATGTGGACCAAACAAAAGCTAGCAGCTATTGAAATGTGGACCAAACAAAAGCTAGGAACTATAGAAATGTGGACCAAACAAATGCTAGGAGCTATAGAAATGTGGACCAAACAAATGCTAGGAGCTATAGAAATGTGAACCAAACAAAAGCTAGGAGCTATAGAAATGTAAACAAAACAAAAGCTAGGAGCTATAGAAATGTGGAACAAACAAAAGCTGGGAGCTATAGAAATATGGACCAAACAAAAGCTAGGAGCTATAGAAATGTGGACCAAACAAAAGCTAGCAGCTATGGAAATGTGGACCAAGCAAAAGCTAGGAGCTATAGAAATGTGGACCAAACAAAAGCTAAGAGCTATAGAAATGTGGACCAAACAAAAGCTAGGAGCTATAGAAATATGGACCAAACAAAAGCTAGGAGCTATAGAAATGTGAACCAAACAAAAGCTAGGAGCTATTGAAATGTGGACCAAACAAAAGTTGGGAGCTATAGAAATATGGACCAAACAAAAGCTAGGAGCTATAGAAATGTGGACCAAACAAAAGCTAGCAGCTATGGCAATGTGGACCAAGCAAAAGCTAGGAGCTATAGAAATGTGGACCAAACAAAAGCTAGGAGCTATAGAAATGTGGACCAAACAAAAGCTAGGAGCTATAGAAATGTGAACCAAACAAAAGCTAGGAGCTATAGAAATGTGGACCAAACAAAAGCTAGGAGCTATAGAAATATGGACCAAACAAAAGCTAGGAGCTATAGAAATGTGGACCAAACAAAAGCTAGCAGCTATGGAAATGTGGACCAAGCAAAAGCTAGGAGCTATAGAAATGTGGACCAAACAAAAGCTAGGAGCTATGGAAATGTGGACCAAGCAAAAGCTAGGAGCTATAGAAATGAGGACCAAATAAAAGCTAGGAGCTATAGAAATGTGGACCAAACAAAAGCTAGGAGGTATAGAAATATGGACCAAACAAAAGATAGGAGCTATAGAAATGTGGACCAAACAAAAGCTAGGAGCTATAGAAATGTGGACCAAACAAAAGCTGAGAGCTATAGAAATATGGACCAAACAAAAGCTAGGAGCTATAGAAATGTGGACCACTAAGTGAGCGAGTGAGTGATAGTTGTTTAGCGCCAATTCAGCAATTTTTCAGCTATATCATGGCGAGAACAAGTTAATTTTCAATGTGATGATGATGAGGTCCGCTTTATACTAGACCAACACGCTTGGTTGTATTTTTATAGTGCAGTTCACTGAAACAACAGTCCGCGGATAGACATGTCGCCCAACTCGGACACATTATCCTGATTCTGAGCCAACCAGTCTTTGCTCTTTCTCCTTAATGCTGCGTGCTTGGCGGAGAAGCAACAAATACCAATTTTATAGTTTTTGGTTTGATTCGACCGGGGCTAAAAATCCACGATCTACCGCACTCGAGGCGAGCACGCTAACCATTACGCCACCGATGCGGTTGTGGACTACTGATATATCATAACTAAACCATTATCAATTGATATATTGAAGTGTAAAATTTATATCCCAATCATATATGTTTGACAGCTGAAAGGGTCGACCTATTCCAGCGTAATGTCTGTATATAGAAAACAATCTGTGCAAATAAACTACGTTGGGCTGTCAGATAGGACAAGGATGTTCTTGCTCGTATATTAATTCAGAGAGCTTATCAAATTATACACAAGCTTTGTCAATATTGAGAATTGTTTGTTGATTAGTACTTAAAAAATTGTTACCAATTTTCAATTTTCTGTGTATTGAAAATCGTTTTGTCATTTTTCTTTCAGCCATTGTATTGTTTGCCGTTCAATTTGCGGCTTCTTATTAACGCTTTGATAGCTTCAATCTTTATTATGCATAAACTTTATGCTAACAACATCTCGCGAGTTTTTAAAACCAGAACCTATCATGAAGATAAAATCAGCAATATGTCATGTTAAATCAGTGATTAATTGAGAAGTTATTAGAATCTGTATAATAATAAATATTCTAGTTAGTAGTTTTTTGCACACTCATCTCATCCAATCTAACATACGATGTTTCAACTTTGTGTTGCACTATTGGGCCATGGACTGTTGTTTAGAACTTAGGGGGGGGGGAGGTCGCGATGTTTAACGCCACTGTCGCAAATCACTGACAAACTTCGCCTGAACGGGATTCGAACTCACAACGTTAGTGGTTATAGGTACTTTTTTGCATAGGTAGTTATAAATCCAACTACCATACGATCACGACCACGACGGTTCTATAACTTGGAGAACACATTCCATCTCTATATAAAATTAAGTTAGCTTTTCGAGCATTCGTGAGTAAAAGATTGAAAATCTGCCGTGGAAATAAAGCAAAATATATTTATTCAATTTCCCGATTTTGTCGAAATTTACATTCATATTTCAACCGACATTTTTTCTGCATAGCAACGTAGTTGTTTTCCAGTTGGAGAGATTCAAAATCATTTAAAATATTCAACAAATAAAGACAGTTACGCTCCATTGATCAAGAACCCTACCCCTTTCATGTATAAATCAAATCAAAGAAACCCATCGAATTTTCAATATTTAATTTTAAAAAGATAATTTATGTGAAGTCTTTACTTTCGCTTGGTCGTGTTCAATAACCCAACGATAATTACAGGTGCTGTTGTATAGTAAGTAACAAGACAGGATATAAAAAGAATTTTCTTAATTTTGAGATCGGAAAATTTTATTAAATTTTAACTAAAAATTTTAAGTTCCCTCTTTGTGGTCAAAATCAATTTGAAATATCTCACACATCCCTTGTGTTTAGTAATCTAAACTGAATATCTAATATGTTTATTTCTCATTTTAATAAACAAATTATCTTGGATGGATGTACGTGAAGTAAACTTATTATGCTATATATATGTGGTCGTGTGGTTAAGATAAATGACTTCTGACCACAAGCCTAACACGTCTGACGTGGGGTTTCGCTGTGATTTCCACCTCAAGTTTCTAGACACTTATCTAATGCCGCCGGTTTCATTCCGAATATTTGCGCAATTCCCGATGAGTTACGATAATGACAGGTTATCCGCCGAATAACTTCTATACTCTAAAAATGTCTAGTTATTTCGGTACGTCACAAAAACATATTGGAACCATTCAAAAAATGAATAATACGAAAAACGAAAAAATACCACACTGTCGGAACATTTCCGAAATCCAATAGAAAAACAAAATACCACACCGTCGGGATCATTTCCGAAATCCAATAGAAAAAATACAACAATGTCGGAACATTTCCGAAATCCAATAGAAAAATCACAGAGAGAGGCAAAATCGATACCCCTAACACTCAAATACATATATGAACTAATAACAATAATGTTATCTTATTATAGTAATTTCTGATTGTATAGATTTCGACGACTTCCAGAAAACACGAATGTAACGTTACTAAAATTTAACTGTAACTAGACTCGACTGTATTAACAACACCCGTAACTTGGCCGTAAGTGTAAGCATTGTCATGGTAACACCCGTAACTTGGCCGTAAGTGTAAGCATTGTCATGGTAACCCCCGTAACTTGGCCGTAAGTGTAAGCATTGTCATGGTAACCCCCGTAACTTGGCCGTAAGTGTAAGCATTGTCATGGTAACCCCCGTAACTTGGCCGTAAGTGTAAGTATTGTCATGGTAACCCCCGTAACTTGGCCGTAAGTGTAAGCATTGTCATGGTAACCCCCGTAACTTGGCCGTAAGTGTAAGCATTGTCATGGTAACCCCCGTAACTTGGCCGTAAGTGTAAGTATTGTCATGGTAACCCCCGTAACTTGGCCGTAAGTGTAAGCATTGTCATGGTAACACCCGTAACTTGGCCGTAAGTGTAAGCATTGTCATGGTAACCCCCGTAACTTGGCCGTAAGTGTAAGCATTGTCATGGTAGATCTCATTCCTTGCTGGCTACTATGTCTTTGAATTCAATCATTATACAATATAAATGAATAAGAACAGTCACAGGCCTATATATATGTAAAAACTAATTTTATTGTCATTTCAAGAGGAGCAGTTTGATCCAATTTTGTATCTTCCGAACCAAAAACTAAAATTAAGTGCATGGAATAAAATGGAAAACAAAACAAAACAAAACAAAACACCACACTGTCCAAACAATTCCAAAATCAAATATCAAAATCGTAGAAAGAGGCAAATCGATACCACCAACACACAAATACGTGACCTCTCAATTTCCTGGTTTGGTACAGGCACTTCAATAAAAAGTGGCGGGATTAAGCTAGTACTATGGGTTCAATTCTTCCCTCTTAGTGAAATGATGCAGTCATGCAAGTGTTGATAGTATATGGGGCGCGCAACGTTATCATAAAGAACGCTATAATCCTGAACATTATACATAACATATTGATTCATCGTGACACAGATGTTGTCATATATGTATAATATTAGTAGTGCTATTAAATAGAGCGAATGTTAAAAAGGACTTGTTGTGAATCATATAGGCCTACTATGTAATTCAATTAATGACAAATTGGAGTATTCCTTTGCATTGTATTTTTTGCTCAAGTTTGGTATTATTCGTCAAGTCTCTATTTTTAAATTATCTCCCATTTGCTCATGTGGCAAATCATGGCAATACGTTTGATACGTATGACCATAAGGCTCGTTTTACGTTAGACAACTATATATCTGATTTTAAACTGTTGTGATAAAATAAATGATGTAATTTATTAAAAGTTAGCTTAATCTCTCTCGGACATAGATGACCTTAACAGATTATGGCTATCCTGTTTAGGACCTTTTGTTAATTTGTTCCCAATGACCTTTACGGTGAAGGTTATTCTACAGAAGCTCCTCGTGCAGAATTAATTTGACATCTACGTCATACCTGCTGAAACAGTTGAATGTATTACATTTACGTGTCTTTAATTTACCTGTGCATGTTTCAGAAGGTCGTTGACTCCTTATCACAGGCAAACATTCGTTTGTAATATGTGAGATGTCTCATCGAATTAATAACTGAACAATGCAATATGTTTAAAACAAAGGGCATTTAGAAGACGTAAATCGAAGGACAGACAATATAATAGACAAAAGATAAAGGACAAAGATAAGCAATGGTTAACATACACAGCAAATTAAACACTGAGACACACGAATTTCACAAAATATCCGGGATAGACGTGGGTGTTCCGAAATGGTATGCAGTTTTTCATCCACTAGTGGCATACCTCGTGTAAATAAATCTTGCTAAAAATCAGGTGTTAAGTCATGACAAAGAAAACTGAAATAGGATTATGACGAACAGAACATATTGTTTGTTAGAATCAAGAAAAATTTTTTTTAATAAGATTTGTTCCTTCCTACAATATATTTGTTTCTATATATCAACAGCGGAGATTCAACCTATATTGTTGTCACACTATAGCTGAAAACATTGCTATAAGTGACGATACAGACCAATCGGGGGAACCATATGAATGTTTCTATGATTTAAATTGCTTCAATGACAAGTGACGTAATTGTATTTTATTTTCCATATAAAGACCTGATCAAATAATCGTATTCCTAAATAATTGCTCCTTTTTTCAACACTAATTTACCAAATAATTGCAGATTTTTATTGTCATGGTTCATTTTACTGCTTCTGCTTTTGTGTTCATTCATCTGATGTTATTGGTAACAACCGTATTAAATGATGGGCTTTACTGCTTACATTTAAGAGTTAGTTTGTACGTTATCAACATATGTCCCGGCCAACAATCGTATTAACACATCGACTTTACGGCTTCCGTTTTAGAGTTAACTTGTACGTTATATCCGGATACGGCTCTGAACAACAATCATAATAAATTTCATTCCTTGTCGAGTCAACTTTTACGACGCTCACAATTGAATTGGCTTCATAATTTGACACATCTGGTGGTCTAGAATTTGTTAGGTTTATTTTCAAACCATTATGTGTCCAGGAGCCGAATTTCCATCTGCACTGTAGTTCCCCTTTGTCATCTTTGGCATTCCCGTCACAGTAGCTGACCAATCGAGATGGAATCACTAAGTAAACCATACCATGATAGTAGACAGTGGCCTGAGCTTTCTGTCTTTGGTGTTCCTCAGTTCCTCCACTGATGTAAAAACAAAATGAATATAAATAGATAAACAAAAATGGCTAGCTAGTTAGAACATCGTTTGTGATAATTAACAATTAGAAACAAAGTACTTATGTGGTTTTATCGTAAATTTATAAAGAATATATAGACGTTAAAGGAGACCGAAGGGGCAATCAAAAATGGACAGTCCAGAGAAACTGGCAACATAAGACAAAGAAAAACAAAACAAAACACAACAAAATATATATTGGACATCACTATACGCAAACAAACACAAATAACGTAAATAAGACATGAGCCCTCCTACAAACAACTGGAGGTAACGATCATCGTTTTTAAATTTATGAAATAATAAGATTAGCTCAAGACCTTTTATTGACGTACCTGATAATCGTTTGTGATAATTAACATGGACAGTGTTAAATACATTACAAGGGGCCTACTTGGTTTTGGAATAAACTTTTACAGAACCATTGTAAATGTGTAACAAAACACTAGTTTAGATATATGTTTTCCTCGAAATTTACAGTTCATAAATCATGTAATTATTATAAAAACTAAGGTTCTCCTCCTTCAGGCACATGTGACCTTAGCTGGTTTTAGTTGTCCTGTTTATACCCTTTGGATTCCTTGCTCCCAAAGTCTTAAATTATTTGGCTTTCAAACATTTTTACTTTGAGTGTACCTGATGAAGGTTTTTCCAGAAACACGTCATGTGCACTGATTTTGATATCTACGTGTTTATTTACCCAGCCACGTCTTAGTGAAGTGATGTACCAAGCCTGAAGAATGAGCTGTCATGTATATGTGTTATTGGTATCGATTTGTCCTCTGTTTCTTCGATTTTTAGATTGGATTTTGGAAACGTGTGGTATTGTTTTTAAAGTTATGGCATATATTAGGTTAAATATTTGTATTCAAAATATTGCATCCATTTACGCTATCAGTTTTTGGTATAACACTATCCAGGGTGAGCTTGCAATTTCGATGGAGTTCATATTTGTTCATATTATTTTGAATTTTTGACTCATGTTTACGTCTTTTTTCATTACATTTTTATATATTACCTTACAGTGTTGTATGACCAATAGATAACAACTTCTTTTCATAAAGGATAACTTACCATTTCAGTAGCAAAACTTGTATTTCCTTAATGCCATATGAAATGTTCTATTAGACTATTTTTCAAATTTGCACATTGTGCATTCATTTGTTGCGTGTAATTTTCCGTTAGAGTGAGTTTCAACAATATTTCAGTTATATCGTGGAGGTCAGTTTTATTGGTGGAGGACACTGGAGTACCCTGAGAAAACCACCGACCTGTCGCAAGTCACTGACAAACTTTATCACATAATGTTGTATAGAATACACCTGGCATGAGGGTTTTTCGTGAGGAAAAAAATCATTATTTTGCCATGAAACCAAAAATGTCTCCTAGGGAATAACCAGAAGGTAACAATCATCTTCCATAGCTTTGTCAAAAGAAAGTTTAATTTTCTATTTAAAAAAAAATCTAAATTATCTTTCATCTAGTATCAAATTAACTACGGAACCGTAGCCCTTTATGGTCCTTTTGTTTGGCGGACCATAGTGCTGGGTCATAAAATGTAAAGGTTATGTGTATGAAAGTTAAAAACTAGGATATAGGCAAGGTTCACCTTTCTCCAGTTTTGCGCCGAATTCACATAAACTTTATATTCTAAGACACTGTATTAATATTGTGTTTATCCTACAAAAAAAAAAATGAATTAAATAATACCATTATATAATTATCCCTTGATTGCCACTATTGATATTTTCTGTCAATAGGAAGTGAACTGGATTTACAACTAGGTTCACAAAGCTCAACAGGTAACATGTGACAGGGGTACCAGAAAAAGCTATATTTCTTTCAGTGACAGTATATAACATAAATCTATCCAGTCAATGCAATTTGCATGTTCAAATAGAACAAGAGCAGGATAAAATATAAAGCCAGTTTATTTAGCAAAATATATTATATTCTGAATAGGTGTTCAAAGAATAAGCATACTCTTATGTAAAATATAAATCGTTTACGCTATATCACACCAAAGCAACAAAAAGCATATGCACATTACCGGGTTGATTTCAACATTATAGCTTTTAGGAGGGGTTACTCACCTTATGGCTGGCAAAATTGTTCTCTTTACATGCAATAGGAATGTACAGAATCAAGCATTGCAATCTAATGTTCTAATCATATGTACACAATGAAACCTTGTAAACAATCAGAAGATACGTTTATCGCAAATTTGCAACATTTATTTTATGTAGTGATACAAATATAGATATATGTTCGTGTGCATGTCGTGTTTCATTAATATTGCTTATCAGGCACGCTCAACGTCAAAGGATTGCAAAGCCAAATAGTTTAAGAAAAACTTTGGAACAAGGCAAACCAAAGGACCTAACAGAATAGCCAACTGATGGACATGAACAATAAAACGTAGATATCGAAACTTATTATTAAGATAATGAACACAACTTTTGTTATTTCGGTTAAGCTTTTTCTGAAAAGGAACCATTTTTGTCCGTTTTAAAGGGAAATAACTCGCATAAATAAAGTACAAAAAAAAAGAAGTAAATCGGGAATGTGCAAATTGTCTGTTGAAATATGTGAGGTTTAAAACCAAAACAAATACTCATATTAAAGTTATTTGCAGTTTCGTAACACCAATATTTCAGTCTGTAACCTCTGGAATACCAGATCAACCGAGATATATATAGTCCATATGCAGGTACTGCTGGAATGTTGCTAAATATAAGTGGAAAGTTCACAATGGGAAAATTGAAATCATCTCTTTTTTCGTAAAGTTTCGTTCTTAACCAGCCCTCATTGTCAATTTCGTTGTGTAAGTTAAGATATGAAGCAGACCTAGCTGTATCTGTGTATCCTTTATTTCACGCTCAATGGAATAGATGCGATCAAAAAAATCACTAAGCTGAAAAGTATAAGCTATAGATAAAACAAATACCCACTTGTTATAAAGCACAATATCCGGTGTCCACAAACTGTCTGTTGGTATACTCAGAGACTGAATCCCGAAATGATTCCTGGGCAACCATCGTAGTCTTGGGTCTTTCCATTGGATAGCTTGCCATACTTCTGCTGTTAGTGTCTGTGAACCCTGCCATTGGAAATTAAGACATGTATATTCACTGAGAAATACAGATAATATCACAGTAATGGAGATTGTTTTTGTTTTTGTTTTTCTTGTTTTATAGAAAAAGCACATTTTATATTGGAAAGACATTGTCTGTCAATATAACAAGCCACTAACATAATCACAGGACCTCGGACAATAAATGTTAATCCGGTTAAAACCGATACTAAATTTACTAATCCAAAATTAAATTTAAAACTCGTAAATAATTTTCAAATGTTCACACAGATGGAAATCTACACTAAATTCCTTTAATAAACTAACAGGAAATTGCAACATCCGTAACAGTATCAACTAACCCGTTATCTAACATTTGTAATACAGTTAAATTAGGTCTCGTAATTTTCATCTTTTTGTATTATTATATTAGTTTGTGCATTGATTATCAAACTATTTGACATTGAAATGCTTTTATTCATTATTATATCTGTCATGCAGTATCTGTCATTTAACGTACATCAAATAACAGAGCTTCCAACCGTTACGGAATGACCACGGATATGTTCCGTGTGTCGTAATCGCAATCCGGTCCTTTCCTTCTTCATGTCGTATCACTTGGTTTCTAACAAGTGGTGGTACGACGGATGCCGCGTGTGTAGAAGGAACAACTTACCCTTCCGGAGTTCATCCCTGTTTTTCACTTGTCGTAGTGATGTTCGTGTTGTTCTTGTTTTCAATTTACATGTCTTCCCGTTTTTAGTTCCCTTTTTGTGATGTCCGCGTAAAAACGATTTTCGATTAGTCTTTGCTCCCATTTGTTTTGTGGATGTTTACTTATGTTGTTTGTATTTGTTCGTGTGTATTGGTATCCAACAGGATTTCCATGTCAGATGATGTTCGAGTCGTTTGCCAGTGTCGTGGTGGGTGTCACATGTGGGACAGAAAGGGTTATGGTTTTTTGTTTCGTTCAGAATTTTTTTTTCGGACAACACAAGAGTTAGAATATTTATTTTTTTTGTCGCGCAGAGCGCGAATTTTTTTTCCAGATTTCAACATTAGGTTATATGACAATTTTTTTTTTCCTCCACCAAAATCAGAATATTTTTTTAGAAAAAAACCATAACCACCCCCTTCAAGTTAAATGGTCGTTCCCTTAAGTAACCACGTGATTAAATTTAGCGATTATTTCCCCATTATCCAAGATCAGCCTAAATACATGTCGTTGTTTCCCACCTGTGCATCGACATTTATATTAATAACAATGCATAATTCTTATTTTATAGCTAATTTATGTTAATTAAATAATAAATTGTTATACGTAATTCCATTTATACTTTGAAGTTCTATTTTGAAAGAATTAAATAGTTCACAACAAAGACATTTTAAGTTCATAAACACCTTATTTCTAATGATATTGTTCACGATGTGTTGTTTTCAAAATTTAAGCCTCATTATATAACTGAAATATTGTTGAAAGTGGCGTTAAACACCATCAAACAAACAAACAAACAAACAAACGCATCTTAAGTAAAGGTAAAGGGGAGATAACCAAAACTGCGGTTTTTATTGTTAAGTTTTTGTGTACTTGCTGATTCTCAATTACCAATGCGGAGAACAGAAGACAGCATGAACTTAATAAATAAAGTGTTCCTGTAATCTTGAAGATTAGCAATTTACCATTTACATCAAGTAATATTAAGATAAGACAGGTTATTACTTGTAATAAATTCTTGATTATTTTATTGCTGCAAAAGTACATTCCTAGTTCTAGGTATATCAGTTAACTAGTTTATCGTAATCACCCTTTATTTCCTTATTCGTGACTTATTACCGGAATTGTAACAAGAGTATCACGACTGGTACCACTAATAGAGCAGAAACTGCTTACCCTTACGAAGACATGATTTCACCCCGTTTTGTGGGGTTTCGTGTTGCTTAATCGTTAGTTTTCTGTGTAGTGTTTTATAGACCGTTATTTGTCTTTTTGTGCTTTTTCTTTGGCGATTATATTGTCTGTCATTCGTCAATTTACGGTTTCTGATTACCCCTGTGGTATCTTGTGGCCATTGTGTTGTCTGTCACTCGTCAATTTACGGTTTCTGATTACCCCTGTGGTATATTGTGGCCATTGTATTGTCTGTCACTCGTCAATTTACGGTTTCTGATTACTCCTTTGGTATCTTGTGGCCATTGTGTTTTCTGTCATCTTCTATTTACGGTTTCTGATTACCCCTGTCGTACCTTGTGGCCATTGTATTGTATGTCATTCGTCTATTTACGGTTTCTGATTACCCCTGTGGTATCTTGTGGCCATTGTATTGTCTGTCATTCGTCTATTTACGGTTTCTGATTACGCCTGTGGTATTTAATGGCTATTGCATTGTCTGTCATTCGTCTATTTACGGTTGCTGATTACCCCTGTGGTATCTTGTGGCCATTGTATTGTCTGTCATTCCTCTATTTACGGTTTCTGATTACCCCTGTGGTATCTTGTGGCCATTGTATTGTCTGTCATTCCTCTATTTACGGTTTCTGATTACGCCTGTGGTATTTAATGGCTATTGCATTGTCTGTCATTCGTCTATTTACGGTTGCTGATTACCCCTGTGGTATCTTGTGGCCATTGTATTGTCTGTCATTCCTCTATTTACGGTTTCTGATTACCCCTGTCGTACCTTGTGGCCATTGTATTGTATGTCATTCGTCTATTTACGGTTTCTGATTACTCCTTTGGTATCTTGTGGCCATTGTGTTTTCTGTCATCTTCTATTTACGGTTTCTGATTACCTCTGTCGTACCTTGTGGCCATTGTATTGTATGTCATTCGTCTATTTACGGTTTCTGATTACCCCTGTGGTATATTGTGGCCATTGTATTGTCTGTTGCTCGTCAATTTACGGTTTCTGATTACTCCTTTGGTATCTTGTGGCCATTGTGTTTTCTGTCATCTTCTATTTACGGTTTCTGATTACCCCTGTCGTACCTTGTGGCCATTGTATTGTATGTCATTCGTCTATTTACGGTTTCTGATTACGCCTGTGGTATCTTGTGGCCATTGTGTTTTCTGTCATCTTCTATTTACGGTTTCTGATTACCCCTGTCGTACCTTGTGGCCATTGTATTGTATGTCATTCGTCTATTTACGGTTTCTGATTACCCCTGTGGTATATTGTGGCCATTGTATTGTCTGTCACTCGTCAATTTACGGTTTCTGATTACTCCTTTGGTATCTTGTGGCCATTGTGTTTTCTGTCATCTTCTATTTACGGTTTCTGATTACGCCTGTGGTATTTAATGGCTATTGCATTGTCTGTCATTCGTCTATTTACGGTTGCTGATTACCTCTGTGGTATCTTGTGGCCATTGTATTGTCTGTCATTCCTCTATTTACGGTTTCCGATTACCCCTGTCGTACCTTGTGGCCATTGTATTGTATGTCATTCGTCTATTTACGGTTTCTGATTACTCCTTTGGTATCTTGTGGCCATTGTGTTTTCTGTCATCTTCTATTTACGGTTTCTGATTACCCCTGTCGTACCTTGTGGCCATTGTATTGTATGTCATTCGTCTATTTACGGTTTCTGAATACGCCTGTGGTATTTAATGGCTATTGCATTGTCTGTGATTCGTCTATTTACGGTTGCTGATTACCCCTGTGGTATCTTGTGGCCATTGTATTGTCTGTCATTCCTCTATTTACGGTTTCTGATTACCCCTGTCGTACCTTGTGGCCATTGAATTGTATGTCATTCTTCTATCTACGGCTTCTGATTACCCCTGTGGTATATTGTGGCCATTGTATTGTATGTCATTCTTCTATCTACGGCTTCTGATTACCCCTGTCGTACCTTGTGGCTATTGTATTGTCTGTCATTCGTCTATTTACGGTTTCTGATTACCCCTGTGGTATCTTGTGGCCATTGTGTTGTCTGTCACTCGTCAATTTACGGTTTCTGATTACCCCTGTGGTATATTGTGGCCATTGTATTGTCTGTCACTCGTCAATTTACGGTTTCTGATTACTCCTTTGGTATCTTGTGGCCATTGTGTTTTCTGTCATCTTCTATTTATGGTTTCTGATTACGCCTGTGGTATTTAATGGCTATTGTATTGTCTGTCATTCGTCTATTTACGGTTTCTGATTACCCCTGTGGTATCTTGTGGCCATTGTATTGTCTGTCATTCGTCTATTTACGGTTTCTGATTACCCCTGTGGTATCTTGTGGTCATTGTATTGTCTGTCATTCGTCAATTTACGGTTTCTGATTACGCCTGTGGTATATTGTGGCCATTGTATTGTATGTCATTCTTCTATCTACGGCTTCTGATTACCCCTGGTATATTGTGGCCATTGTATTGTATGTCATTCTTCTATCTACGGCTTCTGATTACGCCTGTGGTATCTTGTGGTCATTGTATTGTCTGTCATTCGTCAATTTACGGTTTCTGATTACGCCTGTGGTATATTGTGGCCATTGTATTGTATGTCATTCTTCTATCTACGGCTTCTGATTACCACTTTGGTATCTTGTGGCTATTGTATTGTCTGTCATTCGTCTATTTACGGTTTCTGATTACCCCTGTGGTATCTTGTGGCCATTGTATTGTCTGTCATTCGTCTATTTACGGTTTCTGATTACGCCTGTGGTATTTTGTGGCTATTGTATTGTCTGTCATTCGTCTATTTACGGCTTCTGATTACCCCTGTGGTATCTTGTGGCCATTATATTGTCTGTCATTCGTCTATTTACGGTTTCTGATTATCCCTGTGGTATATTGTGGCCATTGTATTGTATGTCATTCTTCTATCTACGGCTTCTGATTACCACTTTGGTATCTTGTGGCCATTGTGTTGTCTGTCATTCGTTTATTTACGGTTTCTGATTACCCCTGTCGTACCTTGTGGCCATTGTATTGTCTGTCATTCGTCTATTTACGGTTTCTGATTACCCCTGTTGTACCTTCTGGCCATTATATTGTCTGTCATTCGTAAATTTACGGTTTCTGATTACCCCTGTCGTACCTTGTGGCCATTGTATTGTCTGTCATTCGTCAATTTACGATTTCTGATTAGCCCTGTCGTACCTTGTGGCCGTTGTTTTGTCTGTCATTCGTCAATTTACGGGTTCTGATTACCCCTGTGGTATATTGTGGCCATTGTATTGTATGTCATTCGTCTATTTACGGTTTCTGATTATCCCTGTGGTATATTGTGGCCATTGTATTGTATGTCATTCTTCTATCTACGGCTTCTGATTACCACTTTGGTATCTTGTGGCTATTGTATTGTCTGTCATTCGTCTATTTATGGTTTCTGATTACCCCTGTGGTATCTTGTGGCCATTATATTGTCTGTCATTCGTCAATTTACGGTTTCTGATTACCCCTGTCGTACCTTGTGGCCATTGTATTGTCTGTCATTCGTCAATTTACGATTTCTGATTACCCCTGTCGTACCTTGTGGCCATTGTATTGTATGCCATTGGTCAATTTACGGTTTCTGACTACCTCTGTGGTATCTTGTGGCCATTGTATTGTCTTTCATTCGTCTATTTACGGTTTCTGATTACGCCTGTGGTATTTTGTGGCTATTGTATTGTCTGTCATTCGTCAATTTACGGTTTCTAACTACCTCTGTGGTGTCTTTTGGCCATTGTATTGTCTGTCATTCGTCTATTTACGGTTTCTGATTACCCCTGTGGTATCTTGTGGCCATTGTGTTGTCTGTCACTCGTCAATTTACGGTTTCTGATTACCCCTGTGGTATATTGTGGCCATTGTATTGTCTGTCATTCGTCAATTTACGGTTTCTGATTACCCCTGTGGTATATTGTGGCCATTGTATTGTATGTCATTCTTTTATTTACGATTTCTGATTACCCCTGTGGTATCTTGTGGCCATTATGGGGACTGTCATTCGTCTATTTACGGTTTCTGATTACCCCTATGATATCTTGTGGCCATTGTATTGTCTGTCATTCGTCTATTTACGATTTATGATTACCCCTGTGGTATCTTGTGGCCATTTTGTTGTGTCATTCGTCTATTTACGGTTTCTGATTACCCCTGTGGTATCGTGTAGCCACTGTGTTGTCTGTCATTCGTCTATTTGCGGTTTCTGATTACCCCTGTGGTATCTTGTGGCCATTATGGTGACTGTCATTCGTCTATTTACGGTTTCTGATTACCCCTGTGGTATCTTGTGGCCATTTTGTTGTGTCATTCGTCTATTTACGGTTTCTGATTACCCCTGTGGTATCGTGTAGCCACTGTGTTGTCTGTCATTCGTCTATTTGCGGTTTCTGATTACCCCTATGGTATCTTGTGGCCATTGTGTTGTCTGTCATTCGTCTATTTACGGTTTCTGATTACCCCTGTCGTATCTTGTTGCGATTGTGTTCTGATTACCCCTGTGGTATCTTCAGTCGTTTCTTTTATTATATATATTTATGTGATACTTCTAGTCATAAGTCTGCAGTTTTATATTGTTGATTTAAAGTCATGACAAGAACTGATTCTTTTTTGTTTACCTTCTATGATGGCTTTTATTGCTTTTGTCTTATTATTAATATTTATAATAAATTATCGCTTCATATTTTATTTTCAACTTGTTATAGCAGCCTTTGTGTTTGGACATAAATTGTGTCGTGTGTTCGAATTCCGTTACCGACTTCAAGTGTTAAGCTTCCAAGCACCTACCCGAGGTCGTAGTTTCACTCATCATTTTGGTATAACCTGGCAGAATTTCCTCTCCCGTTAAGGTTAATCACGTTGTGGCTGCAAGTGACGATTAAAACGAACAACCTAACATAACCCCTTTGAAACCATATTAGGTGCCTTAGTGGTCGTGCTCGTTTGGTATTTGGGTTTAGAACTACCTATGCAATCAGTGCTTATCATTACTAATGTTGTGAGTGCGAATGCCGTTCATGACAAGGTGTACTCGACACAAGTATATGTGATATAGTTTGTCAGTGACTAACGACGGGTTGGTGGTTTTCTCCGGGTACACCGGTTTCCTCCGCCAATAAAACTGACCGTCCCCGATATAGCTGAAATATTGTTGAAAGTGGCGTTAAACACCGCAACTAACTCTAGCCCTAGCCCCCCCCCCCCCCCCCCCCCTGGAAACCATATTGCCAATATTTCTTCGAGAGATGATCAGTATCGTCTATTTATATATATGTTATACTTACCAAATCTGCAATTCTTAAAAGTGACAAAGTGTGATCAACATTTACTGTTGGTGTATTTCGTGTCCCAGGTCTGGCTTGATGGTTGTATTTATTGAATATTTGTTTTAATATATCCTCTTCAGGAACGTCATTCTGACCTACAGTGTAAAATATACAAATGTAAAAGGCTCCATATGTAAAAATATTCAAATCTGCGAATAAACACATGAATTGGCAAAGGAAAATTCACATTTACAAACCTTTGTGACACTGAGAAACTAATTGATTTGCTAACCCACGGAGAACTGTTATTTATTCCACGTGAATCCCAAACCAAGAAGAAAATGTTTTTGCTGAACAGTCTTCAGATCTGAAGACAGCGCTCTTGATCAAACTAATTTCGCATTTATTTTGAGAAGCTGTTTTTTTTATGCTTGTTAATCATAGCACAGTATTTTATTGTATGGTAATACATTGAATGCATTCTATTAGTTTGTGTTGTAGTATTGCATTGTATTGTATTAGCAAGAAGTCATATAGATGTAAATGAACATGAGAGACTATCCAATTGTATACTTAGACACAGATAAAAGTAAAGGAACAGCTGGTAGTAAGAAAGGACATGGATGTAAATGAACATGAGAGACTATCCAATTGTACACTTAGACACAGATAAAAGTAAAGGAACAGCTGGTAGTAAGAAAGGACATGGATGTAAATGAACATGAGAGACTATCCAATTGTACACTTAGACACAGATAAAAGTAAAGGAACAGCTTGTAGTAAGAAAGGATATGGATGTAAATGAACATGAGAGACTATCCAATTGTACACTTAGACACAGATAAAAGTAAAGGAACAGCTGGTAGTAAGAAAGGACATGGATGTAAATGAACATGAGAGACTATCCAATTGTACACTTAGACACAGATAAAAGTAAAGGAACAGCTTGTAGTAAGAAAGGATATGGATGTAAATGAACATGAGAGACTATCCAATTGTACACTTAGACACAGATAAAAGTAAAGGAACATCTTGTAGTAAGAAAGAACATGGATGTAAATGAACATGAGAGACTACCCAATTGTACACTTAGACACAGATAAAAGTAAAGGAACAGCTGGTAGTAAGAAAGGACATGGATGTAAATGAACATGAGAGACTATCCAATTGTACACTTAGACACAGATAAAAGTAAAGGAACAGCTGGTAGTAAGAAAGGACATGGATGTAAATGAACATGAGAGACTATCCAATTGTACACTTAGACACAGATAAAAGTAAAGGAACAGCTTGTAGTAAGAAAGGATATGGATGTAAATGAACATGAGAGACGATCCAATTGTACACTTAGACACAGATAAAAGTAAAGGAACAGCTGGTAGTAAGAAAGGACATGGATGTAAATGAACATGAGAGACTATCCAATTGTACACTTAGACACAGATAAAAGTAAAGGAACAGCTTGTAGTAAGAAAGGACATGGATGTAAATGAACATGAGAGACTATCCAATTGTACACTTAGACACAGATAAAAGTAAAGGAACAGCTGGTAGTAAGAAAGGACATGGATGTAAATGAACATGAGAGACTATCCAATTGTATACTTAGACACAGATAAAAGTAAAGGAACAGCTTGTAGTAAGAAAGGATATGGATGTAAATGAACATGAGAGACTATCCAATTGTACACTTAGACACAGATAAAAGTAAAGGAACAGCTGGTAGTAAGAAAGAACATGGATGTAAATGAACATGAGAGACTATCCAATTGTACACTTAGACACAGATAAAAGTAAAGGAACAGCTGGTAGTAAGAAAGGACATGGATGTAAATGAACATGAGAGACTATCCAATTGTACACTTAGACACAGATAAAAGTAAAGGAACAGCTGGTAGTAAGAAAGGACATGGATGTAAATGAACATGAGAGACTACCCAATTGTACGCTTAGACACAGATAAAAGTAAAGGAACAGCTGGTAGTAAGAAAGGACATGGATGTAAATGAACATGAGAGACTATCCAATTGTACACTTAGACACAGATAAAAGTAAAGGAACAGCTGGTAGTAAGAAAGGACATGGATGTAAATGAACATGAGAGACTATCCAATTGTATACTTAGACACAGATAAAAGTAAAGGAACATCTTGTTGTAAGAAAGGACATGGATGTAAATGAACATGAGAGACTACCCAATTGTACACTTAGACACAGATAAAAGTAAAGGAACATCTTGTTGTAAGAAAGGACATGGATGTAAATGAACATGAGAGACGATCCAATTGTATACTTAGACACAGATAAAAGTAAAGGAACAGCTGGTAGTAAGAAAGGACATGGATGTAAATGAACATGAGAGACTATCCAATTGTATACTTAGACACAGATAAAAGTAAAGGAACAGCTGGTAGTAAGAAAGGACATGGATGTAAATGAACATGAGAGACTATCCAATTGTACACTTAGACACAGATAAAAGTAAAGGAACAGCTGGTAGTAAGAAAGGACATGGATGTAAATGAACATGAGAGACTATCCAATTGTACACTTAGACACAGATAAAAGTAAAGGAACAGCTGGTAGTAAGAAAGGACATGGATGTAAATGAACATGAGAGACTATCCAATTGTATACTTAGACACAGATAAAAGTAAAGGAACATCTTGTTGTAAGAAAGGACATGGATGTAAATGAACATGAGAGACTACCCAATTGTACACTTAGACACAGATAAAAGTAAAGGAACATCTTGTTGTAAGAAAGGACATTGATGTAAATGAACATGAGAGACGATCCAATTGTACACTTAGACACAGATAAAAGTAAAGGAACAGCTGGTAGTAAGAAAGGACATGGATGTAAATGAACATGAGAGACTATCCAATTGTACACTTAGACACAGATAAAAGTAAAGGAACAGCTGGTAGTAAGAAAGGACATGGATGTAAATGAACATGAGAGACTATCCAATTGTATACTTAGACACAGATAAAAGTAAAGGAACATCTTGTTGTAAGAAAGGACATGGATGTAAATGAACATGAGAGACTACCCAATTGTACACTTAGACACAGATAAAAGTAAAGGAACATCTTGTTGTAAGAAAGGACATGGATGTAAATGAACATGAGAGACGATCCAATTGTATACTTAGACACAGATAAAAGTAAAGGAACAGCTGGTAGTAAGAAAGGACATGGATGTAAATGAACATGAGAGACTATCCAATTGTATACTTAGACACAGATAAAAGTAAAGGAACAGCTGGTAGTAAGAAAGGACATGGATGTAAATGAACATGAGAGACTATCCAATTGTACACTTAGACACAGATAAAAGTAAAGGAACAGCTGGTAGTAAGAAAGGACATGGATGTAAATGAACATGAGAGACTATCCAATGGTACACTTAGACACAGATAAAAGTAAAGGAACAGCTGGTAGTAAGAAAGGACATGGATGTAAATGAACATGAGAGACTATCCAATTGTATACTTAGACACAGATAAAAGTAAAGGAACATCTTGTTGTAAGAAAGGACATGGATGTAAATGAACATGAGAGACTACCCAATTGTACACTTAGACACAGATAAAAGTAAAGGAACATCTTGTTGTAAGAAAGGACATGGATGTAAATGAACAGGAGAGACGATCCAATTGTACACTTAGACACAGATAAAAGTAAAGGAACAGCTGGTAGTAAGAAAGGACATGGATGTAAATGAACATGAGAGACTATCCAATTGTACACTTAGACACAGATAAAAGTAAAGGAACAGCTGGTAGTAAGAAAGGACATGGATGTAAATGAACATGAGAGACTATCCAATTGTACACTTAGACACAGATAAAAGTAAAGGAACAGCTGGTAGTAAGAAAGGACATGGATGTAAATGAACATGAGAGACTATCCAATTGTACACTTAGACACAGATAAAAGTAAAGGAACAGCTGGTAGTAAGAAAGGACATGGATGTAAATGAACATGAGAGACTATCCAATTGTACACTTAGACACAGATAAAAGTAAAGGAACAGCTGGTAGTAAGAAAGGACATGGATGTAAATGAACATGAGAGACTATCCAATTGTATACTTAGACACAGATAAAAGTAAAGGAACATCTTGTTGTAAGAAAGGACATGGATGTAAATGAACATGAGAGACTACCCAATTGTACACTTAGACACAGATAAAAGTAAAGGAACATCTTGTTGTAAGAAAGGACATGGATGTAAATGAACATGAGAGACGATCCAATTGTACACTTAGACACAGATAAAAGTAAAGGAACAGCTTGTAGTAAGAAAGGACATGGATGTAAATGAACATGAGAGACTATCCAATTGTACACTTAGACACAGATAAAAGTAAAGGAACAGCTTGTAGTAAGAATGCATATAAGATGTAAATGAACATGAAAGACTATCCAACATTATATTTAGACACAGATTACAGTAAAGTAAAGGATTTTATTGTTGATTACACTGTATTATTTGCGTAGTGCGCACTAAATTAGATATCTACATTCTTATTACATTGCATTGTATTTATTGCATCGTATTATAAATTAATTTTAGAATCACATGCCATTTTATACGTGTTTTGATTAGTTTAAAAAGTTGAGGTTATTTGTATATGTACTGAATCTTAACATAGACGTCGTTATCAAGGCGTCGCGTGCCGTTGTCATCATGTGATTTTCTTTAGGTTATTTGGGGTTATTTAAATTTATTTACGATTATTTGCCTTATTTTGAAAAAATAAATATATTTTTCAATATCATAGCAAAAAAAGTTTGAATTAATTTATAAGGATTGATAGTAATTATTTGTTCGGTTCATTCGAAATAACCTCAATCAGGTTTTACACACCCTTGCGCAACCCGCTACGCCGGTTACACGGTGTCTACAACCTGATTGAGGTTATTTCTTCATGAACCGAACAAAAATTGCGATCAATCCTTAAATATGCACTGCATTACATGGAATGATGTAATGATGATTACATAATGGTTTCTTTGTTCAAAAACTATACAATTGACGAAGTAGGGTTGTACGTTCTGGTCTATCTTTAAAAAGGCCAAACAAATCTAATATAAAGGTGCAAGCTGAAATTTGATAAACACGAAACCCTCTAAATACCGGGAATTACCTCAGGTATTCTGGAAAGTAGCACTTCTTGCTCTACATGTGCCACACCTCGTGTTACTCTTCAACTACACTTATATCGTGTGATTAAAAAAAACATGACTAGCCAACAACCAAAACGGAATTAAAGGCGAACCGAAAATCGTTTTTACGCGTAAATCGTAGCGGGCACAACACGGAACTTAGAGCATGAGGACATGTGATTGGACGATATTAACAACACGAACACCAAGTGCTATAAACTTGGGGTTATCTCATATGTTCTAGAACGGTAAGCAGTTCCTTCTGCACTAGTGGCGCCTGTCGTGTTATTCCTGTTAAAGATTCAGTGAAAAGTCAAGAATTGGGAAAGGAAAGGAAGTTGATATTCATCGTTATTAAGTAACAAATTATTATTTTATTATTGCTATAGATTGATGATCAATATAATTTACTAGCCCTAGATGGGGGCTCAGGCGTCTGAGTTGTTCAGATGGTCCCTTCTGTCTAGAATCCTAACACCACGGACGTGGGGTTGCATCCTTTGTGGCCACCTCAAATGTTAGGGTTTCCAGACACCTATCCATTGCCCAATGTTTGACCAGTCAGATTGTTAAAACTCACCTGGTTTTCATCCTCATTTAGTCTAATAGTCAGATAAACTTGCAAAATCGCTGAAGTGACAACAAACACCAAATAACCATATTGAGACCCTTAAATGAGAAAAAATGCTTACTTCGTAGCAGAACTGCTTCGCAATACGAAAACCGGATTTTTAGTTACGTTTCAGTCTACTGTCACTTGATTCACGCGTGATACCCTTTTAAGCCAACGTCTTGTTAACCATCTCATGCGCCCAGAGATATCGATCACAGATTTATAACCTGTGCAGAAAATAAGCACTAACATTTGTACATATCATATCATTAATAAATGTATATTTATACTGACATTATATTTACTGTACGCGCTTCAACTATTTCTATATATGTTAACTCCAGTAAAAGGAGTACTCATTAACGTGTAATGTGCGCATGTCACAAACACGTTGAACGGTAGTCTGAACTTATTACTAAAAACGTAGGACCCAAGTTGATGACATTCTTACGACAAGCTTGAATTTACAAAAGTGCAAATCAGAAGCTATAATCGAAAAAGTAAATACACTACAATATTACAAAAGGAAAAGGGACAAAGACAAAGAAAGATCCACAAAAAACTCAACAGAAAAATAAAGATGTACTTGTGAGCAACTTAAGAGGGTTCATGTTTTATTTACGTTATTTGTGTTTGTGCTTGCCAGTTTCTCTGGATTGTCCATTTTTGGGTGCCCCAATCGGTATTCTCTAATGTTTTATTAAAGATTATTTTTGACTAAATATCACAGTTGATATAAAACCTAAGTATTTATATTGACATTATCAGAAAGTTTAATGACTTTTACTGTAATATACAGGGACACTTTATCTTAATTACATCTACCAGTTAAACAACCTCTATTGCAGATGATTATGATTAGAGTAATGAAATTGTTCAAAAGCCGGAATTCTTTATTAATTATTGTATGTTTTTTCCATTTCATAATAATTTTCTGTACTTGTATATCAAGGCATATCATTTGATATACTGGAATAACCTTAAATCATGTACGCTCATAGTCAACAATTGGGTCAGGGTTCTGGTATTTAATGCCACTTTCAACAATATTTCAGCTATATCGTGGCGATCAGTTTTATTGGTAAAGAAAACCACCGACCTGTCGCAAGTCACTGACAAACTTTATCACACAGTGTTGTATCGAGTACACCTCGCCATGAACGGAGTTCGAACTCACAACGTTAGTGGTGATAGGAACTGATTGTACAGGTAGTTGTAAATCCAACTACCATACGAGCACGACCACGACGGCCCTGCTGACATAAAAGTATTCCTTATTCCCTAATGTTATATTATAAATGTTGATTGAAATACATTTTACCTTGTATCAACAACGAATATAAAATCCACAAGAAAACTTTAAAAAATAAACAAGTCTTCATCTTGAAAATATTCTGTCATCTGAAGTTTGTCTAAAATATTATTGCATATTATACCTACGATTCGGTTATTTCAAAATGGTTTATGTTTTCACGTAGTAATCTTGCCAACACCACAGGAACTATATTTTCAATTATATTGACAGACGTTTACTCCGTACAAACACAGCAGTGCTTAACTTACAACTAACAATCTATGGCTCCTAGATAATTATGACAGAAATGCATTTGCACTTATAAGTTGAGTGAAAGGGTCATTGTTTTAAAGGCCACTGTCAACAATATTCCAAATACATTGTGGCAGTTAGTATATTGGGGTGAAACCGGTACATTTGTTGTTGTACACTAAAACCGGGGAAAAGTACCGATCGGCACCCTGTAAGTCACTGACTTACCTTATTACAAAGAGTTGTATCAAGTACACCTCGCCATGAGTGGGAATCAAACTCACACGATTTGATTGTGATATACAATGATTGCATAGGTAGATGTAGCTCTACCTACCTTTAATCAAGCTAGGTTTCAGAGTTACTGAGGTAGGTCGCCATGTAGAGATCGTGTGAACAAGATGTGAATTATAAAATAAAATTCTGCAGATATGTTACATTTACGACGAAGAAGGTCCATCTCCTCCAGTAATATAACATTAAACCATTTGACTTCTCAACTCTTTACACAATTATTCCGCACTTTATACTAAAAGACAAGACAACTTATTTACAAATATGGTCAACTTGGGTATTTTTTTCATGAGGAGACAAATCTTTTATCCACTCTGAACAAAAGGTTCTCTGACATTTACATCATCAGAATGCTCGAGTTTGTAATTGACAGCATATTTGCTATGTTTAGTGGATGTATTTCTAAGACTGTCGGCATTCCTATGGATAACATTTGTGCCCCTCTTCTTGTCGACTTGTTTATGAAACATAGGAAAAGAGGCTAGACTGGTCCTTTAATTTCACGTTTCGGTCACTCAAAGAGGATTGCTGCTAATAAAGAAGGATTCCTAGTACCGGTAGTTAAATTGAAGTAATCACTTAAGACAGTTTTATGCTCGGTATCAATATTTGTCGTAGTCACCATCCTGCCATTCTTTCCTCGTTCAGCATATATCTCCAAATGTGACTAATCACCTGATTTTGAAAATAATAATAGTTTGAAGATACTAAAGGGGTAATCAGAATCCGTTTATCGAAGAAGAACAGACAGCACAAAGTAACTCGACGGGGTGCATCAGAGGACCAAGAACTGCTTACCTTTCCGAAGACATAAGATCACTCACGATTTTTACGTCGGATTTCTATGGCTCGATTTTTAGTGTTCTATGTATTGCTTTGCGGACCATTGCTAGTCTATTTTGGTCATTGTATTGTATGTCCTGTGATTTATGGCTACTGATTACCGCTTTGGTATCTTCAATCCTCAGCTATCGTTGTCTTTATTGCCACAATTTGGGTGATTAACACTTGCTTCTCTATATTAGTAAGAAAGTAATTATTAAGTATTTCTCGTCCCATGATACTGTATTTGTTATTTAAAAAAGAGTACCTGATAAATGAAATGTTTTCATAACGAAACTCTGTTTACTTCTGAACTAGTTCACCATAACCGAAATTCCCTGGCCCATCGTGGTAGTGATCGTATGGTAGTTACAGCTATGGATTTACAATTACCAATGCCATCAGTGCCTATCACCACTGAAGTTGTGAGTTCGAATCCCGCTCAGGCGAGGTGTACTCGATACAACATTATGTAATAAAGTTTGTCAGTGACTTGCGACAGGTCGGTACGTGGTTTTCTCCGGTCACTCCGGTTTCTTCCACCAATAAAACTGACCGCCGCGATATAACTGAAATATTGTTGAAAGTGGCGTGAAACACCATATACCATCAAACCAACCGCTATATCTGAATTAATTTATATATTCGTAAGTAAATACACTAGATAATAAATTCGTTCTAACAGAAAATACTGTTCGATATAACCGGTATTTATTTTTTCATCTATAAACCAAAGTCCCTTTACAAAGATTATGGCGTAACATTTTGAATAATTACAACAACTGAAATGTCTTAAATAAGTGTGATTTTCTGATTTTGATATTCAATTATATGATCGTAGTTCCACTCATCGTACCATCGACAACTTCCATGTTCATATTCATCACATGATACCCGAGGTGTTCCGGGTTTCATTTCTGGTATATGGGGTTCTGGAGGCCGCTTACCCAAGGAATAAAAACTTTTATAGTAGTACCTGAAATAATTACAATATTCTAATATAAATTATATACAGACAGATCCCATTAATCGGTTTAACACCGTCAGAGTTTTGTCACAGCTCAAAGCCACGATTCCCAAATGTCATACGCCATTGTCTTTTTGTGTACAGTAAGTTAAAGTGAGAGGTGATTGTTCGTGTTGTTGATATTGATGGAATTGTTGATTATCACTGTGTAAACTTTATTTTCATAATCATATGTTAATAGTGTGTAATATAAATCTGCTGCGGGAAACAGCAAACAATATGAAGATAAAAGTGAAATGTCAATCAGAGAGGACGATAGAAATAAATCACAACCATAGACAGATCAACACCAGTGAAATATAAATTTCAAAGGAAAGAAAATAATACAAACTCCTACACACAAAGAAATTAATTAATCCATGAGCTTATTTTTTTTCAGTTTTATACAAACAAAAATAGCATTTCCGAATGACTTGATAAAACAGCCGTAGCATATTGTAGGTATTTAATATAATTTAATTTTGTTCAATATTGTGAAGCATTTGAATTGTATTTTGACCCTCCCCCCCTTTTATGCGCCTACAACGAAAAGATTTGGAGGATGTTTGCGTATATATGTTGAAGATGTGCATGTGGTTAGGTTTAAGATTTGTATTAATACTTCATAAAGTAACAGGTCACTGAACTTTTTCAATTTTCTCAAATATTTGTATGCGAGAGTTTAAGGTTTGTACAGCTAATTACTTCTAGTTTTTAATTTAGAAATGATATGCTTTGCAGGATTTTTGTATTGCTAGAATTAAGATATTTTATTAATTTCTCACAAAAGTACAGGTTGTTGAACTTAATATTCCACCGATATTTGTATGTACAAAGATGTGAGGTTCGTTGAACTTACACATATGTATATGAGAGTGTAGGAACTTACACATATGTTTATGAGAGTGTAGGAACTTACACAAATATATATGAGAGTGTAGGAACTTACACATATGTATATGAGAGTGTAGGAACTTGCACATATGTATATGAGAGTGTAGGAACTTACACATATGTATGAGTGTAGGAACTTACACATATGTATGAGTGTAGGAACTGACACATATGTATATGAGTGTAGGAACTTACACATATGTATATGAGAGTGTAGGAACTTACACATATGTATGAGTGTAGGAACTTACACATATGCATATGAGAGTGTAGGAACTTACACATATGTATATGAGTGTAGGAACTTACACATATATATATGAGTTTAGGAACTTACACATATATATATGAGTGTAGGAACTTACACATATGTAGATGAGTGTAGGAACTTACACATATGTATATGAGAGTGTAGGAACTTGCACATATGTATATGAGTGTAGGAACTTACACATATGTATATGAGAGTGTAGGAACTTACACATATGTATATGAGTGTAGGAACTTCCACATATGTATATGAGAATGTAGGAACTTACACATATGTATATGAGAGTGTAGGAACTTACACATATGTATATGAGTGTAGGAACTTACACATATGTATATGAGAGTGTAGGAACTTACACATATGCATATGAGTGTAGGAACTTACACATATGTATATGAGAGTGTAGGAACTTACACATATGTATATGAGAGTGTAGGAACTTACACATATGTATATGAGATTGTAAGAACTTACACATATGTATATGAGTGTAGAAACTTACACATATGTATGAGAGTGTAGGAACTTACACATATGTATGAGAGTGTAGGAACTTACACATGTATGAATGTAGGAACTTACACATATGTATATGAGAGTGTAGGAACTTACACATATGTATATGAGTGTAGGAACTTACACATATATATATGAGTTTAGGAACTTACACATATATATATGAGTGTAGGAACTTACACATATGTAGATGAGTGTAGGAACTTACACATATGTATATGAGAGTGTAGGAACTTGCACATATGTATATGAGTGTAGGAACTTACACATATGTATATGAGAGTGTAGGAACTTACACATATGTATATGAGTGTAGGAACTTACACATATGTATATGAGAATGTAGGAACTTACACATATGTATATGAGAGTGTAGGAACTTACACATATGTATATGAGTGTAGGAACTTACACATATGTATATGAGAGTGTAGGAACTTACACATATACATATGAGTGTAGGAACTTACACATATGTATATGAGAGTGTAGGAACTTACACATATGTATATGAGTGTAGGAACTTACACATATGTATATGAGATTGTAAGAACTTACACATATGTATATGAGTGTAGGAACTTACACATATGTATGAGAGTGTAGGAACTTACACATATGTATGAGTGTAGGAACTTACACATATGTATGAGTGTAGGAACTTACACATATGTATATGAGTGTAGGAACTTACACATATGTATATGAGTGTAGGAACTTACACATATGTATGAGAGTGTAGGAACTTACACATATGTATGAGTGTAGGAACTTACACATATGTATATGAGAGTGTAGGAACTTACACATATGTATATGAGTGTAGGAACTTACACATATGTATATGAGTGTAGGAACTTACACATATGTATATGAGAGTGTAGGAACTTGCACATATGTATATGAGAGTGTAGGAACTTACACATATGTATATGAGAGTGTAGGAACTTACACATATGTATGAGTGTAGGAACTTACACATATGCATATGAGAGTGTAGGAACTTACACATATGTATATGAGAGTGTAGGAACTTACACATATGCATACGAGTGTAGGAACTTACACATATGTATATGAGAGTGTAGGAACTTACACATATGTATATGAGAGTGTAGGAACTTACACATATGTATATGAGTGTAGGAACTTACACATATGTATATGAAAATGTAGGAACTTACACATATGTATATGAGAGTGTAGGAACTTACACATATGCATATGAGTGTAGGAACTTACACATATGTATATGAGAGTGTAGGAACTTACACATATGCATATGAGTGTAGGAACTTACACATATGTATATGAGAGTGTAGGAACTTACACATATGTATATGAGAGTGTAGGAACTTACACATATGTATATGAGATTGTAGGAACTTACACATATGTATATGAGTGTAGGAACTTGCACATATGTATGAGAGTGTAGGAACTTACACATATGCATGAGTGTAGGAACTTACACATATGTATATGAGAGTGTAGGAACGTACACATATGTATATGAGAGTGTAGGAACTTACACATATGTATATGAGTGTAGGAACTTACACATATGTATATGAGAGTGTAGGAACTTGCACATATGTATATGAGAGTGTAGGAACTTACACATATGTATATGAGAGTGTAGGAACTTACACATATGTATATGAGAGTGTAGAAACTTACACATATGTATATGAGTGTAGGAACTTACACATATGTATGAGTGTAGGAACTTACACATATGTATATGAGAGTGTAGGAACTTACACATATGTATATGAGTGTAGGAACTTACACATATGTATATGAGAGTGTAGGAACTTACACATATGTATATGAGTGTAGGAACTTACACATATGTATATGAGTGTAGGAACTTACACATATGTATACGAGTGTAGGAACTTACACATATGTATATGGGTGTAGGAACTTACACATATGTATGAGTATAGGAACTTACACATATGTATACGAGAGTGTAGGAACTTACACATATGTATATGAGAGTGTAGGAACTTACACATATGTATATGAGAGTGTAGGAACTTACACATATGTATGAGTGTAGGAACTTACCAATATGTATGAGTGTAGGAACTTACACATATGTATATGAGTGTAGGAACTTTCACATATGTATACGAGAGTGTAGGAACTTACACATATGTATGAGTTTAGGAACTTACACATATGTATATGAGAGTGTAGGAACTTACACATATGTATATGAGAGTGTAGGAACTTACACATATGTATATGAGAGTGTAGGAACTTACACATATGTATATGAGAGTGTAGGGACTTACACATATGTATATGAGAGTGTAGGAACTTACACATATGTATATGAGAGTGTAGGAACTTACACATATGTATATGAGAGTGCAGCTGACTATTTCTACAGTTTTCCATATATAATGTTTTGTTTTGTTTTGCATGCGCATGCTGTTTGAATGCCATACAATGGCGACCACGACAGTCCATATATATACATTTGCACAATAGGGCCCATCTTGGAACGTTTTATTATCCATGATTGTGTGAACGACATAAATATATCAAATCATACTACAGTTTCTAATTTTTATCTAATTATAAAAAAAAAATCATATTTGGATATATTAAAGATTCTGAAAACCATATTTTTTTGCTTTGTATTTGTTTTTTATTGATAGAAATGACATTTTACTTTGAAAAGTTAATAATCATAATGTAAGCTTGTGTACAGTTGTATCCGGATTCTCCAGGTTACCCAAACAATAAAATTGATCGTCACGATATTGTTGAAGGTGTCGTTCAACACCAATAATCTCAACCTTGTTTACAAACAAATACATTTAATTACCTACCATCTCTGAAGAATATATTTATGACCTTTCGTAACTTTAGCAGCTTGGTGTATCGACAAGTGCTCACATTTGCCTTCCTTATTCATGTTATTCCACACTAGAGCTCTTCCTTTTCTAGGCTTCACCCATATTCCAAGTTCTGAAAATAATAGTCAGCTGGTTATTTAAATTTCGTTTGGTTCAGTATGTACAACAAATCAGTTAATAATACGTTAATAAGAAGGGTCCCGATCCAATATTTACGTCTCGTTTCTATTTTCGCTTTAGACGATATATCTAATAAAATACAAGTTAAATGATAGGTCCACTATTGAGCTATTAATTTAATCATTCAAAGCCATGTGCTTCTTGAAAGCTGTATCGATTACCATGTTATAGTTGTTTGATTTATCCTTCACTAACTGTGAAATTAGGACCTCACGATGGGATCCTTAAATAGAAAGGAATTTTTGCAAATACTTTCGAAGCATCAGGTTATAAATCGTTTCAGTACATTTTTTTGTTTGTACTCGTACTCGATAAACAGCCAATCAGAACATTGTATTAAATATATCAAGTGTTCTGATTGGATGATTATAGAGTACGAATACCAAACTCATACTCGAAAGTGTCATAGCCGAGCGGCTTGACTCGCTTACAGATTTTGTGGGAGTTTCATCTTTTGTAGCTATATCGTTTCTTGACTCGAACATCTCTTCGGACTTAGGTGCTCTACATTCACCTTTGATTGCTATACGTACAAGGGCAGGTAAGGATACATGCGGAACAGCTTGGCATGAGCGTGGTGTTCCCTTGACAAGAGGAATGCATTTATGTCCGGGATGACTCAGACACACTAATCACTCTTAGGACGGGATGTAAATGAGTACATAGTGTATGATGAATTCAACACACTCTATGCATGTAAGCAACGACAAAAACAGCTCCTATTGAACAACTGTTAGGTGTAACCCTATATATCCTCTTTTTCTTGGAGCAATTTAATTGTCTACTCATAGGTCCACTCAGTGCCACTTATATAACTGTATTATTATTTGTTAACTTGTTCGAAGTTTGAAAGTGAAAGTACATAAGTAAATTACGACACGTACATTAATAAATATTATCTTGACTTAGTATTTCATATACACTTAATATATTTTAAAATTAAATTTAATCATTCTACACAATGTGAAGGTTACCTGGAAATTGAGTTTCTCCTCCTTCCTCGACGTCTTGTAGATAAACTAGAATTGTAGCTACTCTATCTCTCTCGTCTTCGTTATTTTCTATGCAGTCTGTGTGAGTTTTGTAACCTTAAAATACATACGAAAAAAATGTAAATGCTTCAGATATGAATAATAAACGTCCCAGAAACCGCAGGGACAATAACGAATGGAGAATCCATAATGGACACAGGTTACACTGGAAACAAGACGGAGAACGAAGACAAACAAACAAAAACACAACACTGAGAACTAACAAGATGATAACAAGAACAACACCAAAATAACCGAGTGTAACAAGATGATAACAAGAACAATACCAAAATAACCGAGTGTAACAAGATGATAACAAGAACAACACCAAAATAACCGAGTGTAACAAGATGATAGCAAGAACAACACCAAAATAACCGAGTGTAACAAGATGATAGCAAGAACAACACCAAAATAACCAAGTGTAACAAGATGATAGCATGAACAACACCAAAATAACCGAGTGTAACAAGATGATAGCAAGAACAACACCAAAATAATCGAGTGTAACAAGATGATAGCAAGAACAAAACCAAAATAACCGAGTGTAACAAGATGATAGCAAGAACAACACCAAAATAACCGAGTGTAACAAGATGATAACAAGAACAACACCAAAATAACCGAGTGTAACAAGATGATAGCAAGAACAACACCAAAATAACCGAGTGTAACAAGATGATAACAAGAACAACACCAAAATAACCGAGTGTAACAAGATGATAGCAAGAACAACACCAAAATAACCAAGTGTAACAAGATGATAACAAGAACAACACCAAAATAATCGAGTGTAACAAGATGATAGCAAGAACAACACCAAAATAACCTAGTGTAACAAGATGATAGCATGAACAACACCAAAATAACCGAGTGTAACAAGATGATAGCAAGAACAACACCAAAATAACCGAGTGTAACAAGATGATAGCAAGAACAACACCAAAATAACCAAGTGTAACAAGATGATAACAAGAACAACACCAAAATAACCTAGTGTAACAAGATGATAACAAGAACAACACCAAAATAACCGAGTGTAGCAAGATGATAACAAGAACAACACCAAAATAACCAAGTGTAACAAGATGATAGCATGAACAACACCAAAATAACCGAGTGTAACAAGATGATAGCAAGAACAACACCAAAATAACCGAGTGTAACAAGATGATAGCAAGAACAACACCAAAATAACCTAGTGTAACAAGATGATAGCAAGAACAACACAACAATAACCGAGTGTAACAAGATGATAACAAGAACAACACCAAAATAACCGAGTGCAACAAGATGATAACAAGAACAACACCAAAATAACCGAGTGTAACAAGATGATAACAAGAACAACACCAAAATAACCAAGTGTAACAAGATGATAACAAGAACAACACCAAAATAACCAAGTGCAACAAGATGATAGCAAGAACAACACCAAAATAACCGAGTGTAACAAGATGATAGCAAGAACAACACCAAAATAACCAAGTGTAACAAGATGATAGCAAGAACAACACCAAAATAATCGAGTGTAACAAGATGATAGCAAGAACAACACCAAAATAATCGAGTGTAACAAGATGATAGCAAGAACAACACCAAAATAACCTAGTGTAACAAGATGATAACAAGAACAACACCAAAATAACCGAGTGTAACAAGATGATAGCAAGAACAACACCAAAATAACCGAGTGTAACAAGATGATAGCAAGAACAACACCACAATAACCGAGTCTAACAAGATGATAACAAGAACAACACCAAAATAACCGAGTGCAACAAGATGATAACAAGAACAACACCAAAATAACCGAGTGTAACAAGATGATAACAAGAACAACACCAAAATAACCAAGTGTAACAAGATGATAACAAGAACAACACCAAAATAACCAAGTGCAACAAGATGATAGCAAGAACAACACCAAAATAACCGAGTGTAACAAGATGATAGCAAGAACAACACCAAAATAACCGAGTGCAACAAGATAATAACAAGAACAACACCAAAATAACCGAGTGTAACAAGATAATAACAAGAACAACACCAAAATAACCGAGTGTAACAAGATAATAACAAGAACAACACCAAAATAACCGAGTGTAACAAGATGATAACAAGAACAACATCAAAATAACCGAGTGTAACAAGATGATAACAAGAACAACACCAAAATAACCGAGTGTAGCAAGATGATAACAAGAACAACACCAAAATAACCGAGTGTAACAAGATAATAACAAGAACAACACCAAAATAACCCAGTGTAACAAGATGATAACAAGAATAACACCAAAATAACCGAGTGCAACAAGATGATAGCAAGAACAACACCAAAATAACCGAGTGTAACAAGATGATAACAAGAACAACACCAAAATAACCAAGTGCAACAAGATGATAGCAAGAACAACACCAAAATAACCGAGTGTAACAAGATGATAGCAAGAACAACACCAAAATAACCAAGTGCAACAAGATGATAACAAGAACAACACCAAAATAACCGAGTGCAACAAGATGATAGCAAGAACAACACCAAAATAACCGAGTGTAACAAGATAATAACAAAAACAACACCAAAATAACCGAGTGTAACAAGATGATAACAAGAACAACACCAAAATAACCGAGTGTAACAAGATGATAACAAGAACAACACCAAAATAACCGAGTGTAACAAGATGATAACAAGAACAACACCAAAATAACCAAGTGCAACAAGATGATAGCAAGAACAACACCAAAATAACCGAGTGTAACAAGATGATAACAAGAACAACACCAAAATAACCAAGTGTAACAAGATGATAGCAAGAACAACACCAAAATAACCGAGTGTAACAAGATAATAACAAGAACAACACCAAAATAACCGAGTGTAACAAGATAATAACAAGAACAACACCAAAATAACCGAGTGTAACAAGATGATAACAAGAACAACACCAAAATAACCGAGTGCAACAAGATGATAACAAGAACAACACAAAAATAACCGAGTGTAACAAGATGATAACAAGAACAACACCAAAATAACCAAGTGCAACAAGATGATAGCAAGAACAACACCAAAATAACCGAGTGTAACAAGATGATAACAAGAACAACACCAAAATAACCGAGTGTAACAAGATGATAACAAGAACAACACCAAAATAACCGAGTGTAACAAGATGATAACAAGAACAACACCAAAATAACCGAGTGTAACAAGATGATAACAGGAACAACACCAAAATAACCGAATGTAACAACATGATAACAAGAACAACACCAAAATAACCGAGTGTAACAAGATAATAACAAGAACAACACCAAAATAACGGAGTGTAACAAGATGATAACAAGAACAACACCAAAATAACCGAGTGTAACAAGATAATAACAAGAACAACACCAAAATAACCGAGTGTAACAAGATGATAACAAGAACAACACCAAAATAACCGAGTGTAACAAGATGATAACAAGAACAACACCAAAATAATCGAGTGCAACAAGATGATAGCAAGAACAACACCAAAATAACCAAGTATAACAAGATAATAACAACAACAACACCAAAATAACCGAGTGCAACAAGATGATAGCAAGAACAACACCAAAATAACCGAGTGTAACAAGATGATAACAAGAACAACACCAAAATAACCGAGTGTAACAAGATGATAGCAAGAACAACACCAAAATAACCGAGTGTAACAAGATAATAACAAGAACAACACCAAAATAACCGAGTGTAACAAGATGATAACAAGAACAACACCAAAAGAACCAAGTGTAACAAGATGATAACAAGAACAACACCAAAATAACCGAGTGTAACAAGATAATAACAAGAACAACACCAAAATAACCGAGTGCAACAAGATGATAGCAAGAACAACACCAAAATAACCGAGTGTAACAAGATGATAACAAGAACAACACCAAAATAACCGAGTGTAGCAAGATAATAACAAGAACAACACCAAAATAACCGAGTGCAACAAGATGATAACAAGAACAACACCAAAATAACCGAGTGCAACAAGATGATAACAAGAACAACACCAAAATAACCGAGTGTAACAAGATGATAACAAGAACAACACCAAAATAACCGAGTGTAACAAGATGATAACAAGAACAACACCAAAATAACCAAGTGTAACAAGATGATAGCAAGAACAACACCAAAATAACCGAGTGTAACAAGATGATAACAAGAACAACACCAAAATAACCAAGTGTAACAAGATGATAGCAAGAACAACACCAAAATAACCGAGTGTAACAAGATGATAACAAGAACAACACCAAAATAACCGAGTACAACAAGATGATAGCAAGAACAACACCAAAATAACCGAGTGTAACAAGATGATAGCAAGAACAACACCAAAATAACCGAGTGTAACAAGATGATAGCAAGAACAACACCAAAATAACCGAGTGTAACAAGATGATAGCAAGAACAACACCAAAATAACCGAGTGTAACAAGATGATAACAAGAACAACACCAAAATAACCGAGTGTAACAAGATGATAACAAGAACAACACCAAAATAACCGAGTGTAACAAGATAATAACAAGAACAACACCAAAATAACCGAGTGTAACAAGATAATAACAAGAACAACACCAAAATAACCGAGTGTAACAAAATAATAACAAGAACAACACCAAAATAACCAAGTGCAACAAGATGATAACAAGAACAACACCAAAATAACCGAGTGTAACAAGATGATAACAAGAACAACACCAAAATAACCAAGTGTAACAAGATGATAGTAAGAACAACACCAAAATAACCGAGTGTAACAAGATGATAACAAAAACAACACCAAAATAACCGAGTGCAACAAGATGATAGCAAGAACAACACCAAAATAACCAAGTGTAACAAGATGATAACAAGAACAACACCAAAATAACCGAGTGTAACAAGATAATAACAAGAACAACACCAAAATAACCGAGTGTAACAAGATGATAACAAGAACAACACCAAAATAACCAAGCGCAACAAGATGATAGCAAGAACAACACCAAAATAACCGAGTGCAACAAGATGATAACAAGAACAACACCAAAATAACCAAGTGTAACAAGATGATAGCAAGAACAACACCAAAATAACCGAGTGTAACAAGATAATAACAAGAACAACACCAAAATAACCGAGTGCAACAAGATGATAGCAAGAACAACACCAAAATAACCGAGTGTAACAAGATGATAACAAGAACAACACCAAAATAACCGAGTGTAACAAGATAATAACAAGAACAACACCAAAATAACCGGGTGCAACAAGATGATAACAAGAACAACACCAAAATAACCGAGTGCAACAAGATGATAACAAGAACAACACCAAAATAACCGAGTGTAACAAGATGATAACAAGAACAACACCAAAATAACCGAGTGTAACAAGATGATAACAAGAACAACACCAAAATAACCAAGTGTAACAAGATGATAGCAAGAACAACACCAAAATAACCGAGTGTAACAAGATGATAACAAGAACAACACCAAAATAACCAAGTGTAACAAGATGATAGCAAGAACAACACCAAAATAACCGAGTGTAACAAGATGATAACAAGAACAACACCAAAATAACCAAGTGTAACAAGATGATAGCAAGAACAACACCAAAATAACCGAGTGTAACAAGATGATAACAAGAACAACACCAAAATAACCGAGTATAACAAGATGATAACAAGAACAACACCAAAATAACCAAGTGTAACAAGATGATAGCAAGAACAACACCAAAATAACCGAGTGTAACAAGATGATAACAAGAACAACACCAAAATAACCGAGTGTAACAAGATGATAGCAAGAACAACACCAAAATAACCGAGTGCAACAAGATAATAACAAGAACAACACCAAAATAACCAAGTGTAACAAGATGATAGCAAGAACAACACCAAAAGAACCGAGTGTAACAAGATGATAACAAGAACAACACCAAAATAACCGAGTGTAACAAGATAATAACAAGAACAACACCAAAATAACCGAGTGCAACAAGATGATAGCAAGAACAACACCAAAATAACCGAGTGTAACAAGATGATAACAAGAACAACACCAAAATAACCGAGTGTAGCAAGATAATAACAAGAACAACACCAAAATAACCGAGTGCAACAAGATGATAACAAGAACAACACCAAAATAACCGAGTGCAACAAGATGATAACAAGAACAACACCAAAATAACCGAGTGTAACAAGATGATAAGAAGAACAACACCAAAATAACCGAGTGTAAGAAGATGATAACAAGAACAACACCAAAATAACCAAGTGTAACAAGATGATAGCAAGAACAACACCAAAATAACCGAGTGTAACAAGATGATAACAAGAACAACACCAAAATAACCAAGTGTAACAAGATGATAGCAAGAACAACACCAAAATAACCGAGTGTAACAAGATGATAACAAGAACAACACCAAAATAACCGAGTACAACAAGATGGTAGCAAGAACAACACCAAAATAACCGAGTGTAACAAGATGATAGCAAGAACAACACCAAAATAACCGAGTGTAACAAGATGATAGCAAGAACAACACCAAAATAACCGAGTGTAACAAGATGATAGCAAGAACAACACCAAAATAACCGAGTGTAACAAGATGATAACAAGAACAACACCAAAATAACCGAGTGTAACAAGATGATAACAAGAACAACACCAAAATAACCGAGTGTAACAAGATAATAACAAGAACAACACCAAAATAACCGAGTGTAACAAGATAATAACAAGAACAACACCAAAATAACCGAGTGTAACAAAATAATAACAAGAACAACACCAAAATAACCAAGTGCAACAAGATGATAACAAGAACACCACCAAAATAACCGAGTGTAACAAGATGATAACAAGAACAACACCAAAATAACCAAGTGTAACAAGATGATAGTAAGAACAACACCAAAATAACCAAGTGTAACAAGATGATAACAAAAACAACACCAAAATAACCGAGTGCAACAAGATGATAGCAAGAACAACACCAAAATAACCAAGTGTAACAAGATGATAACAAGAACAACACCAAAATAACCGAGTGTAACAAGATAATAACAAGAACAACACCAAAATAACCGAGTGTAACAAGATGATAACAAGAACAACACCAAAATAACCAAGTGCAACAAGATGATAGCAAGAACAACACCAAAATAACCGAGTGCAACAAGATGATAACAAGAACAACACCAAAATAACCAAGTGTAACAAGATGATAGCAAGAACAACACCAAAATAACCGAGTGTAACAAGATAATAACAAGAACAACACCAAAATAACAGAGTGCAACAAGATGATAGCAAGAACAACACCAAAATAACCGAGTGTAACAAGATGATAACAAGAACAACACCAAAATATCCGAGTGTAACAAGATAATAACAAGAACAACACCAAAATAACCGGGTGCAACAAGATGATAACAAGAACAACACCAAAATAACCGAGTGCAACAAGATGATAACAAGAACAACACCAAAATAACCGAGTGTAACAAGATGATAACAAGAACAACACCAAAATAACCGAGTGTAACAAGATGATAACAAGAACAACACCAAAATAACCAAGTGTAACAAGATGATAGCAAGAACAACACCAAAATAACCGAGTGTAACAAGATGATAACAAGAACAACACCAAAATAACCAAGTGTAACAAGATGATAGCAAGAACAACACCAAAATAACCGAGTGTAACAAGATGATAACAAGAACAACACCAAAATAACCAAGTGTAACAAGATGATAGCAAGAACAACACCAAAATAACCGAGTGTAACAAGATGATAACAAGAACAACACCAAAATAACCGAGTATAACAAGATGATAACAAGAACAACACCAAAATAACCAAGTGTAACAAGATGATAGCAAGAACAACACCAAAATAACCGAGTGTAACAAGATGATAACAAGAACAACACCAAAATAACCGAGTGTAACAAGATGATAGCAAGAACAACACCAAAATAACCGAGTGTAACAAGATAATAACAAGAACAACACCAAAATAACCGAGTGTAACAAGATGATAACAAGAACAACACCAAAAGAACCAAGTGTAACAAGATGATAACAAGAACAACACCAAAATAACCGAGTTTAACAAGATGATAACAAGAACAACACCAAAATAACCGAGTGTAACAAGATGATAACAAGAACAACACCAAAATAACCAAGTGTAACAAGATGATAACAAGAACAACACCAAAATAACCAAGTGTTACAAGATGATAACAAGAACAACACCAAAATAACCGAGTGTAACAAGATGATAACAAGAACAACACCAAAATAACCGAGTGCAACAAGATGATAGCAAGAACAACACCAAAATAACGGAGTGTAACAAGATGATAACAAGAACAACACCAAAATAACGGAGTGTAACAAGATGATAACAAGAACAACACCAAAATAACCGAGTACAACAAGATGATAGCAAGAACAACACCAAAATAACCGAGTGTAACAAGATGATAGCAAGAACAACACCAAAATAACCGAGTGTAACAAGATGATAGCAAGAACAACACCAAAATAACCGAGTGTAACAAGATGATAGCAAGAACAACACCAAAATAACCGAGTGTAACAAGATGATAACAAGAACAACACCAAAATAACCGAGTGTAACAAGATGATAACAAGAACAACACCAAAATAACCGAGTGTAACAAGATAATAACAAGAACAACACCAAAATAACCGAGTGTAACAAGATAATAACAAGAACAACACCAAAATAACCGAGTGTAACAAAATAATAACAAGAACAACACCAAAATAACCAAGTGCAACAAGATGATAACAAGAACAACACCAAAATAACCGAGTGTAACAAGATGATAACAAGAACAACACCAAAATAACCAAGTGTAACAAGATGATAGTAAGAACAACACCAAAATAACCAAGTGTAACAAGATGATAACAAAAACAACACCAAAATAACCGAGTGCAACAAGATGATAGCAAGAACAACACCAAAATAACCAAGTGTAACAAGATGATAACAAGAACAACACCAAAATAACCGAGTGTAACAAGATAATAACAAGAACAACACCAAAATAACCGAGTGTAACAAGATGATAACAAGAACAACACCAAAATAACCAAGTGCAACAAGATGATAGCAAGAACAACACCAAAATAACAGAGTGCAACAAGATGATAACAAGAACAACACCAAAATAACCAAGTGTAACAAGATGATAGCAAGAACAACACCAAAATAACCGAGTGTAACAAGATAATAACAAGAACAACACCAAAATAACCGAGTGCAACAAGATGATAGCAAGAACAACACCAAAATAACCGAGTGTAACAAGATGATAACAAGAACAACACCAAAATAACCGAGTGTAACAAGATAATAACAAGAACAACACCAAAATAACCGGGTGCAACAAGATGATAACAAGAACAACACCAAAATAACCGAGTGCAACAAGATGATAACAAGAACAACACCAAAATAACCGAGTGTAACAAGATGATAACAAGAACAACACCAAAATAACCGAGTGTAACAAGATGATAACAAGAACAACACCAAAATAACCAAGTGTAACAAGATGATAGCAAGAACAACACCAAAATAACCGAGTGTAACAAGATGATAACAAGAACAACACCAAAATAACCAAGTGTAACAAGATGATAGCAAGAACAACACCAAAATAACCGAGTGTAACAAGATGATAACAAGAACAACACCAAAATAACCAAGTGTAACAAGATGATAGCAAGAACAACACCAAAATAACCGAGTGTAACAAGATGATAACAAGAACAACACCAAAATAACCGAGTATAACAAGATGATAACAAGAACAACACCAAAATAACCAAGTGTAACAAGATGATAGCAAGAACAACACCAAAATAACCGAGTGTAACAAGATGATAACAAGAACAACACCAAAATAACCTAGTGTAACAAGATGATAGCAAGAACAACACCAAAATAACCGAGTGTAACAAGATAATAACAAGAACAACACCAAAATAATCGAGTGTAACAAGATGATAGCAAGAACAACACCAAAATAACCGAGTGGAAATCCAGGTGCCCGCAAATTGTAAGCAAGTACTGTTTCTTATAAGACACCTAAAGTACAAGTACTGTTTCTTATAAGACACCTAAAGTACAAGTACTGTTTCTTATAAGACACCTAAAGTACAAGTACTGTTTCTTATAAAACACCTAAAGTACAAGTACTGTTTCTTATAAGACACCTAAAGTACAAGTACTGTTTCTTATAAGACACCTAAAGTACAAGTACTGTTTCTTATAAGACACCTAAAGTACAAGTACTGTTCCTTATAAGACACCTAAAGTACAAGTACTGTTTCTTATACGACACCTAAAGTGCAAGTACTGTTTCTTATACGACACCTAAAGTACAAATACTGTTTCTTATAAGACACCTAAAGTACAAGTAATGTTTCTCATAAGACACCTAAAGTACAAGCACTGTTTCTTATAAGACACCTAAAGTACAAATACTGTTTCTTATAAGACACCTAAAGTACAAATACTGTTTCTTATAAGACACCTAAAGTACAAGTACTGTTTCTTATAAGACACCTAAAGTGCAAGTACTGTTTCTTATAAGACACCTAAAGTACAAGTACTGTTTCTTATAAGACACCTAAAGTACAAGTACTGTTTCTTATAAGACACCTAAAGTACAAGTACTGTTTCTTATAAGACACCTAAAGTACAAGTACTGTTTCTTATTAGACACCTAAAGTACAAATACTGTTTCTTATAAGACACCTAAAGTACAAGTACTGTTTCTTATAAGACACCTAAAGTACAAATACTGTTTCTTATAAGACACCTAAAGTACAAATACTGTTTCTTATAAGACACCTAAAGTACAAGTACTGTTTCTTATAAGACACCTAAAGTACAAGTACTGTTTCTTATAAGACACCTAAAGTACAAGTACTGTTTCTTATAAGACACCTAAAGTACAAGTAATGTTTCTCATAAGACACCTAAAGTACAAGTACTGTTTCTTATAAGACACCTAAAGTACAAGTAGTGTTTCTTATAAGACACCTAAAGTACAAGTACTGTTTCTTATAAGACACCTAAAGTACAAGTAATGTTTCTTATAAGACACCTAAAGTACAAATACTGTTTCTTATAAGACACCTAAAGTACAAGTACTGTTTCTTATAAGACACCTAAAGTATAGTACTGTTTCTTATAAGACACCTAAAGTACAAGTACTGTTTCTTATAAGACACCTAAAGTACA